>VZRS01001086.1:279348-386540 GCA_013398055.1 Ifrita kowaldi
GCGCCTCGGGTTTTGTGCCAGCAGGGGTCAGAGAGCGCCGTCCCTGCTGCTGCTGCTCCCGGCCGCGGGAATGGCTTCCCTGTGCATGCAGCGCGGGATCCTCGCCTGCTGGCGGTGGTGGCGGTGGCCTGGCAATGGGAAAGGGAATGCCGGCATTTTGCTCCTGTGAAAACGGGGAACTTTCTCCTCGGGGTGGGGGCGAAAGCCGTATTTTGCCTTCTTTTGGGAGAAGCTGATATCCACGTGCGTGCCTGTGAGGCGGTGAGGAGATCAAGCCTTCTTGCAGGTGCGATAAGATAGTAGGGTAAGGCCGTTTTCTGCGTGGTATGTGTAAAAATAAAAGAAGAAGTCGGTAGGGCTTTCCTCAGGGACCATGGTGGTGTTTCCTCCCTGGAGTGCACATGGATGTTTCGCCTGCAAGTTCCTGTGACAGTTTTCACGCCCTAATTTAAGTTTCCCTGTTGTGGTTCCTTCCCTAAACTGCAGGCCTAAACCGGTGGTCGTGAAATTCTTTCATTAGTTTCATTAGATTGCTAATTTATGGGTTCATTCTCACGTATTTCACTTCATGTTAAGGGGAAATGTTAAAGATTGAGTGATAATTAATACTGCTCAGCACAAGCTAAACACACCCACTCATTGTGCAGCGTCAGTATATTTGACCATATGCTTTCATGTTAACATCATATTTTCTTATTCATGTCGTGTCTTATGAGTAACATAATGATTTAATACAGTAGGGAAATTTGGGCATGTCTAAACTTTTTTTACATTGCTTCAGTTTCTAAAACTAATGTCAAAACCTTAAGCATACACTAATTCTTAATTCTTGGCAGATTTTGTTTGTTCCTGTATCATTTACTATTGTTTCTGCTTTGAAACTTACAGATGTAGTGATCTGCCATGTGCAGTTTGAAAATCTTTATCTTTCATTTAAATTTACTTTGGCTATTCTAGTTCCTAACTTTCTTGTTCCTGTTATGATGATCTGTATGTAGTCAGTCCATCAGCAATGGAATTAAGAGGCAATTCTTGAGCTTGTTTTCAATGGCAGCTGGAAATGCTGCTCATCCTCACTTCTTTCCACAGCATTTCTCTCTGAGTTCTGATGCAATGTAATTTTATAAAATGTTCACTGTTTTTGTGCAAAGCAGCTAAAGTAGGGCACAATTCTGAACCCAGACCTTGCCTTCAGCTCTTTCGTTGCATAGTCTCTGGTTCTGTTTCAGGCTTCGTTTACTTTTAATGTTTTAATTTTTCTTTGTTTAAGTCTGAATAATTCAGTGCAATTTCAAATCCTTCTCAGTCATAATTGCCTTGACTTAGTGAATTCTCCTTTAGCTCTAATGCCTGTGAAAGAAATAAATGTTATTAATGCAAGCACATTGCACTTGTTCTACAGATGGTACATGGCTGTTGTCTGTGACAGATAGCAAGATCTGCACGTGTGCTGCTTTTTTTTTTTTTTTCTGTAATCTGGTGTGTCAGGGTGTGCAGCAGCTGTGTCAGCCTAAGAATGCTGACTTAGAATGCTTGTGATTACATGTTTTGTCTTATTTTTAGACATGTTTGATTTTTTTGTATTAAATGACATAATTGAACATCATATACAGCTTTTGGCTTCAATAAATGGTACTGCCAAGGTTTTTAGACCATCTTTTTTCTCTAGCCAGAAGTTTTTAGTCATTCTCTCATTGTTTCACCTGTGTTGTCAGTCCTTTCTGGGAAGATTTTCTGCTGCTACTCCATCATCATTCACTAATTCAAAGCAACTCTTTACTCTGGTAGTTAGTAGTAAATTAGTACTTTCATACTCTGTTGTTTATTCTGTTCTTCTTGAAATGGAAAGGAGGAGCACAGTCATGAAGTCAAATGCTTCCGAGTACCAGTTTCTCCTGCCCTTAAACTGCTGACTGCACTGCACAGTTACAGGTGTGCTGTTCTGTAACATTGCTAATCTGTGTTCAGTGTCCTGAGAGTTCTGCTTCTGCTCCTTGGAATCGGACCATCTTATTCCATATGTTAATTTAAGTGCCACTCAGCTTGCTGGATGTGAATATGTAACTTGAGGTCAGTCTGGTTTTGGACAGTTTGTTTATTTCTTTCTGAGTTCTAAGTAGAAATTATTATTTGCTGTCATGGACAGTTGCCACTGTAGACATCAGCACAGTCTTGGAAATATTGCAGAAGTTACAGGAGTCACAAATATTTTTTTTTTCTGAAAATGGTTAAGACCACCAGAGAGTTTTGGATAAACTGGCACTTCCGTCAGGTAGGTGGGAGCACAGTGGGAGGAGTTTGTGTCTTCATGCTGCTTCATTGCTTCTATTCCCCCCACCAAGTACTCTAATAAATGCTTAGTGTACATGCTTAAGTCTGTGACCCCTTCAAAACTATTCACCACAGATGGGCATTTTCCCGTGTAAGTTAGAATTAGAAAGAAACCCAAACTTGGGCTGTTTCATCGCTTACCAACCATAGTCTGATTCAGCAATGAGTGTAAACTTCAGTCTGATTATCCCACCAACACTGTGCAAAGCTTGCTGAGAAAGTTGGCAAGAATTGCTTGTTTCAGGCCATATTTACCTTGTTGTTTGAGAGCAGCCCTGTCCCACTCCTCTGCTTTGCAGCTTCAGGCTAAACCCCAGCTGGAAGGGGGGTGGCTGAGGGGAGATGTCTGGGCTGCTCTCGGCACTGCTCAGCGGGAACCTCGAGCAGGGTTTGGGGTGCTGGGGAGGGCAGCCTGCTGAGCCACGGCAGGTTTGTCTTCTGGAGCTGGCCTGTGGAACCCACGGAACTGGGTCACTGCTGCTTAGAGCCAGTGGTCTGTTTGTCTGCTCAGGCCTTGGAGAAGGGGCTGACCCAGGTTAGGCACTTCCCGTGGGAAAACAGAGAGGGAGTGATTCACCCCCAAATACTCTTTGCACTGTAAACTGCAGGATTTTAATGAAAAGCGCTGGGATGTCTTCCCAAAGAATGTATCTTTATTTGTATGTAATGCAAAGTTGAAGTAATGACAATAACCGGTATCTGTCCCCAAGAAAATTTCCCTGACTCAGACAGCTTTATAGTCCTTAAAAATAAGGCTTTCAGTTTCTTGTTTTCTCGTGTATTAAAGTGAGAACTGCAGACTCATTATTCCGTGCCTGTTGGCCTGGCCTGCAGATGTCATTTCAATGTTCAGCCCTACCCTACTTTGTCAGTCTGGTCTGACAATACAGAGCTGTTAAATCACTTTTAATTTTTTTCTTTTAATATTCAGTCATTTATTTGAAAACAGCTGTGTTAATAGGACTTTCTGCCATAGGAAATTTAAAATAGTAAAGAAAAAAATGAAATACAAGTGGAAACTAGCACAATAAGGTTGGCAGCGTGACTAATAGTTACATTCATTTATAGCTGATAAAGAATATTTTTGACATTAGTTTTAAAATACTTAGGAAATTTAATAAAGGAATAAGACTAGCACTTTTAAAAGGAACCACTTAAAGTATTCATAACTATGGTAGTAATGGATTTAAGGATACAAAAATATCTGCTGTTCTAACCTTTGCTGAGTGTTAGATGTCCATCTTCCTTCCATTCATATTGCAGTAACATCTGGAGGATTCCTTCCAAATGAAGTTTATGGAAGAGTGCAGTTTAACATGATAAATGTGCCATACACCTATTTTATTCTTGCTTCCTTCAAGAGTTTGCAAGTCACAACCTTTCTTCATCCTATAGCCATATGTAGTAAATACAGTCTGTAAAGTGCTGCAGGATACTTTGCTTTGGTGAAGCAAAGGTGAACTGGACATCCTAAAGAAAATAATACTTCCTTTAATTAGAAATGTTGGAATCCTTTGGATGCAGCTGCACCTTTGGATTGTGTGAAAACCTGAAGTATTTCAAGACTCCTTCTCAGATACATCATTGAACTACTGATACTGCATTGAAATGATTTTGAACGTGCACCGTCTGTAGGGCTGCCGTCCCTTTATTTAGTGGTGCTGAGATGGAAATGCTTTGTACTTTATGGCATCTTTTTGACCAAAAAATTATTTGTCATCTGTAATATCTTAAAATCTTCCAAAACCCTCATAATTCAGTTGTCTTTGTTGTTCTGGAGCTGGAGGGAGTTGTCCTTAGGTGTGCCTTGTTCATAGGACCACAAAGGTTATTATTATTGTTATTTTCAGTACTATGAGTGAATATAGTAATGGAAATATGAATGTACTTTAAAACACATTGCACCTTTTTTATCTATCAAAACTTAAATGTAAAATTCTCTGCCCTTCCCTCCATTTGCTGCAGCTGTACAAAGTCCCAGTACTATCCAGTGCTTGTCAATGTACATTACAAAAAGCTAAGCTAGGAAAGAGAGGGTTATAGAATAGAAGTTGTTATTTCACATCTTTGCATGCATTTATTTGTTATTTCAGGAATATTTAATCATCTTGTACTCCATAGAACTATAGAATTTTTTAGGTTGCAAAAGATCTCCAAGATTATTGAGTCCAACCATTAACCCAGTGCTGCCTGCTAACCTGTGTCCCTGAGTGCCACATCTACATGTCTTTTAAATTCCTTCCAGGGATGGTGACTCCACCACTTCCCTGAGCTGCCTGTTGCAATGTTTGTCCACCTTTCAATGAAGATATTTTTCCTAATATCCTATCTAAATCTCCCCTGGTTGAGCCCGAGGCTGTTTCCTCTTGTCCTGTCTCTTGTTATTTTGGAGTAGAACCCAATCCCCCACCTTGGGACACCCTCCTTTCAGGCAGTTGTAGCCAGTGATAAGATCTCCCCTGACCCTGCCTTTCTAAACACCCCCAGCTCCCTCAGCCGTTCCTCCAACCTGTGCCTCAGACCCTTCCCCAGCTCCCCTGCCCTTCTCCAGACTCGCTCCAGCCCCTCAGTGTCTTTCTTGCACTGAGGGGCCCAGATCGGGACACAGCACTCAAGGTGCGGCCTCACCAGTTCCGAGTATGGGGACAATCCCTGCCCTGGTCCCTCTGGCCACACTAGTGCTGATCCAGGCCAGGTGCCACTGGCCTTCTTGGCCACCTGGGCACAGCGGGCTCGTGTTCAGTCACTGTTGACCAGCACCCTCAGGTCCTTTTCCACCAGCCTGTAGCACTGTCTGGGTTGTTGTGACCCAAGGGCAGGACCCAGAATTTGGCCTTACTGGTCCTCAGCCCATGGACCTGGCTTGGCCATATCCTTTTGCAGACCCTTTCGATGTTCTTTATAAAGAATTTTACTTATTTTCATTGAAATCTATTATAGGCATTGATACCGTATTCAGAAATGCAGAATGTAATTGTAGTTATTCAATACTAATGAAACTCAAGATTAAAGAATCAAACATTGTCATGTATGTCTGTTCACATTGCCTGGTTTACTTTTTATATGCAATTACAATTTTCACTTTGAAAACTGGTTTACATTTTACACTATTTCAGTCCTTTAATACAGAATATTGGCATACAGTTTGTAAATGTAAATTCTAATCATATTCTTGGAGTAATAGTTGTAGTCACAATTTAACAGTTTGAACAAGGGTGCTTTACACAAGGCAGCTTGTGAAACTAGAATTTGCAGCTGTATAGATTCTTATGTTCTTACTACAACATGCTGTTTTTGGAAACAAATCCATTTCCAGATATCACAATTCTATTTTTGTGCTGGAAAAATAGTAATAGGATGGAAAGTTGATGTTAGAAATTTGTGCAGTTATCTACACATCAGTATCCTTGTTATTTGTGTCTCTGACTTTGCTCTCTGTTTGCCACATTGCTTAAAGGAGGAAAAAATGAAATAATTTTGTGTTTTTCATCTCTGTACTCCACTAGTAATAACTTAGGATATATGTGTTCTCTGTACTGTCAGTAACATGGGGTTTTTTTCTTTTTTTTTTTTTTTTCCCTTTAGGTCTGGAAGACTCCCACTACTCCTTGTCATAATTGGTGTATTTGTTTAACCCTAAATTGTGCATTATGGCAGACAAATTAACAAGAATTGCTATAGTCAACCATGACAAGTGTAAGCCAAAGAAATGTCGTCAGGAATGCAAGAAGAGTTGTCCTGTGGTTCGAATGGGTAAGAGATACAATGTAACAAAGTATTGAAGCAATTGGAGACTTTAAATCAAGTTGTACTAGAAGGAATGAGCTTTTTATAATTGCTAGACTTTGTATATCATTCAAGGTTTTGTTTCATAAAGCCTTTAGAAATATCACTGAAAGCATGACCAATTCTTAGTAATAATGACACTTTTCAACCCTTTAGATGAGCTAAAGCTTCAGTGAACATTCATCAGTTACATGTTCCTCTGTGGAATTTATTAGGCAGGAATTCTGATTCACCAGAAACTTTATTGACCTTATCTTAATTTTTTTCACCAGGAAAACTTTGCATAGAAGTCACATCACAGAGCAAAATAGCGTGGATTTCAGAAACACTTTGTATTGGTTGTGGTATTTGCATCAAGGTAAATGTTAAACTGCTTTTTTAAAGTGCTAAATGTTCCTTATTTTGCTATTATATTTAGTAATGCATACTGTAACTTGAAAAAGCAGTTTTCTTTCCTGGACTGATCAGACCAAGTTAACTGTTACTGTTTATAGAAAGTGAAGAACTGTGTCACTTGACTGAACTGGTTGGGTTGCAGGGTGTGGGTTTTGTTGTGGCTTTGTTTTTGCTTGGCTTTGTTTGGGTTTTTTGTTTGTGTCTGTAGACAGCAGCAGAATGATGTTTTTGTGAAAGAGGTGGAGAATATATGCAGTGTGCCTTATTTGTATTGTAGACAGACAGTGTAAATTGCTGACTATTAATTTGAAAAATGTGGTATAGAACTTCCTTGGCAGGTTGATCATGTAAAGGAAATTTGGTACAAGTCCATTTAAAAATGTAAATGCACAGCTGGGTGCAGTATAAAACATAGGCTTTTGTTAATAAATTGTTGTGTGCACTAATAATCTCTAATTTGTTTCAATTCCAGAAATGTCCTTTTGCAGCCTTGTCAATTGTAAACTTGCCTAGCAACCTGGAGAAAGAAACAACGCATAGATACTGTGCCAATGCCTTCAAACTTCACAGGTATTTTATTTTTCAAATATCAATGTAACAGAGACAAAATATCCGAGTTTTTGATAGTGTAAACATAGTGCACATCCAAGTGTTCTTGGTTCTTATTTCCAGTAGCTTCCTTTTAGAATGTTAATTACGTTCTTTTTAGTAAAAAGTATTATAATGAAATAAAGTGTAAGGGATTATTTTACAGAGCCCCTATTTAAAAACAGACTGCCCTTAAATATTTCTTATGATCTTCTATTTGTAAAGAATTTGATATTATTTGAGTTAGATATTTGCAAGTTAACAAAGTGGGCTGTAATAATGAGAAAGTCTGAAAATGGGTTGTAACATTTACTTGACCACTTAATGTTGGCATCTGATGACATTAATATAACACAAAGTTACCAATGTTGTGTACAGGTTGCCTATCCCTCGTCCAGGTGAAGTACTGGGATTGGTTGGAACCAATGGTATTGGAAAATCAACTGCCTTGAAAATTTTAGCAGGAAAACAGAAGCCAAATCTTGGAAAATATGATGTATGTATCAGCAATAATATAGAGGTGGCATTCTAGACAGCTGTGTTTATGTATTTGGACTGAATTTTTGTATTTGTGAGGATCTTGGCACTTTCCCTGTTAACAGCCAGTGACCTACTCCACACAGGAACAATAGTAGAAGGTTATTGTTAACAAAGGCTTTCTTGCAAATTGTGTATCTCTCAAAAAAGATCAGGATACTAATTATAATTGTAACTCACAGAAATACATATCAGAGGTAGGTTTCTGTCTTGAACTCACACTTAAGGGCTCGGGGTTTTTTTACTACCAGTCTTTAAAAAATGTCAAGTTTTTCTCCCTGCACAACTTACCTGTTCCCATGAGGGATTTCCATAGCTCAAGTTTTGGAGTTTCTTCTAAGTTAACTTTGTTTTTATCTGAACAGCTCTAGGGTCTGTGAGCACTTGCCATGTATCCTTGAGATTTCTTAGGCATTTTTATCTTTGATTCTTTTGAGGAGAATTTCTCATAAAGTATGTTGTTAGTATGTAAGTTATGGTTGAAGATATTTTCCACTGTACAGTTTAATACTGAGTTCTGAAAATCCTTAGTTTCTTCATATTGCTAGTTACTTAGAGATAAGATTTTTTGAGAACCAGACTTACAACAACTTGTAACTGCTGATATTCATGGGAATTCATAATCCATTTTCCTATGTATGTACTCCAAGTCAAACTGAAGCCAGTGAGCAAAATATTTTACCAGGGCTTTTTTACCTAGCACTACTCCAAAGAGTAAATACTGTTAAAGAAAAGGCATAAATAACTACTATTAGTACTCCTCTTATTCGTATTTCAGATATCACTTTCTTACCTTCAAATTGCACAGGGACAATTGAACTCTGATGCACGCTTTTGTCCTTCAAGAAGCACTTGTAAGAGCAAGTGTGTTCAAACTATCTTCAGCAGTTTCTTTACCTGAAAGAGTAATGTTTTGATAAACTATTCATTTCATGGCTGCCACCTAAAGCTGCAAAGAAATAATCATTTCCCAGCTACATTTTACATTCTCTTTCAAGTTTGGTTTATATTATTTTGTGGACTTCTTGTTTCAGGTGGTAGTATTGCAGAAATAGCAAAACTTTTGACTTTCTGAGTGTGTACTTAATTGAATTACCATGCTTCCAAAATCAGACTTTGCTGTGAAGGAGCCATATCAGTATGACCACAGAAACACGTGGTATGAATTGAATCTTCCATGTTGCTTCTGCTCTAAAACTGATGAAGCATTTCCTCTGTGTATTTGCTTGGTTTGGAAATATGACTGTGTCAGTCTGATTCCATACTGTTTATCATCACAGTAATTAACTCAGCACCCCTCAGAGTAGTACACTGTGCAAGGGGGGACTTTTCCTGGGTGAGTGCTCTGAATAGTCCCTTTCTTTTTCAGCTTGTCATTTTTCCTTTGTCGTCTCATCCTGTTTCCTTGGAAATGTTTGCTAGAAGCAGAGAAAGTTACCAAATTTTATTGCATCTTCTGTGCAAGTTTGTGCTTTTATCATTCCAATCCTTTTCCTTTGAATTAGCTGTAGTGTAGTTACACTAATCCATGCTGTCATTTTCCCCATGAAGTTGTTTCAGTTCAGTAGCTTCTTAACTGTGCAAATTTAATTTTTTTTTTTTTTTAAGGCTAGTGATACCTTGGAAAAAAAGCTCTCTAAACTTTGATTTTAGAATGTTTTTGGAGGTTTTTTTCTTGTTTGTTAACTTACAAGCATATTCTATTTTGCCTTATTGGTTGGAATTTAAAATTAGGGTTTCTTATTATGTTTTTAATGGTATAAGTAAACCCAGGCTTTAATTTTGTCACAGGATCCACCTGACTGGCAAGAAATTTTGACTTACTTCCGAGGATCTGAATTACAAAATTATTTTACCAAGATCCTGGAAGATGACCTTAAAGCTATCATTAAACCTCAGTATGTGGACCAGATCCCTAAAGCTGCAAAGGTGAGACCTTTCACGAGTTAATAGAAAGCTGGGAGCTTCTTCTGTAGTACTTCTCTTGTGATTAAAGGTTTTATTTAGCAGCGTAATTCAGAACTGTCTGAAATTTTTAATGTTGTTTTGTTTTTTATTATCTATCATGCAGGGAACAGTGGGATCAATTCTGGATAGGAAGGATGAAACTAAGACACAAACTGTTGTGTGTCAGCAGCTTGGTAAGTAATTTTGTACAATCAAATTTTAAAGCATTTGAGAAGCTTGTATTTACTGAAACAATCAAGTTACCAGAATGTGATAGAACATGTAAATTATACAAAATAAAATTATACATGTAAACTATACTTAAAAAAAAAAACAAACAAACAAACAAAAAAAACCAGAGAAAAAGTAAAGGTGCTTTAGTGTAAAGCCTAGGGCATGCCGTAGTATAAATAACACAAATAATACTTCCTGGTTGAAAGGCAAACTAATTGATACATGCTTGTTAACAGAATCTAATGCAGTTTCTGTTTCATAGTAGAAAGTGCTTGTTTTTAAATCTGGAAAAATTCCACTTAACATCTGCTGCTCTTGCTTGCTCACAAGTGTGGCAAAATGTTAGCATCCCTCTTGAGAGAACCACTGCATGTAGAAAATATTATCCTAGCGTACCACACTCCCCCCAAAGCTTGTATATATCTAATTATAGTAGGAGTAACACTGACTTCTGAGATTAATACAACTAATAAGAACATCTACACAGTCCAGTCCTGGTGATGTTTTGTGTGTGTTTTATATTTAGTTGTTACTGAATTTAGTTGTTGCTAAATTCACAATAGGATTCTCTGTGATAGAACTGGGTGGTAAAAGTGGGGCTGCCGTTGTGCCACCAAGAACATGGGCTTTGAGTCTCAATTTATTAGTGACACAATCTATTCTTGAAATGTGGTGTGCATTAAACTGCCTAGAAAATACTGGCTTCACCCTTCTGCTGTAAAGTTTGAGGGACTTGATCTCCCTGAAAACCAGAACTCTTCAGCCAAGTCTGACAACAAACACTTTCAAACCTGGTATAGTTTCTTTTTAGGGCCAGAAATCTTTACCAAATATTTTTATGGTGGAATAAGAAATAGAAATGTAATGCTTCTGCATGATAAGAAGCGGCCATGCAGCTAATGCTGCAGAGAAGCCATAGCTTGCTGTGACTTAGTATTAGCAGTATGATACTGATACTGTACAAACTGAATGCTTATTCTCCTTCTGTTTTCTTTTCCTCTGTGTAGAATGCTTGCTATCTTTATACCTGTTTCTGTAGGTAATAAAAATATGGATTGTTGTGTTGGTTATAACATACCTAAAATTAACCACTTATTTGCAGACTTAACACACCTGAAAGAAAGAAATGTTGAGGACCTTTCAGGAGGAGAACTTCAGAGATTTGCTTGTGCAGTTGTTTGCATTCAGAAGGCTGATATGTATGTTTAATTTACTTCTGTTACACATTGCTTCTAATAATCTGTCTCAGAATATGGTCCTCGAATTTACACTTACTCTTGACAATAATACTTTTGTTTGAAATATTGAAAAGTATTTATTAATTATTAAATAAAGTTTTAAAAGGATTTTAAAAATCCCCAAAATTTTTGCCAACTCATCAGCTGAAAGCCATATTTAGTTCATGTATAATCTCTGGATTTTGCATACTTTTATTTACTTGAGTGGAAATAGCTGATTTCAGAAGCCAGTGTTAAATTTCAGCATCACAACTTCATAACCTCTCCCTAATCCCACCTAAATATATCCTGTTGGACAGCACACCTCTCTCAGTCTCTCTGAATGAGAAAGGTACAGCTGCTTCCTACCTCTTGGAACTTGTGTCCCTCCTCTCCTGTCTTGCAAGCAGGAAATCATTGTCTAATCTATGCTGTTTCCTGACTCCTTGGGACCTAGAAAGCAAGATCAGAAGAGTCATGGGGTTTGGGATTTTTTGCTTTGATGAATTTTTGGTTGGTTGGTTTTGTTCTACTCAGGCTGCTGTTTTTTGTTTGGTTGGTGTGAGTTTCAAGTGGGTTTCCTTGTTCAGTTTTCTCTTTTTGGAAGATGTCCTTCTTCCAGTCTTCTAAAGTATTTTTGCACTTTTCAGTTCATGTTAAATTAAGGTAACTCAGAATGAGTGCATGGGACTCCTAACTGCTGATTTCTTTTAACTTTTGATAACTTTGTCAGAGCTCATGACAAAGTAATACTTCACTCACTTTCACATGACAGTCTGCAGAGGATGAAGGCAGGTGTGCACAATTCTCATTTTTTGTCTCCCTTTCTCAGTATAAATAGTGATAATTTTTTATTTCCATGTATTTCATGGTTGAAATGTTAATATTATGTTTGAATAAGTAGAAAGCTTGCATTCACTAAGACTTCACTCTTCCTTTTGGGATTAGCTTCATGTTTGATGAACCTTCCAGCTACTTGGATGTCAAGCAGCGGTTGAAGGCTGCCATTACTATTCGGTCCCTGATAAACCCTGACAGGTAAATACAAGCTTCAAACGTTTTGCCAGACTGTAATAATGCATGACTGTTCACAGAGGGAAGAAACACCCAGTCCATCTCCTTAGAAGAAGTGCTCGCTTCTCAGTATGGTACACTGACAGATGTTTCAAATATTCCAAGTCAGTCATATTCTGTACTTTTGCATTTTGGAAATTTACTTCTTGTAGTTTCTTGTCTCGTTTCAGAATCTTGTAATAGGGATGGGAGAATATTGGTGGTTACTTTCCACCTGAATATTGCTGTTTCATCCCTTTCTCACACAGATTTTTATTTTCTTAAAATGTGCTAAGTATTTTTCACTCAAATCAATCAATACCCTTCCACTTACTCTACATAAAGAAGCTGCCAGGTTACACTGAAGATGGGCTTTCAATTTGTCATTCACAAGTTTCTTGGACAGTTTGAAAAATGCTTGTTAGAGATTTGAACTCTCTCCTTTTTTAGTATAAAGTGAAGAAGCCATGTTAACTAAAAATCATATTGCAAGACTAGAGTAAGAAAAAAGGAAAAATGTTTTGCATTGAAGTAAAAAAGCATCTCTCTATCTCTGTTTTGCAGGTACATTATTGTTGTAGAGCATGATCTAAGTGTGTTAGATTATCTCTCTGACTTTATCTGCTGCCTGTATGGTGTGCCAAGTGCTTATGGTGTTGTTACTATGCCTTTCAGCGTAAGAGAAGGTAATTCTTGCCATATTTCTCTTTTTAAACATAACCAAAAAAGACAGCAAAATGCCAATAAACTTGTATAAACTTGTCCTCTTCCTGTTACAGTTCAGCAATTTAAAAAATACTGTTTGATTTTCTGCAGAATTTCAGTGTTACATGATTGTAAATTTGTAACTCAACCCAAAAGCCTTAATTGTGAAATGCCCTATTTCTCTTGCTATGGACATCATTTTGATACTTGCAGTTGTTTTGTAAACGGTGGGGTTACACAGAAGACCTTATTAATAAAGAGAGGTCAGGAGACAGTTTGCACGGTAAGAGGTACATATTGTTCATCTGAATTGACCCCACTTGTAGTACTGAGACTCAGTAAAAAGTGGTTTTGAGAGAATGGGCCTAACAGCAGTAGTTCCTTTAAGCCCCACACACATCACTAACTGTGGGTTTTCAGGAAGAGCTGCTACAGCCATTCTGTAATTTAGTAAGGCTTTTCTTCATTCAATTTGCATAATGTGCACACTTTAAAAGAGGAGATCTTGTTGCTTCTTTTACCATGCCATTTAAAATCCAGCATTCTCCTTACCTGAATGGAATTTACAGCCAGGAATTGAAATTCATCTTGTTTTCTTTGTTACAGACCTTTTTAATAATCTTTTTTCCTCCCATCATAGGCATAAACATTTTCCTAGATGGCTATGTTCCAACAGAAAATCTAAGGTTTCGAGATGCATCTCTGGTATTTAAAGTAGCTGAGACAGCTAATGAAGAAGAGGTTAAAAAGATGTGTATGTACAAATATCCAGGAATGAAAAAAAAGATGGGAGAATTTGAACTATCCATAGTAGCTGGAGAATTCACCGATTCTGAAATTATGGTGATGTTAGGGGAAAATGGTGAGTGCAATTTATGTTGGAAACTGTTTCTCCAACCCTGAATATGCTCCTAAAGCCCTTCTTCACTTTGGGAGCCAGGCTTCAGAATTTCTGAGTTTGAGTCAGGTTGAGCTGCTTGTTTCCTGGGGAAGATATCACATCGTGAGTCCCCTGACTAGAGAGAATGTGATGTTACTGAGTGTTAACAATGCCATTGTTTGTCTGTTACCCCATTTTAAAAACTTACTGTTTTAAGATGTCTCTTCCATTTGAAAAAGCAAGTAGTAAGTGCTGGAAGTTAATATAGGAGTTCTCAAAGCAGTTAATTTTAAAATGTCTACTTTATTAAATAGTCCTTGTTGTTGTTGTATCAGTGACTTAATTGTTAGAGGTCTAAATTACTAAAAAGTGATTAATCTGTAACTTGTATTTTAACGTAGGAACTGGCAAAACAACATTTATCCGAATGCTTGCAGGAAGACTTACACCTGATGAAGGAGGTACTGTGTAATACCTTAGCTGAAACCTATTTTAAAGATACTGGAAAGGCTCTTGTTTACAATATTAATTTTGTCTTTTTATAGGTGAGGTCCCAGTCCTAAATGTCAGCTACAAACCACAGAAAATCAGCCCTAAATCTACGGTATGTTTCAGCCTTATTTAGTAAGTATCGTGTTTGCTACAAAACACAGAGATAGAAATTTTTTTATTCTTATTTTATATCTAATCTATTTTAGATAGAATTTTTTTATTCTATTTATGCTTGTTTTCTTGTGGTGCATAAAACTGAATAGCAACATTTTCCTTTTGCTAGGGAAGTGTCCGTCAGCTGCTGCACGAGAAGATCAGGGATGCCTATACACACCCCCAATTTGTAACTGACGTGATGAAACCTCTTCAGATAGAAAACATCATTGACCAGGAGGTATTAATTGCTTTAATCAACATCCTAATTGTCTTAACTCTTAACCTGTACCTGAACTAAGCATGGCCTTGTTTCTTCCCACACCACCAGGTTCAGACACTGTCTGGTGGTGAGTTGCAGCGTGTGGCATTAGCTCTTTGTCTGGGTAAACCTGCAGATGTTTATCTGATTGATGAGCCCTCAGCATATCTGGACTCTGAACAGCGTCTGATGGCTGCCAGAGTCATTAAACGGTGAGTACACATGGTGGGGAAGGAACTGAAATTTGCAGTAGTATTACAATGAGATCACATGGCTCTCTTCTTTTCTTTTTCCCCTCATTTCAGTTTCATTCTCCATGCTAAAAAAACAGCTTTTGTGGTAGAACACGATTTTATCATGGCTACGTATCTTGCTGATCGTGTGATTGTTTTTGATGGCATTCCTTCCAAGAACACACTGGCAAACAGGTAAGAGGGTTGTTAGGAGTAGTAAGCAAGATTGTCATCCCTGCTTAGGGAAATTTAAGCTTCATCCAAGGCTGTCCTGAGGGTTCTGACTTTGGTTTTGCATCATGGAACAGAAAATGGGATTTATTCTCACTTATAGGCTGGCTAGACCAGAGCTGGGGCAGGGTTGGAGAACCTAACCAAACTCTCAAGAACTAGACCACCTTCTGTCTTAGACCAGCCTTAAGCCAACTGCACAATGGCTAAATTACAATCAGAAGAGATCAAATAAGTGGCATCATTAGTAAGGAAACAAAAAAGTACCAACTGTAAAGTGTGCTCATTGAAAATAACTTTCAGATGTATTAAAAGAAAGCAGCGTATTAATGGTACCTTTATGCAGATGTAGTGAAGGGCAAGTCCTGGCAGCAACATGCAGTGTACATTGTTTTACTCTTTCAAAGCTGTCCCATTTGATATGTCCACTTTTGTAAATAATTTCATGCAGATTACAGAGACTTTTTGATGAGCAGCCTTATCAGAAACCAGACTTTTAGAGCAGTGAGTACTTGGCACAAGCCAGATAGAGTAAACACATTGGTCTGCCATGTGTCTGCAACCCCCTGCTCTCCTGGTTTTGATGTCTTCCAAGAACACACGTGTTAGAATTCAAAAATCACAATCATACACCGATGCTGAGAAAGTTATAATCTTTGTTAGATTTTGCTTATGGTGCAAGGGTTGGGGTTTTTTTCTTTGAATATAAATAGGTGTGCCAGCACACATATGTAGATACAAAATAAAAAGCATGTAAAGGTCACAGCTGGAAGCCACATTGAGGTACTACTCTCATCTTTCAGCAGCATCTCAGACAAGGTTTGACTAAAAATATAGCACAGCCCGGTATGTCAAATGCAGCTCACATTTGCATTTCCAGCCCTGAGTGAACTCAGGATGGAGCTCAAAGTTGCCTGTAATTGTATAGTATAATACTTCTGAAAATGTAGCTAAAATATTCTTCTTTTTTAACAGTCCACAGACTCTTTTGGCTGGAATGAATAAGTTTTTATCTCAGCTTGAAATCACTTTTAGAAGAGACCCCAACAATTACAGACCAAGAATAAACAAACTCAATTCCATCAAGGTAAGAGAGGAGCACCTTTACAGTAAAGGAGCTATGATTGTTTAATATGAAGCCAGATTTTAAAATAAGGAACAAAATGAAGACTGACAGGAGTTCTGCTGTGCTGGAAAAACAGCATGTGAAACTAGTAAGAGTAATAATGGAAGCAGAAACGAGTTTAGATAAGTGTTTTTTATTTCAGTTATGTTCAAGTCTGCCAAAGACTACTTCAAGTAACTGTGACCTTTTTTCTCTTCCCAAGGATGTGGAACAAAAGAAGAGTGGAAACTACTTCTTCCTGGATGACTAAATACTGAATCCCAGCATCTTTTTAACTGGCATCTAGACATGCATATTGGAACCTAAACAGCTGTGATGAGATGGCTCAGATCAGGTTTTAGAAAAATTAATCTTTGGAGCTTAAAATCTCTTGCTGCATTTAACATCCAAGACAGTAGCAGTAAACATCCTAGTCTGAGTAAAACTGCCACTTTCTATATTTTGGTGACACAGCCCTGTTTTCAGTGTAATAATTGCAAAATAGACCACCTTGAAATTGTGCAAATGGGTCTTCTGATTTTTCAAAATTTAAGGGAGGTTTTCAATTCAATATATCCTACTCATGTACCAAGTGCTGACTGAACTTCCTCATTTTAAAATAAATCTTTGAAGCTGTTTTCTGTATAAGAGGGAAGTCTACTAAGAATGTCACGCTACAGGAGCACCTCCTCTTTTTAAAAGGCTGAATCCCTCTGGATGAGGGTTTCAAAAATAAAATATCCACCTAACTTACAACTCTTCTGTGACACTGCAGAATTTCTTCAATAACTAATTCAGAAGTGTGTATATGATGTCACACACCCCTTTTCTCACCCTGTAGTGCACACAGAAGATGCAGTACAAAGAATGTACAAGAAGGTAGCTCCCTCTTTTTTTAATCATCTGTCATCTTCTCAGATCTAGTGAGATGAAAATAATTAGTGAAATAATCTCAAAGAAATGCAAACATCCTTTCCATCTTTCCAACTTACTCTTCCATGAAGTTTTTATAAGGTTAAAGAGGCAGGAATTACTTTTTCTTAAAGTAAAAGCCTTGATCCTTACTAAGACAAAAATGAAAGTAAATAAGAAGTATTTTGTTAAAAACTTACGTCTGTATCCATTAAGGTCCTTCAGGGAACCAAAAAGGAAATTTAAAGGTTCCTTGCTTACTTAAGCAGACATGTAAAATCAACTTCCAGCTACGTATCTTAAAAGGAAGGGTGTTTTCCATTCAACAGTTCTCTGCCTTCATTGGCATGTGAAAAACATTATGAGAAAACATGGCTTTGTTCTTTGTTTACCTTTTGCCTCAGAAGCTACAGAAAGGAGGGGGTTTGGTTTTTTTTAAGGCATTCCGTGTGTTAGTAATATGGTTATTTCATAACCTTGGCAGTGCTGAGCATTATATACACACTACTTCCCTCTGTCTTGCAACAGCAATCCACCTGTATTACACCAGCAAAGGGACTCCATAAGGAAGTGCAAGTATTGAATATATCCTTACACCACCACCCTGGTCAGACAAAAACTTCCAAAGGCTGACTTAAGCTTGTTCTCCTCTCACAGTTTAACTCCCCTTGGACTGGAGTTGTGCATCTTCTCTTAATCAGTTGTAATAAGGGCTGGGTAAAGATGTGGTTCAGCAAATACCTGAAGCTGTGTATCACAGCTCATTATATGTTGAATATTACATATATTAACAGGAGGATCCTGCAGTCTAAAACATCATGCCCCAGGCCAGAGGTTGGGCCAATCAATCTACAGCTCTTTCAGCAAGAGAGGAAACCAGACTTACTTGATCAGCAATGGAGAAAATACATGTACACCTTCCAGTCCTTCACTGTCCTAGAGCAGCAAGGCAGTGTAGGCCCAGCTGAAAGAAGCTGGTTTTTAAAAGTAAATTCTAAAAGCACATCCCTCCTAGTTACTGCCATGCCTCTCTTCCCCAGTGTTTCCCAACAAATTTCTGTAGAAGTGTTACTGCCTTCATTCTTGCAACAAAGCTTGTGATGAAGAGGCTGGTCTGGGACAGAATGGTTAGTTCAGTGACTGCTGCACAAAGCTGGGGTACAACTGGAAGTTAAGAGTTTAAAATTCACCAGTAAACTCAACAAGCAGCCCTCTTCATTTTTGAAAGGAGTTGAGATAAACAGAGAACACAATGGTAACAACAAGTTAAATCCCTCAGTGCTTGCTTCATTCTTAACCTGAAAAAGTGAAGATTGCGTCTTTGAAATCCCGAATACATTTCTGAATGAAAAAGTATTTAGATTAAAAAAAGGAAAACCAAAAAGCCTTCAGCATGACGCCTACCCCTACGAACAAAAGCTGCAAATTCAGTTTATGGCCCCTTTTTGTTCACTGCCTGCCACATCCTGTTCATCATTCTGCTGCTAACTACAGCTGGCTCTGTAAGAACAACACTTCATTTAATGTCATTGCAACAGGTTTAAATACAATTTAGAAAGCAAGTGAAAAGACAAAACATTTATTTTAATTAGGGTTTTATACATAGCATGCATCTGAAAACAAACTCTTTATCATGTAACTATCATCGGGTTTGCGCACCAAGGGTGTACAATCTCAGACACAATGAATGGGTACCATCACCTACACTACTGTATACAGAGATATAAAAATATACACAACAGTTCAATTTTACAGAGCAACAGAGCTGAGTGAATACTGTGCACACTGCACTCTCCGAGTCTGGACAGCTGAACATCCAGGCTGCAAAGGCAACAGGAACACTGCGGAGATCGTAACCGGGCTCAGAAGAAACAGCATCAGAACTCTGACACAGTGTAAAAATATAAGGCAGAAGCCACTTTCTTCTGAATCGTAGGGAAGAGCAGAGCACACTGAGACTCTCCATTCTTGCTTTTAAAAGTAGTTCCAGCAAGGAGTTGTACATGCAAAACATCAACAGTGCAACAACAAAAGAATACTGAACAGTAGCTCAATCGTACAGACTTAAAAAAACGTAACACGTACTTTATGCATCTCCTCACAAAATATCTAGGATTTGTCAGTGCATTAGTGTTAAAGTGGCATTAAAAAAACTTCTGCTATTATAACAGATGCAGAATTATTTTGGAAATGCATAGCATCTACATTTTTATTGTCTTTGTAATTATTCAGTTGGCATAGGCACCATTCTAGTCACACCAGCATTAAGAAGAATTCATGGTGGAAACAGCCATTCTTATCAGTTCATACACAGGTATTCTTGACTGCTTGTCTTGATTTTGATTTCAACAAATAAATGCTTTTTAAAATTCAAAAATATACCCTATGATTATGAAAAGAACTATATACAACATACCTAAGACACAGGGTTAGCTGGCTGCCATACGTGTAACACACAAGAGAAAACATTCAAGTTTGACAGATATTTTTTCTTTTTGAGATGAAAGGCCTTTGGGTTGGAAGCATATCAGAGACAACAGTGCAGTAGGCTGAGAATTCCTTTAGCTCAGTTCAGAACTAAGGCATTGTATGATAAAATATACATTTATATTTGGTGCAATGTTACTGTCAATTTTAGAATCTAGATCACATCAAATGCTGTCATTTGTCACTCTAGTAAACGCACATACCCATGTTCTATCACAAACGCAAACCTTTGCGGGGAAAAAAATTATCAAACACTAAACCTATTTTTTTTTTCTAATTTGACATTGAGGAAAAACTGCTAAGCCAAACAAACTCTAGAATCCCCCCAAAAACCCTGTGGTAGGACTTGACATCCTCCTAGTCTTTACTTGCCAAAAATTAAACATATCATTGAACTTCACTAAAACGAAATTAAGATTTTAAACTGCTACTTCAAATTACTTTTTGCTTCTTAAATTTTCCAATTATCCACTCACTCTACGCTTGCTGTCCCCTCTGATTATCTCCCAGTGTTGCCCTTCTCCTGTCATTCCTATATGGCTGCCCTCTAAAGTTTCTCTGATACTGGTAGCCATCATCTCTGCTTCTGCTGGGTGGTCCTTTCCAGGCCTCCTCGTTTCTTTGGAACTGGTACCCTCCCCTGCTGGAATACCCCCTGTCAGGTCTAGGCCTTCTGCCTCCTCCATAAGTCTGGTTATAGAACTGCTTGGATCTGCCACTCCTCAGCATATCAGAAACCTCACTGTCATCTTCAGAGCTCTCTTCCCTCATTCTCTGGGCTCTGCTTTCTGTCTGCACATTCGCAGTGCCCTTGGACTCTTTTCCTTTAGCAGGCTTCTCCTTCCGGCCGGGAGTGCTGGGTTTCAGTTCGTTTTTGGGAGGTTCTGCCAGCAGTGGCTGCGTGCTGGGCCCTGCCGTCGGCCTCTCCAGGCCCTGTGTCTGTGGAGGGCGATGTTGCTGCCCGGCTGTTTTCTGCTTAGGAGCAGCTGAAGAACAGGTTTGCTCCAGCTGGGCTACCCTTGCTGAAGTGTCCTTCGGAGTCCCTGCAGCAGCCACTGGGAATGGGACGGTGTTGGAGCTGCTGCTGCTGCTGCTGTTGGTCTTCTGGAGCTGCTCTGCACAGTTCACTCCAGGAACTGGAGCGCTGCATTCTTTGCCCACGTACATGTTGGCAGAGGTGCCAGCTGCTGCCTCTTTGTCCTCAGGCGACAAGACAACATTAGGTCTCGCTACTGAATTCTCAATGAAACCCTGAACTGGGTACCCATACCAAAAGTGAGGAAAGAAAGGAGGTGCTATTGGAACAGCTCCTAGAAAGTGATTGTGTCCAAAGGGCGGCTGCGGGAACATATTTTTCCCTCTTAGGGACTCCTCGTAGTTCGCATGAAGAGCTTGCGCTGGATTCTCCGGTTCAACACAGACCTGTCCTTGACTTTCTGACACCTGAGCTGAAGGGATGATCAGAGGCAGTGATGGAGATCTGTCAACCTGTGGAATCTGACCGTTGGACCTGGCCTCGGTCTGAACAGCAAAGTGCCTGTTTGGTCGTGCAGTTTCATTTTCGTTCTGAGTCGGAGCAGCCTCTTGGAACCAGGGGTTGTGTGGATACACAGGAAGGGACACGTTTGGGTACATTCTACAAGCAGCTAAATAGGCCTGGTGCAGGGGGTACAGGTAAGAATGGGGTGCCCACATGGGACAACTGTATGCCTGCAAGACAGCAGGGAAAAGAAAATTTAAAAATCAGTTATTTGGTCTTTTGAACATTCAGAGAGACATAAAAGCACACTAGTCGTTTACCATTTTGAAACAGTTAATTATAGGAGATAAAAGTTAATTTTCTTTACAGCGACTGCCCTCAATTCTAGATCCTAGCACTCTAGGATGGTGTTCTTGTTTTTTGTTTTCCTTCCAAATGCAGTTGAAATGGGCAACAGTTATGACCAGCAAGAAAACATAGGAGTAGTTTCTATACAGTTAAACATGCCGTGCTATTAAGCTATAGCTATGTGTTTGAAGAGAAACATTTCAAACTCATTTTCCAGAATCATACTTACTAATTAGCCATTTCTTCTACTAGAGCTCACTTTGCAAAGACTGCAACACTGAAGTTGTCCACCTCAGGTGGCAACCCCTTCCCTTTTCTCTACCTCAATGTTAATGAACTGGACTCTGTAGGAACAGGCCCTGGAGCAAACCATCCTGAAAAGCCTAGCCAGACCTCGTCTCCAGGAGGCCCTTCCCTCTCAGTGTGCAGCTGGAAGGGTGTGGGCAGGTCAGGGTCTGGAGCAGAGCAGCAGACAGACAATGCAGAAGGTATTTTCCCGGGCCTGCTGTACCATGTGACACCACCGGAGGAGCACAGCCACTAGAACGTGGGCTGGGACCAGCAGATGGTGCTGAAGCGCCGGAACGACAGGCTAGATCCTAACTAATCCGAAGTACCAGTAAGGAGAGTCCCAAACATGTCAGCTTATGAACCTCACGCTGTTTAAATACATTGTGGTGACACTTGCTAACTAATGACTTACGGATTTTCTGTTAAGCAAAGAGACTTATATTAGGTATAGGTATCAAATTTATATTGGAAACTATGCTGAATATTCCCTCTTTCTATGCCCAGACACAAAAGAATATCGCTGCTATAGCCAAAGTCCCACGAAATAAACCCAAGAGCTCTCAGCACCTTGCCAAAAGTCGTTTGCCTGACAGAAGGGGTAAGAAGGTAAAAAAGGAACGTGCAGAAGGGAGAAAGAAAGCAAACGAGTCCTTCCCAAGCAATGGAAAANGAGTAGTTTCTATACAGTTAAACATGCCGTGCTATTAAGCTATAGCTATGTGTTTGAAGAGAAACATTTCAAACTCATTTTCCAGAATCATACTTACTAATTAGCCATTTCTTCTACTAGAGCTCACTTTGCAAAGACTGCAACACTGAAGTTGTCCACCTCAGGTGGCAACCCCTTCCCTTTTCTCTACCTCAATGTTAATGAACTGGACTCTGTAGGAACAGGCCCTGGAGCAAACCATCCTGAAAAGCCTAGCCAGACCTCGTCTCCAGGAGGCCCTTCCCTCTCAGTGTGCAGCTGGAAGGGTGTGGGCAGGTCAGGGTCTGGAGCAGAGCAGCAGACAGACAATGCAGAAGGTATTTTCCCGGGCCTGCTGTACCCTGTGACACCACCGGAGGAGCACAGCCACTAGAACGTGGGCTGGGACCAGCAGATGGTGCTGAAGCGCCGGAACGACAGGCTAGATCCTAACTAATCCGAAGTACCAGTAAGGAGAGTCCCAAACATGTCAGCTTATGAACCTCACGCTGTTTAAATACATTGTGGTGACACTTGCTAACTAATGACTTACGGATTTTCTGTTAAGCAAAGAGACTTATATTAGGTATAGGTATCAAATTTATATTGGAAACTATGCTGAATATTCCCTCTTTCTATGCCCAGACACAAAAGAATATCGCTGCTATAGCCAAAGTCCCACGAAATAAACCCAAGAGCTCTCAGCACCTTGCCAAAAGTCGTTTGCCTGACAGAAGGGGTAAGAAGGTAAAAAAGGAACGTGCAGAAGGGAGAAAGAAAGCAAACGAGTCCTTCCCAAGCAATGGAAAATGCAGGGATGTGGCTAAGCCTCTTCCCCAACCAAACACACAGATTTGCACCACACTTACACATACACACTACTTTAATTACTGAAAAAGTAAAAAACTGTTGTCATTAACGTGAGCAGAAAGAACAGACATGCAGGTTACTTTTAAGGGAGTGTCCCCAGGGAAAGATTTTGGGATCTGTACAGCAGTGGCTTTGCAAATACACAGCCAGGGCTGAAATCTGAGGACATTTTCTCATTCCCTATGCACTGCATTCAAAAGAAGCATCTTCACACTCACAATTTATCTGTGACTTTGTAAAGCACAATTTGCTGACTGTGCAGCCACAGTTGGAAGCCAGTAGTTCTCACTATGCTGTTGACATGAATTTGATTTCTGCTGACTTGAACTGCACTGTGGACAACTGCTGGAATCCCAGTTAACAGCACACAAAATAAGGAAGTATTTCGAACTGAAAGATGGGACTTGAAATGCACAGCTGCAGCAACAAAACTTCCACACTCCAAGTTCCAACAACAAGCGATTTGTGTGACAAACATGAAAACATAAGTTTGAAGAGTTACCTTCACACCAAGATTGAAGAAAAATCTAAGGATATTCTTGTCTAGAAAAAAAAAAACCACAAAAATATTTATGAAGACCAAAAATATTTCATTTGATACAAAAACTGCATAAAGTTCCATTTCAGTAGAGAACACTGGTATTAAGTTACTGCTTGCATGTCTTCAATTGATTAGTTGGGGTTTTTTTGCCACAGTAAGATATCTAGAACACGAGAGCAGTTTAAAGTTCAGTTTTAACAGTCTGTAAACTTCTAGTTTTTAAAGAAACAGTTCACTGAACAAACACCACTGTGCAGTCAGACATGAGATGTTCTTTATGGGCATACCTTGTATTCATAGTATGCCAAAACCTGTATTTTCCCAGGCCAGTAAGGAAATGCTCAACAGCTTCCAAGTTTTTAAATGACATGAGCAAACCTATTATTCTGACAGGAAGCAGTTCTCCAAGGATAATTCTTTACAGCACAAAACCTCAAGTTATGGTGGGGCAAGCTAAGAACCACAAAATGATCCTACCAGATTTCCAGGTGTGACCACTTGAAACAGTCACAATGTTGGCAGTGCAAACTAAAGAGTTACAACTCTATTCAGTATTCCCTCCCACACCTTAAATCACGGAATGACAACTATTGGATCTTTTGACAAAGAATGACAACAGGACCAAAAAAAAGTTGTGTTTATCTGCATTTTAAGAAAAGAAGACCTCCATCAGGGAAAATGGTGTAAAATCCAGACTTCTCACCTTTAGGTAAATCTTCCCCAGTACTGCACAGGGAGTAAGGAGGTGCAACGGCTCTTTCTCCCTTTTCATTAAAAGGGAATCCGGGGTATAGCGGATCCTGGTAGGGATTCAGAGTCTGAGGCAAAGGCATTAAAGGCTGGTTAACTGCTTGTAGCCACACAGGAACTCCAGCAACTGAAGCAGATGTTACCTGAGCCTGTGATACAATAGAGTCAGGTCCCGTTGCTGGTCCTGGCATCAGTGAAGAAGCAGGTATTTGGGCTGGAATACCTAGAGGGAAAAAGCCCCAACATACATACATATATATATAAAAATATAACAGTTATCAATGCATATCTATATATATGTATATACAGATATATAATCACAAACCAAAAGACATCAGAAAAGCAGGATTCAAAATGCAGGGAATAGTTTTCAGAAAGAATTAAACAGGTAAACTAAGCTTTCCAGAAACAGCTAAACTGATCCCGTATTTCTTTTTAAAATTATGAACGCCAGAAGGAAATAGGAAGGAGAAAAAATGGAGGAACTGAAACTTTTATGTGAATCCCTGAAGTTCTCATTCTGACAAGTCATTTACAGTCAACTCTGAATCTGAGCTCAGATGAACTGGGCTACACATCTTCTGTCACAGACAGAGTCAAGTGTAACAAGACTGTGACTGTCTGATGTGAACAAAGCAGGCTGATCTGAAAGCTGGTTCTTGTAGAGAAACAGCAGTGTGAGAGAAAATGCAGCACCTGATCTAATGAGCAATATTGATTCCAAGCCAACTCCACAGACCAGAAGATATGCACAGCACACAAAAACCCACTACACTGGCTTTGCAGCTCAGGTCCAAATGGATCTCATTAGTTCCAGACATACAAGCCCCAGGCTGAGTCCTCAGTCATCCAAGGAGCTTATTATTACATGGGACACAGAGCACAAACACGTATCAAGTTTCAACATGCTGACAGTGTGTTCTACCTTAACCAGATCCTCAAAACTCAATGCTATCCCACTCAAGAGGAAAAGCAGCAAATTGAGTACACAACCCTCTTATACCTTCAGGTTGCTCTATACCTTAAAGCAAACTGTACATACAGGCAATCAAAGATCTGCCAGAACTCTCACTAGCTTTCAGCAGTGAGAAGCTACAATCCTATGAACGCCTGGCCTGCCTTTGGAATGTGAAGTTATACGAGACAGTGTATCCTGGGGGAATCTTCAACTTAGTAAGAGAGTTTAAGTATTTTCCAGGGTTAGTAATTTCTGATTAATGTTAATATTTCTGCAAACCTGCTGGTCCGTAGGTTGCTGGCTCACTTGGCCAAGCTGGCACAATGGCTGGTACAGAAGGCACTGCTGGAGGTAAATGCACCTCGGAGAAGACTGGAGAGGCTGTCGGAGTTACGCTCGGCAAGCACTCGGTCAGGTTCTGTAAAAACACACAAATCTAAACCCCACCATGCTTGGTGACCCTGATGACTCCCTCTTACTCAGACTACCACCATGCCCACAGGGAAGTACTAACTAGGAACATACCCAAAGAGACCTGAGCTACATCACTGTATGGAGAGCTCTGCTCTGAGCTCTATCCAGCCATGCCTGTACTACAGAGCCATCAGTGCTGGAACCACCCCCACAAGCTTTATATTTAAGTATGTCCAACCCAAAAGAAAAGCCACCCTCACAAGCAATTACCAATAACCTTGGAGAAACCTGAAAAGGCAAAGCTAAAGAATTTAAAGGAAAAAGCACCAGTTACCTTGGTAGAAAGACACGAAATAACCACTCTCTCAGAAAAGAATATATATACTTTTACTTTTCTACCAAGGGTTGTCCTTGTATGTCCTTGTTATGTCCAACTCTTTATGTTGGACATAACAGATTCCTAACTGTAAATATTCAATTTTAGCATTATCACCATAGAAATGACTGTGTAATTAAAAGCCAGTATTGTAATACATACGTGGCTGTGATGAAGCTCCCCTTTGTCTGAAGTCTCCTGACTGGAAAACTTTGAAATCAAACAAACATTTCTTACTTGCTCAGCAAGAATCGGAGAATCTGTTTTTACTTGTTCCAAAGGAGATGAAGCTTTTGGATAACTCTCATCTTGACTATTCTTCTAAAGCAAAGTTAGAAACAACAGACACAGCTAGTCTAATAGTAAGATTAACTTTACAAAGAGTAATTCAAAAACAGTAAACCACACTCCATACAAAGTGGGCTAAGCACCCAACACTATCATACTAGTGTAACATTTTGTTCATTGAAAGGACAGCAAAGGTTAAAAGCCAACAAGAGGCCACAAATCTTCACTGAACTTCAGAGCTCATCATCTGTTAGCACAGTAGCTATTAGCAAACATCAAATCTTCTGTGGTCCCATTATACTGAAAGTACAGACTGTACTAAGCAATTACAAATCCAGATTCGTAAGTGCTCTCGAGAGCCCAGGTTTGAGGACTCCCATTGCAGAGAAAGACTATAAGTATGGGTTACAGGGCCGAGGAAAGCTGACAGAAATACAAGCCTCCAGCCTCAGGAGTATTTCACTAAAAGCTGTACAGCAGCAGCAGCAATCACAGCTCTAAAGGCAGCTATTGCTCTGCTAATCATGTATCAGAGAAGCAATAACATTAAAAAAAAAATTTGGTCTTTTCTTTAAGATTACCTCAGATGAATTTGGCTCAAGCTTCTGACTTAAGTGGATCTGCCTGGAATTTGACTCTGCAACACCAAGACATAACCTAGTAAATGAACCATTACACCACTTATGGCTATCACAACTTAAGCCAGTTAATTTGTCTTTCCAAAATTAAACTTTCAAAACCAAACCTATACTTCAGTATATTACTTCAGAAAACTTAAATTGCTATTTTTACCGAAGATCAAAGCATCCTAAAACAAACAGTTGTTCGGGCAGTAACAGAGCAGCTACTTCAGCCTGGCTTCTCCAAGCTCTACAGTAGTTCTTTACTGATGTTTGGTAACCATTTCAGTGATGCTTGGGGAAAGCAGGAATGAAATGCAGCTGTCCCTTTACACATACTCATCCTAAGTTGCTCCTAATGAAACAGAAATTTGTACTTTGCTTAAAGTGAAAGTGTTCTGATCTGCATTTTCATTTTCAAGTGTTAAGATAACAGAAGCTCAAAGTCTTGCCTACTTTTGACTGCATAAAAAACCAGTTTAGAATGTTTCAGCAGATAAAAGGATCTAAAAAAGTTTTCAGACTGCTGCACAAATTTTCATTTCTCAAGCACCAGCAAACACTTTGGTGGGGAAGTGTTAGAAAACAGTCATGATATAAAAAGATCTGAACAAGTTCTGCACATTCTGGCTTATATTCAGACCCAGCTACCACTGCTTGTCAATCAAACTCATGCCCAGAAGATTATCAATAGTAGATACCGACTTTTTAAAAGCTTGTTATATACTCTGTCACAACTAGCCAACAGTATAAATGGAAACAGTATTGATTTTGAGAACTACTGCCAATTCCCTGAGCAGCAATAGGAATCCCTCAACACTCAGAAGGAAGTACACGTGATTCCCACAGGATTGTTAACCTAGTTTCACAACAGGCAACGCAATCCAGAGCGTCACAAAAAGCAGAGAAAGCTGGACATGCCATGCCCTTCAGCCAAATCCATCATGACACTGGAGTTTTTACTTTCTCTCCAGGTTTCTCTACATGAATGTTCCTTTGGCATTGCTGATGAAACAGGTTTGCAAAGGAAACAACTTTTTAGACGTTTGGAGAATTAAAAATAGCTAAGGTGGGCTCTTGTGAGACCACTCACAAAAGGATTCCATCTTGTAAGAGGGACTAAGGAGCACACATACCATTAACAGACAACAGCAATGCCTCTGCTGTTGCCAGAGATAAGGGAACAAAACAAAAAAAAATTTTAAAAAACTTGAGAGAAGGAGCAGCTTCTATGAGGAGACTAAAGCATCTGAGTTTTATTTAGTCAGGAAAAAAAAAAGTGGAAGAAGCCAAGATCAAATTTGGGTTTTAGTTACGGCAAAGCTGACAGGACAAAAAGTTTTAAAAATACTAATTAAAAAATCCTACCAACCACTATCAATTGCAATTAGCAAAGATTTACTAACTACCTCCTGACACCTACAGCTTTCATCTATCACTGCCATGTTCCACTTCATCACAGAAGAGGAAAAACTTTGAGTCCCTCAAGAGAAGCTAAAGAATGGTGTTACTGACTGGGGGGAGGAGGAAAACCCAAACAGAATTTTGACCATGTGACAGATCTTTTTACTGTAAACAGGTTTGTTTTTCCAACTCTTCTGTACATCATCTTCTCCCCTTCCTGTACCATCATATGCTAATTCTTAACCATGCCACACCAAATACTTTTACCTGTTTTTCTCATTAATTACTCTTAATGCTCCTCCCACTGGCACTTTCTGCCACACACTCTAGAATTTCAGAAGGATCTAATTCAGGGTAGCTCTGATAAGTATTTTAGTTTCTCCCATTCCTCTTCCCATTTACTACAAAAATCCCAGCCAGGAGTCTGCTCTCTCAGCCACATTCACAAAGCAGGAAAATGTACTTTCTTCACAAACCACACCCTTGCTACCTCCAGCCCAGCTTAGTTTGGTACTGCTACTTAGGATAACTTTCCCCTCATTGCCTAAACAGATACCCCATTTTGAATAAATTCTGGGGCTGGTAACAAAACCAAGCAAACAAAAAAAAAAAGCCATGATCTAAACCCATTTAGTTTTACCTTTCTCCTTCTGCTCTTCCACCTCTGCTGTCCACTTGCTGTTTCTTCTTTCATTATTTGAGAACTTTTTCTGGTTTACATTATCCACAGTCTGTGTAGCAGCCTGACAGACTGACTGATTCTAAAGACATCGACAAAAGCAGAAATATCACTTTATGTAATCAGTCCAAGGACTTTGCCATCATCTGCTATGACACTATTATGCCTTCATAACAAATGATATTTATGGCTGTGATAGGCAGAAATGGGAGGGTGGGGGGGAGGTCTGGCTCAGTATCCTGCAGATTCATCCACTCTTTCTCATTCATTGCTACATTTTGCCAAGTGCCCTTTAAGAGCATTCATGTCACTAGCTGACGTGACAAAATCTGCTTCACTCAGACAATAAATCACATCCTCCTCCTGCAGGTGAGCAAATACAGCAAACTGTTACTGCTCAGAGGGAGAGGGCAACCTCTGTCCTTTAGGCTTCAGTCTTGCACCTACTTATTCTTTCCAGCCTTGTTCTTGTTTCTGTTTGCCCTAGGATTTAAACCCAAAAAGCCCCACACAGCTCTAGAACAAACTTATGTGGAGAGTAGCTCTTTACCCACAGGATCTGCTCACTTCCCTGGATGTACTGAGACTCCCACTCGCTTCCATTAAAATTGCACCAATAGAATGATCTCTCCAGAATCCTACAGCTACAGATGCTCATGTGTCTCCCATATTTACACACCTAAAGCACTGTGTGTGGTGGATGTTCAATTATTCCCAGGATAAACTATGTGTACTTTCTTATCTTTGACATATAAAGCATTGTAGATACTTTATAATTAGAAATACAGGTGAGTGCAAAATAAATATCCCTAATTTTGAATTGCAGCGTGATTCCAGGACTGCAAACCAATGGCTAATGAAAGGTTCCCAGACAAGCATGGAAAGTGCACTATGAATTACAATGAAGAGAGCATACATTGCAAAGAGCAGGAAAAGCTTGTTCGTCCCGCTGCTGGATCTCATAAAGGGAACGAGACTCCTCTATGGCCTGCTTCTCCCTGCGCTCCTCCGGAGACAGCCCAAAGTAGTTACAGTCCCTGCTGCCATGGCTCAGCTCCTCGCTTCGCTCACGCTCCGCTTTTCTGCGCAGGAAAAGAGGAAGCAGGATCACTTGGACTAAGAAATTCAGCACCAAACACAATACAAACTCATGGGTTAGGAGGAAGAAAGCAGATGCAATGATGGAAATTAATTCCAAAGGAATCAAAAAATCACTACCAACAAATGCAGGCAAAATGCTGTTCTCCTGCTCCTTTCAAGTGGTAAGTCAGAACATGAAGCAGCCCCCTATGACAGGTTTAGCAAAAGCTGAGGGAAGATCTTAGCCATGCCCAAGAAGAACTTGCAACATTATTTCAGCCCCAATCAAAAAGAAAAATAACAACTGCAACAAAAACCCACACCAACATCCACTTTCCAAGAAAAAAAAAAGAGGCTTTGTAGGCAGTTGCTGCCATGCAAGAAAAAGAAATAATTATTTTTCCTGTATTTGTGTGTATTCTTAAGGACTTGGCACACTTCTTAAGAATTCAATGGCAACATACTTCAAAAGAGTATGCTGGAAGCATCTGAAGTAGGCACCTGGGCTTGCAGGAGCTCAGTCAGAGTTCAAGCCAAGGAAGATGCTGTTTGTAGTTTTACCTTACAGACTGGGAAGGATTCCTGCCTGCAGCTTTTTGCTCAGTTGAGGTCTGATGAGGTTGGGGCCCAGAACACAAGAACTGGTGCTGCCTGGTTCCCACAGTATGCTGAAGTCGAGGAGGTAGTGCTGACTGGGGTTTGATTGACTTGCTCTGATTCTTTGGCCCTTTGCACTCTGCATCTGTGGTAACAACGTGAGAACAGGTAAGACTTTTGTTTTAATCATTTTTTAAGCTCTTTGGGACAAAACATCTGACAAAGATTCTGCCACACAAAGACAGGTACAGTCCTACCAGGCTGAGCATTCTGCCCCCATGTTGGGTAAAACTTTTTTATCTTCTTCCCTGGCACAGTGTTCCAGCCCTCCATAGGAGAGGTCTGTGGAAGAGGTTTAAGGCTCTTCAGTGAGACAGCATGCCTACAAAACAAGGAATTATGGAGGGAATAATATCTTAAAAGACCAGACTGGGGCTTGCATAAATTAATACCACATGTTCACTAATACTGACAGATCTTTCCATTTTTAAGAACACTGCATTCCAAGTCCTTTATGATTACACTCAAGCAATGTGCAGAACAGCAAACCCTTTCTTTTTCCTTTTTACATGAAACTGGTAAGTTGACACAAACTTATCCAGTAAAGAATGATCAGCCATTTGTGAAGTGCTATTGTAATGTCTTCAGGGCAGACAGAAAAAGAGAATGATCACAAAAAGCAATACACTTAGATAAAAGCAATATACTTAGATAAATTTATTACCAACACTGCAATAGGTGCCAAGATTGAAAGATGTCACATTGATGGTGTATATCCCAGAACAATTACTGCCTTTTTAACTGAGGATGCTGTAGAATGGTCCAACCAATTGTTTCTATCTTTTGAAAAGCAGACATTCAAACAGGTTAAATTCCAATTTAAAAAGGGTTCAAACTGCAAGATAATCTTCAGATCTTGCAATGTTTTCTTTTTTTAATTGAGATCAAATGGGATTAATGGGCATCTTTCTCATTTACCTTGATTGAAAGTGTTTCCTCTTCCCAAACTACAACCAATGTGGGGTTTTTTGACCCAGAAGTCACAGGACGTAGAGCAGAGCTCGAGATATCTCAAACTGCTCTCTCCCTGCCCCCTCCCCACCAAAAAATCCCAACAAACAAAAAACCCCACCCCACACAACCAAAACCATCAAATCTGCAACCCACAACAACTTTAAATTATTTTTTGTCTCAGGTAGGGAAAAGATGATGCTGATCTAAACAGCCACTTGGCACTCTCTGGATGAAATCAGGCAGAGCTACTCAACCAACAGAGGAGCTCGGTGCTTTAATGAACCTTTCAATATGAAAAGCTTGTCACAAATCTAGCATCTAATTATTTTTAATTATCTTTACTTTATTATTAAGTACAAGCAATACCTTATTAGCCTGGTGTCAACCTGTTTAGGATTGAATCTTGTGCAAAAAGAATAAAATTAAAATACTACTAATGTAGTTACTGTTCTACTCTCCAAGTAATACCCAGACTACTTAGCACTACAGAAAACAGTATGAAGTGATAATAAAGTTTTCCTTTTTTTATTAGTATGCTGTTTTCTTAACAAATTTGTGCTACTACTGCTCCAAGTAAAGAAAAATATACATTTCAAGGGCTGAAGTTAACTCTGAACCAAAGTAATGCTTTGTTCAGTTTGGTGCTCCCTTCCAAAAGAGATTAAGCACTTACTTTGCTCCAAGCTCTTCTACAAATACAACAACTGGCCCATTCTCTGAAAAAACTTCTTGAATATGGGCATTATAAAATTTCCCATTATGGTCTAAGCGCACCTGTAAGGAAAAAGAACAAGAAAAAGAAAGTGCATTAGCTCCAAAGATGACAGTGAGAGGAGGTAACTCTTCAAAATATCAACATTGTTAGAACTTTTCCTCTGGGCAGTAGAAGACCTGAGAAATACACATCACAATTCAGTAAATGAATCAAAAGCCAATCTTCAATCCCTACTGCTTCTTCAAAAAGAAATAAAAATACTATTAAAACAAACACACACACACACACACACACACACACACACACACACACACAGAGAACACTAAACAAGCAGCTTGCTCAGGAACACTACTTAATGAACTATGCTTTTCAAAACCACATGAGAAAGTTAAAAGCAGTCAGTGCAGCCAGGCTTTTCAGCTTTTCTGAAAACACTCTGACAATAAAACTCAGAGCTTTTCCATATTAAAATCCACTTCACTTCAGTGAAATTTAGTCTCATTAGGTACATAATAAACACCAATTACTTTGGGAGTTATTCTTCAGAAGGTCTTTTTAATTCATAAAACAACCAAAAAAAGTTCTTCAGACATGATCATCATGTTACTTGTCTGACTGACATTCTATGTTCTTAAAATTCTTCTGTTGAATAAAAAAAAAAGTCTTAATGTTCAACTACAGTATTTGGCTTTCCACTTGTATTAATTTGATCAACTCTAATTTTCACCATTTACTTCATGTTTTCTTCCCATGTTTTTATCCCATAGATTTACTGTCTTGCCACATACATATGAAATTTGACAGAGAGAATATGTTAATTACCAGAGTTTTCTCCTAATAATACCTGTACCCTTCAATAAATACTACACAAGACAGCCTTAGGGTCTTAAATGCAAATTTTAAGCCTGTACTATTAAGCAATAAATAATCAACTGAGCATGAAGTTGGTTTGGTTTGGGGGGGAGGGGGTTTGAGGGCTTTGTGGGGTATTTTGTGGGTTTATAGGTTTAGAGATGTGTTTTCCCTGCAGTTTAGTCACCGTGGTTTATTCCATGCCACAAATAAAAAAGTACAAACTGAAAAAGCCCCCATGCTGCATGATTACCCAAACTGAATATTTTCTCATTAATATTGATCATTTTAATAGATGATCAAATGTCCTAGAAGGAAACATGTTTAGCTGAGTACCATCAGTTTAATTAACACACTTAAGGGGACTAATCTACAATTTGAGAATTTAATGGCAAACGTTGCTTCTCCTTAAGCAGCAACATTTAATACAAATCTCAATAGAATTTAAAGACCAACTCTGTAACACACTTGCAACACCCTAAGAGGAAGAATCACCCAAGACTTCAGGATCTGCAGTAACTAAAGCAAGCTCTACTTCACTACTTGGAAGTATTGAGATTTCATCAAAGCCAATTTACACACAGTAATCGCTATCTCCAGTGTCAAACATAAATACATGGATCTACAATTCCATGCTTAACGTTGAGGCTCCCAGACATCTTATTACATGTACTCTTGCAGTTAACCTTGGGGCTTTTTAATGTAGCAAATCTGCACTGATGAGTTGTATGTACACTGTAAGTCATGAACACTGCCAACAATTAAAGGACAACTATATCCTCAGCTGAAGACACAAGCCAAGTGTATTTAGAAAGCAGCAATATCAAAATAGTTAACAAAGAGAGAAAATTAACATCTTGGGCAAAATGTTCATATGTCTATAAACTACAACTCAATACTACTTACTTTACATTTATCTCCAATGGAGTATTGCATGCCAGCAGCAATAGAGAAATCTTGTTTTTGCTGATCTGTAAAAACAGAAGCAGTAATATACTGTTAGTTTAAATATAACAAAAGAGTTACTTTCTTGATGCAGTAAAAATGCAAACCAGGTGTTCAGGCCCTAAATCTGCCCACTGACCCACGTGAGGAAAACGAAACTAAACTCAAACTGCCACTTGCATCAGTTCTTCAGGAGGGCTTCACTTCACACAGCTTGCAAAAGCTGCAACTTTGAAGTATTCTGTTACTCACCCCATTTGGATCGGAGCCAAACATCGTATTCAACGTTTCTGTAAACCAAGGGATCGAGCGATTTCAGAACCTTTTTAGGCAATGCCAACAAGTTGGGATTCCCATTGCTCTCAAGGTGCTGCATGGAACAGAACAAAGTGCTAAATGGTCAACTACATAGATGTGTCCAGTTTTGCATTTTTCAATCAAGTGCTCAAGCCTTGTACTGAAATATAGAGAAGCTGAAGATACCTAGAGCATAAAGAGCCTTGAATAAATGGTGTTCTTTTAACCATGCCGGAACAAAATTAAGAACTAAGCAGCACTAGAAAGGACACTGTCCATCTCTGAGCACATCAAAAATATACATTACTTTTCAAAGAACAGGGTAGTTTTTAGGATGTTACATGTTAGGAAAGCTATTAACTCAAGAGTCTCTCATGAACATTAGATACTAAAAAATTCAGCAGAATACAAGTTATTAGAAAGAAAATAAATCTCAACAGAAAAATACCTTGTTGCCAGAAAGAGACTTCATTCCATTCATATCACTAACTGTTGTAGCTTTACTTCTGTAATAGAACAGAGGCAAGTTATGTTTTAATAATGAATTACAGTATTACTAAGGCCTGAAAATCAGGTAAGACACATCTAGAAGGGGATAAAAATACTGAAACTACCATTCTCTGCATGTTTTCCTGACAATAAGCATCCCACAAAACATCTTCATCTCTTGAAGTGAAAAAGCTGTCTAAAATAAAAACTATGTTTTTAACTTTCTATGATATAGAAGATCTTGGGTTTAAGTACAAGTTTTAGGAAGTCTATTTTATACGCGCTGACTTTGCTGTCACTTTGAAAAAAAAAAAAGCAAGGGGTGGAAGGCAAGGGAAACAAAAGTCCTCTTAAAATTTTTGCAACCACAATGCAAAAGTAGACATAAAAAACCCTCAAAACCTACTCTGTTAGTTAACTTGCATCAGGCACTCCAATTTACTCTTATTTTCTACACCTGACATCACTGGAAAAATACTTTCCACAGAGAAAGTCCCAAGTATTTTTCCCTACAGCAGTTGTAGGCAACTCTCAGCATTAACTTCTCCCAAAACAAATACACTTAATAACAACATAACTGAAAAGTTTATAAAATGAAAAGAATCTTCTGGAAAACTAGCTGATGAAACAAGCTGAAGTCAACTTTAAGACAAGCAAAAGATTTAGGACTTCACAAACACAGCAAAGGGTTTGTAATTTGTGTTAACTGGGTCAAGAGTCACATACACACACCAGCCCTTGCGTTATAGGACATATGGTTTAAATCAAAAACATTGAGTTCCACAGTCTCCAGTGAGCATATGACCTTATTTCCAAAGGTGCTGAGGAGGTTAGCAGGGTATTTTCTTAGGAATCCCAAAGATACAGGGTAATGCTACTGCTTTTGAATCCCAGGAAAGCTCCAAGAACAGAAAGGAATAAAGATTTCCACTCGCTGACATTTAGCTACAATAATTGTTTCCTGAGGCAGAAATACTTTGTATTTTAATTGGCAACATTCCCTAGTATTTTTTTTTCCAAACACAAAAATAAGCTAATCCCTTTCCCAGAACTTCTCTTTTTTTTTTTTTCTGTGATGTTTTCCATCATCTTCCTTTCTCTTGTTTTCAACCTGTGGGAGAAACCAGCTCCCAACAGCTCAAAGAATTTCTTCTGCCACATGCCACACAGCAGAGCCCTAAGGAAGGACTGTAACAATCAGTGGGAAGAGGGAACATGACCCACCAGTGAAGCATCACCTCCACGGTTTCAATGGAATTTCATACAAGCCAGAGTTAAGAACCTTATTAAGCAGAAAAACCCCACCAATACGTAAGTGCAAAAAATTGCACTGTGAAAGACTGACTGTGCTAAATGAGTCAGGCCAAAATCTCAAAGCTTGCTAGAGCATCCAGCAAAAAGAATATAAACCCACTTCATAACGATCAAGATCAAAATGGTGCAAGCTACATCTCTATGCCTCCATTAGCTTCACCTCCAGCAGGCATTCCAGCCCCCAAATGTGGAAGCCACACAAGCTGGATTAGATTCCTGTAACTCTACTCAGCTGCAGAGTAAGCCATTTTCACAGAGTCTACCATGCCAGACTGGCACACTGACAGTTCTCCCAGGGAATTCTGTTATTCTGAACAGGAAGAGGTACATGTTGCAATGGCAATAATCCATTATGTAAAGAGACTCAAGGCTGGACTGCAGGAAAAACAGAGGAACCAGAAGCCTGTCCTTAGGTAAGTGAAGATTACACATTGCATTCTTTCACACTTCTAGCCCTACCTCTTTGTGCTTCTCTTCTTAGTAATTTGTAAATGTTTTCAACCCTAACTGTTGGATTCTACTACCCACCAGAAATTCAGAAAACTCATTTAACTTGTGTTCACAGGCATCTTGTGTTAACTTTTCGATCTCATTTACCTGTAGTTGTCATCTTCTGAATCTGAAGCAGACACTTCACTGCTCCCATTACTTTCCTCTGTCACACCAACAGCACTAAGTTCTGCCATGATCTTCTTTACATCCATATCAAACACTTTCTCATAGAGCAACTCATACAGCAGAGCTGGGGAAGAGGAGAAGAAAGTGGAAGAGCAAAATCAATTACCAGCTGAATCAGTTTTTGTTCCACCATTACAGATGGTAATCATACAGTCACTGACAACCCAAACTGAAAACCAAGCTAAAAATGACTACAATAAACTTTCACACAGAGCCTTTTCCTGAAACCTAATACTGATAGCTTTAAGATTTTTGGTAAAAATATGCTTTTAACTAACAGCTTAATACTTACACTGGCACAGAGCAGCCTTTTCTGCATACTCTATAGGATACACAATATCATAGTGGTTTCCATTTGAGAAGCACAGCAATACCTATTAAAAAAACCACACAGATATTTTAGGCTTTGCATTTCACTTGATTTTTCATAAGCACTACCTTTTAAATTCAATTTAAGGCACCCATGTGCTTTGTTGTCTCTCAGCATCTCAATGTATCAATAAAACAATCCAAATGTTTGGTGGGGGTCCTTTAAACCAAACAGAATTTGAACAAAAGTCAAAAAGAATTTAAGACAGGTTAGTGTCTGAAAAGTTGTTTTTACAGAATTTTATACAAGTAGGAAGACATGCCCTAAATACATCCCATCTATTTAAAAAGAAGTGTTACATGTACTAACAGCATAGCTGCCTTAAATACATACAAAACAAACTGCTAAAATTGAATTCTCAGAACATTTCATTATGTTGAATAATAAAACGCACATGCAACCACTTGCTGTTTATAAAGTAGTCTTACTTCAGCCTGTCACAACAGCCATAACTTTATTTTTTTTACCTTATCAGAAAAGCCATTTTCAGTTACACGTGAAGGAGAAGCATTTGGCTCCTGGTATATTATGAAATCTTTCCTGGATCAAAAAAAAAAGGTAGCAGTTAAGAATTTATTTTAAAAGTTGTATCAATAAAAATTTGAGTATTGAGTCAAATTCAAGGAACATACATAACCGCAGAAAACACCTAGGGGTTTCTCTGCTATCATCAATCTCTACCATGATTTGAAACTTAAATATTTTCTCTCTCTCCTTTTCATCCATAATGTTCCCTTTCAGTTCTTGCTTAACAACCTGTCACTTCCTTCAAATTCTTTCTCACACAGGCAAAAGTGTTATCAGTCTTGCAAAATAATTGAGTATACTCACAGTTTCTGGATTTAAAAAAAAAAAAAAAAAACTTTTTACAGCTAGTCAGAAAAGGCAATTCTGAGAGGAAAAGAAGACCCACCCACTTCAGGGAACAAAGAAAAATTTACTAGACAACCAAATTATATTTGTGAGACATCTGAAGAGTGAAAGTGAAATCAAACCTATTCATACTGAATTTTTATCCTATGCCTGTAAAGTCTGAAACCTGCTTACTTATTCACTTGGAACAGAACAGGAGATTTTTACTTCTGCTTCCCTTAAGTCTGCCAGCATGCAGGAATGAAAGCAACCCTTTCCCCTTACCTCCACCACCACTCCTACCTTCCCTGAGACTCTAAATTGCCTTTTCAATAGAAGCCTGTCTTCCCAAAACAAGCATGGCAATAACTACTCCAGTGTGTTCACCTCTGCAGCGAAATACCACATAAGAGTTGCATCTGTGCCACAAAACCCTCCTGATGTTTTCAATGGAAATTAAAAAACCCACTATTATCAACCAGAATTTGTCTCTATTCATTTATCAGCTGTGGCCCTGGATACCAATGTGGCATGACTGCAAAATAAACTTCTCCTATTTATGAGAATACATTTCTCATGACCAGAAATACAACAGATCATGACCATCCAGTTTCTGATGTGATTAAGCATCCAATTCTGCTGACTTTAATTGAGTTATATCCTTCTACAACCTGGCTCAGTGTAACCATCAGACCTCCTCACCAAGCCTCTTGAGCCAAACGTTGCTCTGACTTTCAGCTCAGTCCTCCCCCATCCCTGCAGCCACGCAACTCTGAGCTGTCCCATTCACCTCACAAAGTGCAAAGAGAGAATTCCATGCAATTTCCCACACGTAGCACTCAAAGTACCTAAAGGTAATATTCAACTAGTTTGATTCTTTCCTCTTACCAGCTGTCTCACCAATAGACAAAGCCATTAATTTACAGTAAACATTTTGAAATGCTGAATTTTTAATGGCTTTACAAACAGCAGACAGTGAAGATGCTGTAGATTACTCACTCCCTTGCACAATAATTAGAAAGCAGTTATAAATATTCAGCACGTTGTTTCTCACTACTTTGTGAAGAAAGATTTAGTATATAGGAAATGAGTACAGCCAACAGCTTAGCAGGAGGGTTAACACTAAAGCCTTAGTGAGAAACAGGAAGAAAAGCAATTTTAATAGAAAAACTAGGATATTAAAATTAACGAAATACAAACTGCATGAGATTACCCACAACTGGCTGGACAGGTGAGATACATGGCATTACTGCAAACCTGAATTCACATCTCGGATGAAATGTCATTTTCTAAACTCACTTTTCTATTTGTATTTAATCCCTTGAGAGCTGCAATTTTCAAAGCATATTTATATTTTGACAGAGCACTATGGTACGGCATAACATAATTCTATCTTTGCTATTCCAACTGATTTACTAACAAAACAACAGAAATTATCTCAGTAAAACATATTGGAAGATTTTCTTACTTGTACATAAGAGAAAGGGCACTTATTTCTACTTGTCCAACCCATTCCTGTATTGAAAACAAAAGAAAATTTAGTTCAAACAAACACACAATTATAACTCCTCATAAGCAGATCAAGAGATGCAAGAAATCATTGTTGAAAATAAATATATGAACACTGAATCTGAAGTTCAGCAAGACATAAAAATACAATTCCCCAAATCATTTTACAGTAGAGAGTACACACATAAAACTATATATTCACATAATCCAAAGACCTTCTAAGCTCAATCAAAAATACTTTTGAGAAAAAAAAAATCCAATTAGCCATCAACTTCAAGAAAAGTACTGTTTTCTATTATAAATCAAGTTTAACATACCTGTGGATTTTCCAAACTTTTTAAATAATCTTCAAACGGCCCCTCTATGAACTGTATTAAAAAAAAAAAACCAAAACAGCAGTAATTAGTTATTTTTAATAGTACAGCATATGGAATCCCCAGTCTGTGACCCACTCTACCAATGGGAATATACCCCTGGAAACTGAAGGCTCCCCTGCCCTCAAAAAGCTTACAACCTAAGTATAAAGTGATATTGAGATGAAGGAATGAACAGTCAGACACACTGGTTTGCCTTGCAGAAAACAACCACATCAACAGCTTTCAAAGTCACCAGACAAGCCAAAATAAACCAAACAAAAAGCCCAAAAAAGAAATTCAGCAGCCAAATGGGGAATCTGGAAGAAAGCAAAGATGATGTAATGTAGATGTTTATAGGCAATTCATCCCAGGCATGCAGAGCATCACTGAAGAGAGGACACGTGGACTTGAATTCAAATATCTTGTTAAATAAACAGCAATAGACAATCAGGAACAGGAGTCACACTTCTGCAGTAGGGAAGCAGTGGTAAGATCTAGTACAGCAAACTCACAAAGCACTTTTTCCTCTGTTCTGTATCCCTTCAAACTGCTTTTACTTTCAGCAAAGGATGCAAACAATCAGGCTACACTTCAAGTGCCAGCCCAAGAAAGTGATCCTTCAGCTGGACTCACTAACACAAATGGAGAGGCCAAACTCACATTTGCCAAGAGCAGAGAAAGATGCTGCAGTAATTGACACAACTTCAAAGTGTTTCAGCCACACTGGCCACAGAGAGGCTACATTTAAAAATTGCTCTTTAGTCACAATCTGCTTGATTTACTTGAAATAAAGATCCACAGATGTCCAAACCAAGACAGAAATCCCTTTATGAACTTAAGCTGCAAGCTGGATGGCCTCTTTACCCACAGTGATTAAGAAACAAGATAATAAGGAGAACTGAGTGGAGTAGTGAGATTAAAAGTTCTGCTTTAGCCATTTTGAAGTGAGAAGAACCAACAAGCCTGGCCCAAATTTCTAATTTAGATAGAAGCAATTGGGTGCTAAGTGAAAAAAGGTGCATCAGTAAAACATGATCACAGACAGCACTTGCTTTTTGTGTCAAAATTAAATGACCTGCAGATACTGCACAGAGGAAGAAACAAAGGGAACCAGGAAGTTCTCATAGGAAACTGAAGAGTTGAGAATGAATGTAACACAGCAGCAATTCAAGATAACGCTTCAAGAAAGGCTAGGATGGAAATGAAGATGGTGGTTACACTCCTGAAATTTTGGTTATAACAGTATCAGTGGAAAGAAAGACACAAATTCAAGCTGAAGTGATTACAACAGAGAGAAGAGGAAGTTCAGTAAGCACCACCAGTACATGTCAATAGAGCATAACTACTGAGGAGGCAGCAAGTGAACAGCTCAACCAGGAGATTAGGGAAAGAGGCATTTGTTGCTTATGCTGGTTGTGTGTTTGGGTTTTTCAAAGAGAGATAACAATGCTGTATTCCTGACAGAAAACACAAAGCATAGTGAGAGACAGAGGCAGCAACGGAGATCAGCAGAGCTGAAGCGAGGTATCCGAGGGAGGAAGGACACTGGGAAATGACAACAAACATCAAACACCTACTCTCACAAGAAACTTTTAAAAAGGAGACTTTTCAGAAGGACAGCAAATATGAACAGATGAGAAGTCATACCTTGGGATAACGTCTGAAGGAAAAAAAAGAACACTAGGACCAGGAGTTTGGAGGAGAGAGACCAAAACAATACTAAAACCATACTAAAACCAGCTCAGGGTAACAAAGTAGGGATGGGAAACAACATACACTTAAGAGTCAAAAAGGGCATGGAATTTCAAAACACTACAAAATGGAACAAGAGAACAGAAGTAGAGAAGCAGATATTGGAGTGAGCAGGGTAATTTTGGAAAGAAAGGGATTAAAAAGTCAGCAGTGAAAAAATAAAGTAAGAAGAAAGACATCCAGGAGTTGGTAAGTCCTGGATGGACTGGAAACAATTGGAAGGAGTCAAGTCAGAGCAGCATCGTCCCAGAGAGATCTGCTGTGTTTTGTATCATTAATTCCTGATAACTTCCACACTCATGGGATCACTCACATTTGAGCACAGGGTACTATGTCAGAAATTATAGCACAGAGACACACCCTTATTCCTGCTTTCCTTCTCTTCCCTATGCCAGTGCTTATCTAAAACAGCCTTTTTATTCTGGATCTGGGTACATTTAGAACAGAAAAGGAGAGCTGAGTAACAATCTTCTAGTAGCAAATCCTTACACATACTCACTTCCCCTTTTGTCTATCATGGAAATCAGGTAACAGTATATACACCAGAACCCATACAAATACAAACAGAAGCACCATTATTGATTAATGCTCTTTTAAAAGGAAGGACAGAAAAAGGATTTTATGATGTTAACACTGATGGCATTGACCAAGTATAGATCAATATCAAGCTTAGTTACAGATGTTTAGGGAAAAAAACCTACAGTGCCAATGCAGAATAAACTGCAGACCCTGAAACAAATTTCACTAATCTCATCAGTCAAATCCCTTGTGTACTGGAAAAGCAATTAATTAGCACAACAAGAATATTTTATGACTTTTATTAAAGTAGGCATAATACTAAACTAAAATCCAGATTTTAGTAGCTTCACTATAGACAAAGTTTAAGTAAGTTTCCTTTTCTTTCTTTATGAGCATTAAAAACTTCTCCCACCCCACATCACTCCAGTCCAAGGAGTACACAGCTTTCTCCAGGCTTATGAAAATTACTTACCACCACATATGTGCTAATTAATTTAAAGAGCATGAACTGGTATTTATCTATGATGAATATTGCCACAAACATAGGGAGGTGCAGAATACACCAAAGTCAAAGGAATAAAGTCACTTCTTTTAAATGCTGACAAAGAAAACAAAAATACTTACTGCTTCAAATTTCTCCCTATTTTTCCGAAGATAGTCTACACAAGCCATCCTGACATCAATGTGCCGAGACTGAGAGTGCAACACCTACAAAGGGAGAAAGAGAACAAGGTGACATTGGATCTCAGGAGTTTTGATGACAGGCCACAAATAATTAATGACTGCTGTCTAAATACAGGTTTGGAAATACTCTAGTTTTATTTTTAAGAATATTTAATATGCATACTCATTCAGTAGCAACATCTTCAGGCAAGTCAAACCTCAATTACTTAATAAAAAATTAAGTAACTGCAGAATTCACAGGTTTGCTAAATTCAAACCTTCAATTTCATGAGGATTTACTAAGCAAATGAACAGCATTTATTGTTAATCTTTAACTGCCTGCTTCGTAAAGGACTTCAGTTAATTGAAGTAAGTTATAGCAGGAGTGGATGAGGAAGTCAACTACCAACATGCACTCATTCACATGAAATCCGACCAAGTCTCACAGTGCATGTTTACCTTCTCTTCATTTTAAGAGGCCTGTTGTCCAAACACTCTTTTGGAAGCCACAAATTCAGTTCCCAATATGACACCTGCATTCTACCTCCTGTTCAAATCTCTACTGGAAAACTATTACTTTCATCACAGGTTCCAAGTTACCTCACTACAACATAAGGAAGTTCCAGACAATTTAAGTCACAGTATCTCTTGCAGTCCTTACACACCACCCTCAACATAAATCACTTCCAAATTCAGTTCAGTTTTTCTGAATGAAGAGTACACAAATTATACCACATTTGCAGATAAACACTTAATAACTCTGAATTAAAGACTTTACCTTCTTAGAGGTCACTTCCAACCTACATGATTCTATAATAAGGCTGGGATGTTAAAAATGTAATAGTTGACAAAAAGTTCTATCAACACTGGAATGTGAGAGAAACTTTCTATGTATTAATTAAAAAGCCAGAATAGCAATATATATTACATATATATATTCCCTTGAGATTAAAAAAACCCACCCACTTCCAATCCATAGTGTTTACTTGCCTGAACTTATCAATTCAGTAGGGAAAGGAATTTTTTTTGAAAAAGTGATCTGTGTATAATTAGCACAGGAATCTGGTTTCCCACAATCAGAAGCACCAGAGCTCCCACTGCTGTTTGCTTGTACTTAAGACAAGATGACGCTGTCGCTTTTTTCCTTTAACACTAACACTGAAATGGGGGAGGGGAATTCAACAGGAAGAACAAAATAAATTACTCACTTTCTCTAATTTTATAGCAAACTAATTAACAAAACTAAGAACATGGCTTTTCAGCTCTTTCCATAAATTCCGTTTCCCAGACAGTCTCATACCAAGCAGCTGTATTCCAATGTTGAGATCTTACACTGAAAAAAGCTCTGAGGAGGCGGTGGAAGGTCAAAACAGATAAGGATTTCTTGGTGGCAGGAGGCAGCTGTACACACAGAACTTCTCTGACCTCGCAAGGTGGAAATTATTTTAATAAAGTCATGTTTTTCACTGGCACATGACTGCATAACTTTAGCCTATACCTGTCTGCGTTTTAACACTAATTACCACCCACTAATGAGATCCACTTCCCATGCTTTCGTGAGAAGGAGCTTTGTTTATGTAACCAGTTACCTGCTCGGCCACAGCCCTGAAAAGGCAGGACCCATCCTTGGCCACTTTCTTCCTGTACAACCCCTGAGATCGCAGGTAGCGGTCCATGGACGAGTCCCCGGGAGCGTCCCCGCCGCTGCCGGGATGGCTCTGCTCCCCTCCGCCGGCCCTGCCCGCCGCATCCATGTTCACCGAGGAGAACGCCGCACCCCTCCTAGTCCCACATGGCGAGGAGAAGCCGCGGCGCAGCGCCGGGGCCGGGCGCAGGTGCAGCAGCCGGAGCGGGGGGCAGCGCTGGCCCGCCGGCAGCCGCAGGAGCAGGAACAGGAGCGGCAGGAAGAGCAGCAGCCGGCTTCACGTTGTCCACTCGCATGTGGGGAGCGCGGAGAGAAGCGGCAAAGTTTCCCTGCGCAGCCTAGACTCGCAGCTCCGTCACCGCCGCGGGTTCCCGGCTGCTGCGGAGGGCCAGGGGCAGCTCCGGCGGGTCCCGGTGCCGGGGGGAGCGGGCGCGTCCCGGGCGCGCAGCCGGCCTGCGGGCGGAAAACAAAAGGGAAAGGAAGGACACGTGCGGCCCGCCGGGAGGGAGGGAAGGAGGGGAGGGCGCAAACAGGAGCGTAACCTGGCGCTTATTTTCACTTTCAGCCCGGGCGCTGCTGGGAGCCGTAGTCCCGGAGGAGGAGGAAGCGGCGGGAGGCGGACGCAGCGCCCGGGGCCGTGCTGTCAGCCTTGCTCCCGGTCAGGACCATTCCATAGCTTCTAAGTTTTAGAACCAGCACGGGGGGAATGGTTGGTGAAAAACTCTACATGACCCGGTAGCGTGCGCTCGCAGCCCACAAAGCCAGATGTATCCTGGGCTGCATCCATGGGCTGCATCCAAAGCAGCGTAAGGCAGCAGGGCGAGCGGGAGGATTCTCTCCCCCTCTACTCCGCTCCGCTGAGACCCCACCTGGAATACTGTGCCCAGCTCTGGTGCTCTCAGCACAAGGAGGACATGGAACTGTTGGAGCAAGTCCAGAGGAGGCCACGAGGTTGATAAGGGAACTGGGGCACCTCCCTGACAAGGACAGACTGAGAAAGTTTGGGCTCTTCAGCCTGGACAAGAGAAGGCTGCATGGAAATCTTACAACAAACTTCCAGTATCTGAAGGAGGCCTAAAAGGAAGCAGAAGAGGGACTCGGAAGTGTAGCGATAGGACAAGAAATAACAGGTTCAAGCTCAGAGTGGAAATTTAGGTTACATATTAGGAAGAAACTCTCAACTGTGAGGGTGGTGAGGCACTGGCACAGGTTGCCCAGGGCGGCTGTGGATGTCCCATCCCTGGCAGTGTTCAAGGCCAGGTTGGATAAGGCCTTGAGCAACCTGGTCTAGTGGGAGGTGTCCCCGCACAGGGCAGTGGGGTTGGGACTAGATGATCTTTAAGGTCCATTCCAACCCCTTCACATTCTATGGTTTTGTCTAAAACCAAATTCACAGTACGTGGAATGTGTGCATTTAGTTACGCTGGTTTGGGGTTTCCCCCTCAACAGATGAGATTGTAAGATTATTTTTTAACTCTATCCACTTGCAGTAAAGAAGATGGAAATAAAACAGAGATAGTAAAAGAGACCTTACTTATAAAGGGATTTTTAAAAGCCACAGCCACTCAATACTTTTAGTGCACTATTTTACTTGTATGCCACTCTTAGTTGTAAGAAGCCCAAACATTTGTATTGCATTTGCATGATTAAATTTTGCTTGGCATCATAAACAGGATTTAGAAGGTTTTAATGCACAAAATGTGACAAGAAAGGATGCTCTTCAAACTTGTAAGGCGTTTCTTTTTTTACTGTGGTTGTGCAACCTACCTGGGAGGAAGAGCTACAAAGCTCTCAGCAGCACTAGCAATAAATAAGATGCTATTAGTTACTTCTTAGCCTAAATGAACAAAATCAGATGCAGGAAAGAGAAGTGAAGACAGAAAGAATGGAAACTATGATTTTTACTTTTAGCTGATAGTAATAAGACCAGGAAGGGGGTGATTTGAGTTGAGACTCCATAAGTAGTAATAACAAATAACTTATTTAATAAACACAAGTTACAAGCCAGGCCAAGTCTAGTGCTCTACCAGCTCCTTAAAAGCAGCATCAAACCATCTTTCCTAAGACAAGCTCAGGTTTGCCAGAAAGGAATAGGAAACAAATGCCAGTTCCCGGGATCTCCATAGACAAGGAAAACAGAAAGTGAAAGAAGTAAAAGCAAAGCTCTACCCACAGCCAAACCTCCAAGACACAGTCAGCTAGTGAGGCAGCACAGGGATGGATGTTTGAGACAAGGAAGGGGATAAAAATACCAGCGAGGGACTGAGGGAAAGTTCCAACTTCTCCCAGAAGACAGGAAAGGTCATCTAGCAAGACTAAACTATAAACAGTTGCTGCCACTTACTCAGCTACCACATTCACTCAAGGAACTCAGGCTAGCAGAGTCCTGCATGTGAGAGCTGCTTCCTCCCTAGATAAAAGTGATTTGGAAAGATGCTTTTGAGACCTATCAAATTAGTGTCCAGTTACAGAGTTTCTTAGGAATATCCTATTTTTTCTCACCCTATTTGCCATGTTTAGAGTCAGAACTATACTCTAATATTTAACAAATCGGTCTTCTCATATATTTCAGCCTTTTGTCATTGTGATTCTAAAGGCTGGTGAGGGGAAGGGCAAACCCCTTTCATCACATCTGTTAGACTCAAGAATGCCCATACACACCAGGCCATTCAGTATGTGACAGGATGTAAATGTGGTTCTCATAAGTGAATACACAGAAAATTAGAGCATTGAAGTCGTCTAGTTGTCTAAAACAGTGTTCTAAAATCCTGCTCTTCCTGCAATCAACCCCTAAAGCTGACGAAGTGATGGTGACCCACAGAGTTTTTTCCCAAGTGCTGCTATACAAGAATCAATCCATTTCTAAAGAGGTTTAGTTCTCAATGAAGAAATCTACTCCATACGCATATTTGCTAAGGCTCAAGGAGAAATGGACCCACCCAAAGGCACCTGAAACACCTCGGCATTAAAATAAATGCCCCATCAAGATAAGAATGACCAAATTATAACTCACGAGTTATTACAGATGTTCTAATTAGAGTTCCTACAGATGCTCTAATTCGAGTTAATACAGATGTTCTAATTAGCAAGTAGCTTTATTAACACTTTCAACTAGCACTTGTACCACGTGCAGCAGCTCCAGCCACGAGTTTCTCCTCTCACTGCCCATACCCTGAATCAGCCCAGGAAGCTGACTCAAGCTGAAAACATTTTTTTCAAGAAAAAAAAAAAAANGCAGCGAGCGGGATGTGGCGCTGGGATGCGGCGCTGGGATCCGGCCCCGGTCGGCTCGGAGGAACCGGATAGTGCCGAGGCGAGCGGCAGTCGCCTCATGTCGTCCTCACCCGCAAGGCCCGCAGTGGTACAGCCGAGGAGCCTCTCCTTCCCCTCACCCAGCAGGTCCCAGCGAGGGGCGGGAGTTGCCATGTGCCAGCGCCTCCATCAGCTGTTCAGCTCGGCTGGAACACCCCGCTCCAGCTGCGGGGTGCACGGGAAACATTTCTAAGCGTTTTTCTGGCGGGTCATTTTTTTCTTAGTGAGATAACAGCCAGGGTAACAGGTGTGGGATAGAACAGGGGACACCCCGCGTCACGCTGGCCACAGGGATCACGCCACAGCCGCACAGGTTAGAGGGGACATCCCACAGCCACACAGGTTGGAGGGATCATCCCACAGCCACACAGGTTGGAGGGGACATCCCACAGCCACACAGGTCGGAGGGGACGTCCCACAGCCACACAGGTTGGAGGGGACATCCCACAGCCACACAGGTCGGAGGGATCATCCCAGAGTCACGCAGGTCGGAGGGATCATCCCACAACCCCACAGGTCGGAGGGGACATCCCACAACCCCACAGGTCGGTGGGGACATCCCACAGCCGGTTGCGCTGCCAGAAGAAGTTGTTGAAACGTGCCCTGGGTACCTGCGTGCTGCCACAGCAGTTGTGTATATTTCTGAAATATAACTGTAAACAAAGAGTATTCTCTCATATGCCGATGCTCTTCCTCAGAAAGGCTCTAGCAGACGTGAAGAAATATATGACATGTTTGTAAAGCAGTAGTGGGAAGATTGTGAGAAGTGTAAGCAAGTGTGTAGCAAATTCAAATTCGATTTTTTCCCCCTTTTTTTAAAAAACTTGTTCAGGCTGGGAACTCAAAAGCAGCATGGCCAGCAGGGCAAGGGAGGTGATTCTGCCCCTCTGCTCTGGTGAGACCCCACCTGCAGTGCTGCATCGAGCTCTGGGGTCCCCAGCATTAAAAGGATGTGGAAATGTTGGAGCGAGTCCAGAGGAGGGTCACGGACATGCTCAGAGGATTGGAGCACCTCTCCTATGAAGACAGGCTGAGAGAGCTGGGGTTGTTCAGCCTGGAGAAGGTTCTGGGGAGGCCTTACTGCAGCCATTCAGTACCTAAAAGGGGCTACAAGAGAGCTGCAGAGCGATTTTTTGTTACCTGCAGCAATAGGAGAAGGGGGCATGGCTTTAAACTGAAAGGGAGTAGGTTTATATTATATACTAGGAAGAAATTCTTTACTCTGGGGGTGGTGAGGCACTGGCACGGGTTCCCCAGAGAAGTTGTGGATGCCCCATCCCTGGAATTGTTCAAGGCCACATTTGATGGGGCTCTGAGCAACCTGACCTGGTGCAAGGTGTCCCTGCCAGTGGCAGAAGTGTTGGAACTAGAACCCCTTCCAACCCGAACTGTTCTATGATTCTGTGAGTCAGCTATCCTGGCCATGCTCCCTCCCAGCTTTTTGTGAACTTCCTCACTGGCAGAGCATGAGACACTGAAAAGTCCTTGACTAAGGGTAAGCACTACTTAGCAACAACCAAAACATCAGAGTATTTTTCTCGTACTGTATCCAAAACAGAGCACTGTACCAACTACTAAAAAAAAAAAGAACTCTATCCCAGCCAAAACCAGGACATCATGGCAGAGGGGTTGGAACTAGATGATCTTCAAGGTCACTTTCAACCCAAACCATTCCATGATTCTGTGTTTCCCTGATCATCACTCAAACACATGATCAAGCCAAAGAGTTTAGGGGGCATTAATAAATAAATACTTCAAGCTAGCTAGCATGAATATTAATAGTGGTGATAAAACCTGATGCTTAAGGGAGCACAATGTAAAAAAAAAAAAAAAAAGAGAGTGATCTGGTTAGAAAAAAATATTTTAAGTTGCCTATTTGCTTAGTAGTCCATGATGAGATTTGTGTCCTGCCTGAGAGACAGGATGTTAAAGTTGTCCCAGCCCCTTCTGAACCAAATCTGAACAGCCTGTTCAGATTCCTCCATGATACCATTTTTTTAAATGGATGTGTGTGTGTGTGGACAAGCTTGGATTCAATTCTGCTGATGAAGAATAGATCTTGATTTGATGTCCCTCATGCAGAATAGCAGTGCAGTTATAGCAGAATACAGTAATGGTTGCATTATTCCTGCATGCTATTTATAGCTGACTGCATCTTTGTGCTTTATGCATGAGCCAAAGATGGTACACTCTGAGGATCTGCATTCCTTCATTACATCTCAGGGAACTACAAAAATGCAGTCTGCTTGAGTTTGAAACAATTATTCCTCAAAAATGTAGTGATCATGTAACATTTTGCCTTCTGGAGAGCTTTGGTCAAGGCTAGAATTTTAACTACTTTAACGGCTTTCCTTCCATTTAATGCCACATCAGATTCAAGGTGCTCAACATGCAGGTGGGCAGCACCCAAAAAATGATGGGCTGATGGCACAGGCAGCAGGTTAATATCTCAGCACAACAGAGCAAGCAAAGGAAGGGCTGATGTAAGTTCGTGGAATGAATTCCTGTGAGAGCAACTGATTAATGCTGTCCCACATAGAATGAAAAAGACAGGATAAAAGGGCTGTGTGTGACACGATGGTCACACTTCTTAGTTGTACCAGAAATATTTTTTATGCAGCTGTAGAAGGTGAAACCTCATATTCTGGCCAGAATATCCCATTGCAGTCCCTAATTTTGGGGAAGAATATTTTCCTTGGTTGGATTTTTTTTTTTAGACAAATGATTGCCATTCAGTACAGCACAAATGACAAAAAGCATGTTGTGGTAAAAGCTGTTCCTTCCACCCTTGAGGAACACTTCATCAACTGTCTTGAAGATGTTGGTCTGAAGATTTGTATAGTCAAGAAATGCTGAGAGTTGAGGCAAGAAGGTATTTGAAGTAAATCGAGGCTTGTAAAAGCTTTCAGAAGTCATGAATGGTTGTATTCTAAGCGCAGAAGGAAGATGGCAGAGCTATATCCATTTAAAATAGCGTTTTTAGTGGTATAAACGTGAGTAATTGGCTGTGAATGGGGGGCTATCACTTTAGGTAAGGTGAACAGGTAATTACATTGTACTAAAAATGTACTCTTTTCACAGTTTCTTTAGGCTACCAGAGCTTTGTGTAGGGTTTCTGTGGCAAGGTTTTGGCAGAGGAGGGCCGCAGGGGTGGCTTCTGTGAGAGGCTGCCAGAAGCTTCCCACACGTCCAAGGGAACCAATGCCATAATCCTGTTTACAGAAGTAACTGTGTGACTGCAGCAGAAAAAGCCAGGAGTCTGGCAGCAATATTTGCAGAAAAAAATATTTCCTGTAGCTTGGAATGAGTAAACAGTAACGCTTTGGAGGAGTGGTTTGAATCAGTCGTCATGAAAATTTATCTGAAGTCAGTGAACAGAAAACTTTGATTTAAGTGATTGTTTATATTAAATTACAGTTGTGTTGTGTCCTAAAGGCTGATTTTTCACTGTTTGGTAACCATTAAAATGTGCTGATTATGGTCTTCATGCATAATTTGCCATTTCTTTTTGCTAGCAAAGAGGGTGTGGTGTAATTACATATGTCTGAGACATTTCAGACTTTAACATATCATCTCAATTTTTACATACATTTCACTATTTTGGAAGATGAGGACTGTTTAATTTTTTTTTCTAGGTAATTATTACACTTTTACTTGTGGTTCATACCAAACTCCTAGTAGGTAAATACAGGAATTGAAAGAAAATAATGAGGAAAAAGCCCCTTTTTATAGTTGCTTTTAGTTGAATAAGATTACTATAAGTTTATTTGATCCTTCTTCTTAAGGAGATTGTCTAAATATCTTTTGCATTGAAAAAGGTTTTCTTTAAAAAATGGAAGTATACTTGCAGGAAGAGAATGTGACTGGTTTGATCACTCAGTCTTTCAAGTGTGTAGAACTAGTAGAGATCATCCTGTCATATCCACCTCTTTTTTATTTATGGATGGAAATAATTAAAAAAAAATCAGCGGAGGCAATCCATTTAAGTGAGCTGGTTGAATGAACAGAAATGAAGGAAATACTGCCCCCTTGCTTGCAGAAAAAGGTGCTTTTCAAAAACTGGTTCAACACTTCAGCAAACCAAGATTAATCCTTCAGCAGCTTGAACAGAAAGTCCACACTGTTTAATAATGCTACTTTTGTAGTATTAGTATTGTGATTTTGTTTTGCAAAGCAAACATATTTAAAATTAAATTTTAAATCAACCAACCTGATTGATTTTCTTTTGATTGTTTTATTTTAGAGACACAGAGAAGTTACCAGGGAAGAACCTTTTTTTTTTTTGCCTTTCATTTAAATCAAGCACAAAATCAGAATCTTCCAGAAACCAGGTACTTTTCTTCACGTGTAAAGAGGCTGTATGTGATTGGAGGAGCCTGTCTTTTAACAAGGCAGGAAAAAATATCATTCAAATATATACATCTCTAATATTGCTGCAGAATATTTGTTGTTTGATGTGTTTTGGAAGGAGCAGTAGTTCATAGCACTATCAACTTTGTTTAAACTTGTGTGCAAGTGCATGAAATCATATTCATTAATAAAATCAGGATAAATCGTGTTACTAATAGAGCTCTAGTGGTAAATAGAAAAAAATACAGAGGTGGAATTTGTAGGAGCCAGTCTTGCTGAGTAAAAAATTTTAATTTTTTGGCATTCCAGCTCTAGCCTTCTGTTGCCTCTGCTGTTTTGAGCCCCAGAACAAGTGAAAATCTGTGGCGTTTAGGGGCAATGGTTTTCCCCTCGCTGATGAGGCCGGGGGCCGGGGGTTGCAGTTCAGCTTTTGGTCGTTAGATGACGGTAGCTCCCCGGGCATTTTGGGCTCTGGATTTTCTGACGTGTTCAATTGAGAGGTGAGAGAACATAGCAGGGATTGCGGACTGGTGTTTGGGCAGGGGAACCCAGGCAGTACGCTCGATGCAAGCTGTCCCACTCCAAAAAAAAACCAAACACACCCTCCCCCCCAAAAAAAACAAACAAAACCAAAAAAAAGACAACCAAACAAACAAAAAAAACCCCACACCACAACAGAAGAAGAGATTTTTGACTGAAAATGAAGGATGCAGGCCAGCTCCAGAACACAGAGCTGAATAATGTCCAGTTCTCTGAGCTCGGTCTGCCCCCGGCCACTGTAGTACAACAACTCTGAGGTGTAAATAAAGCAGCAGGGGATTGTCAGGTTGTTCTCCCACCTATTCTGCGTCTGCCAGCTGTGTACAGGCACAGAAATGCAGTGTTTTGTTGGCTTGATGCCACGAGAGGCTCTTTGTATGCATTAGTGGCTCCCTGTGCTGTGGCAAGGTCAAGGCCTACTGTTGATGTGTGCAGGGACAGAATTGCAGTATCTACTTGTGATTAGGATTATGCAAAGGACTGCCACTGATAGCACACTGCTTTGCAGAAAATACCACTGTGTTCCTGGGTTTTGTCAGTCACTGCAAGTAATGCTCTTTGAAACGATAGTTTTCCCACATGCTGTGTTGCTTTTCAGTAGGATACAGGCCTTCTGCATGTTTTCAAGTGCAACATTCATGTGCATTTTGTGTAAGAGAATTATTTCAGCTGATGATGACACATTGGAGCATTTAAACCGTGTGTGCCCGTATACTGCAGAATGTTTTCAGTGGTAAGCCAAATTACCTGAATAATGCATTAACTGAAAAGGAAAACAACTAAGGCTGCCGTAGTTAACAATGTGCAGTTCCTCCTTAACTGCAGACCTTTTAAGCCTTTTTTCATCTCAGTCTCAAAGCACAGAACCTCTTGTACAGGAGCTTCCCTATCTATTTTGTAGATGAGGAAACTGGAACAACAAAATTGATGATATGCACGTGATCATCCAGGAAGTGCCTGATACATCTGGAAATGGAGCCTGGGTGGGTTCCCGATCTCTGTTCTTGTGCCTTCACTGCCACATTAATTTTTCCATTTGCTGTACAGCTTTATTTGGTAATAGTGGTGTCGCTGCTTTTCACAAGACAGTCTGAGCTGGTGTCCAGATTAGAACAATAGCCATGACAACTGTTTTCTCTTTGATTACCATAAAAATGCACGGTGCTTTCAAGTAAGCACATGTGTGAACAAAGAATGCAATGCCTGTTGCTTGACTTTAAAGTTTCTTTTGTGAGCATGGAGTTCAGACTTCACAGGATGCTAGTCCATGGATTTCCACTGCTTTTTCTGAAGTCAGTGAGGCTGCAGCTATGTAAGTGAAGTCTGAATTTTGCCTTCTAGTTTCAAAGTAAGCATTTAATAATCAAATAGACATCAGAGTGTATTTTGTGCTGGCTTTTAACTCAATGATATGCAGCACTGCAGTTGAGAAGGCTTTCATTGCAGCTATGTCTCAGCTTGACTTGTGAGGTTGCTAAAGGAATGTCTTGTTCTAGTGCCATATTTGCTTTGCTCTTTTTTTTTTGGTAATTTATTTGCTTTAGAGAACAGAACCAGACTTAAGCATCTGTTTCTCAATGAGGTTGGGTGTTTTTTGGGGGGATGTGGGGGTGTTTTCACCCAGTGTTACAGATGGTTTCACTAAAGAGCGTAACAGTTAACTGAGTAGCCCAAGGTGATTCAGTGAACTGATCAGCCTCCCTGAAAATGTTAAACTCTTCTGTCTCCTTGTCTTTTAAACTTGTCTAGCCACTAAATCGTATTGGCTCCCAAATGAAATGAAACTTTGGGAACTGGAAGTCACTTTTCATCCTAATTGCCATTCTTATGTGGGAAAATTACTATAAAATCCTGCCTGGGAATGCTACCGAATTGTTTTAATAACGTTAAACAAAGCTTTTTGCATCAAATAATTTATTATCTGTTGACACTAATTCACACCGAGTATACATATGAAAAGTTGAGCATGTTTTACTGGACCAAAGCAGGAGTGTGTGAGGTGATGTTGTGTTCATCTACCCAGCAGAAAACAGAGGCTGTTCAAGAAAAGGACAACAGTTTCTGCCAGTATAAAAAGAAAGGGAAAGAATTCTCTCAGAAAAGCATCTTTTCTTGTATAATGATTTTTAAAAGACAAGCATTTCCAGTTACTCAAAACTTTTCTTTCCAACTATTATTCAAAGGCTTTCTTCTCTCTATGCTCTTCCCTTTCCATTCTTTCTGTTGCAGTTTGGAAAGTGTTGTGATGACCGTGACAATTTGAGGCAGTAAGTGAGGAAAGGTTTGTGAGGAGAATCCATTATTAGACTGATAGAGTGGTAAAAAATGACCATATTTAAGGCACAGGTGTGATCTGAGGAAAGGTTTGTTTGTTCAGTGCCTTATCTGTGTTTGTTACTGTGTCATAATAGAAATGTGTAATAATAAAAAAAAAAACCCCTAACCTTGACTTTTATTTTCCATTTGTGTCTCCAATTTCTCTGTCCGTTCTCTGTTTTCAACTCTGAGAACAAGTGGTGAAAACAAATGGAGACAAAATATGGAGAAAGTTGAATAGAAAGGGAATGCTAAAACATTTTTTTTTACTTATTCACAGAGGATTTTGTTTGCTTTTGGGAGAGGGAGATGACTTCTAATAGCAAAACATTACTTAAAAACAAATGAGGAAATGCTACAGCATAGATAAATTGTGCATATGAATTTATGTAAGAAAAAACCTGTTAACTGAAAACAGACACCTCACTTCAAAGTTGTACTCACATCTTGGTGTCTTTTTAAAAATACCATTTTATTTTGCATACCAGCTTTTTAAACAATATATGTCTTCCAGTTATGTGGCTTACAATGCAGCATTAGCTACTGATGTAAAGGTATTTTACCCACATTTCTTCATATGTCTTTTAACTTTCTTAAAATAGAAACTGTTTTATGTAAATACTTCTCTAAATAAAAATCTTTCCTGATTTGCTAATAAGGGGAAGCTAAAGATATGTACTCCAAACTAGTGGATTGACATAGCTGTTGCATAATCAACTATTCCAGGATAATGATTCTTGCTTGGATAGGCTCTTCCAGAACAAAAAGTGAGTTTACTCCAAAATAATAAATCTTCTTCCAAAGTAGAACTACTCTTTGCTGATTGGGTTGTTGTGTGCTGAAATAAAATACTCACCTGAGAACAGGTGGTTCAAGTAAATAACAAATATTTTCCTTTCTAACAAATATTTTCATTAATTTCTCTGGGGCAGCATAGGTAAGATGCTGGCATCCCAAGGTTTTCAAACGAGGGGAAATTAAGTAAATTTTGACTGAAACAAGTACCTGCCTAGCTCATTGTGTCACTCCTAACTCATCAAAACATGCAGTATGGAAATTCAGAAGAACAATAATTGGGAGATATTTCTCTACAACAAAAATTCATGTTTCAGGTGGACATTGCTTGGCTTCTTGTTAGGTGACATTCACATTCCATTCTCTACAACATTCTCTGATTTACTCTAGCAACAAACTCAGCTGATGTCTTTGGCTGCCACTCTTCACTTCTGCTCTGAGTCTCAGCCACTGGAATTTTTAACATTTCCAAAGGAGTTTCCAGGGGTTACAGACTCAGAGCCCTTCCTGCTGACCAGCAGACCATCATCTCATCCAGATATTAGTCCAATGCTCAGGCAGCAAAGTGGTGACTGAGGGAGACAGATAGTGTCTTCTCCTGCTAGATTAATCACATAATTGTCTGTCAAATTACTCAACTTTCCAGCACTGGCACTGGAACTGAGACTGTCTCTATTCCTGCCAGAGAGTATTCCCCTATCTTTGGCTGTATTTTAGGCTTTTCCAACTTGTGCAGGCTATCTCTGCCTATTATTTTTCTGACATCATACATTCTGCTGTCAGTAATCCTGCAACACGCAAATAATTTGTTTTTTATGTCTGTAATTTATGCTCCAGAGTTGAGTAAATTGCTGCACTTCAGACCCAATCCAAAGTCTAATTAAGTCATTGGAAACATTCCAGTTGACTTCACTAGGCTTTACATCAGGCCCATAAGTAGTACTTGCCTGCCACTGAGTCAGAACTTATAAAAGACAAACAAAGCAGAACACTTTTTTTACCATTCTTAGTCAGAAAATGCCAAGGAAAGGAAAAATAGCAAAAAAGAATCAGACTGTAGTTTAAATAGCAACTCTTTCAGCTGCTAGTCCTAAATAGTGCTTCATTCAATAAGAAACCAATAAAAAAACTACTTATGCATCACTACATTAAAGGATTTATGAAGACATTTCTTTTATTTATTTCTGGGTTTTTTCCTTGTGTTTTAATTGCCTATTTAGTGGATTCTGCATCATGCTAGCATGAGTAAAGCTCTTGTGATTGCTAAATGTTACTTTTATTTTCAAAGTCTTGTTTTATATGTTATGGGCAGCAAAGTGCTGCAGGTAATACCAAATGTGTGACTCGTGTGATGAACAAGAAAAATTAAAAAGATAAGAAAAAAACCCAGTATTTATTATTTCTTCTACAGAATCCAGGTAGCCCTGTGAGAAATAGTGAGTCTTGCTTCTCTTAGTAATGCTAACAATTGTGGCAACTGCTAAACCTCTCTCGAAAAAGCTGAACTTGAAATGTTTAAAAGAAAAAACCCACCACACTGATTTTTCCCCAGGGGTGCAGCAGATTCTGTAAGGTAAACAAGCTGTAGCACTGTGCTGTGGGTGCAGGTGGCTAATTAGTGCTCATCCCTATCTTTAATCCCAGGGGAAGGGAGAAAACCTTTTAAATCTCTCTATCAAAAATGGATGTAGTCAATCTTGAAAGGAGGCCATGACAAGCTGACTGTAGAAGCTGTGTGAACAGTTAATTCAATTAGATCTTTAATTCAAATATCTCTGGAATACAGTTGCATTTGCATATCCCTCAGCTAGGACTTAAGTCAACATTTTTAGTACATTTTTCAGCATCCACTGTAATTAAATTAGTGAAAGATTTGTGAAAAGTAACTTCAGGATCTAAAAAACAACAGATTAAAATACCATTTATGAACTAAATGAAAAAGAAGATTAACTGAGTTTTAAGGTGCCAGGGAAGAATCTGAAGAACCTGCCAGAATCCTAAGAGCTGTATTCTCACAGTTCTAAACAGGTCATATTAGGTCAGATTCACAGATTTAATTAGGTGTCTAATTTCCTTTGGGCTTCTTAGTGATGTTATAAAGATCTGGTTCCTAGCTTTGCAGGTCTTGGTTCTGTGGATGTTCCTCTCAACGGCATGTCCTCAAAAACAGAGAAAAAAGGGGAGGGGAGGAGGAGAGCTTTTAAAGTTGGATCAACTCTCTGCGCTGGTTTATTATTCAGCTCCACAGACAATCGCAGTAGAACAAACAGGGCGTGGGCACAGGCGTGGAAGCGATCAGGGATGAGGAAAGGGGGCTGGAAGCACTTAGCTCTGCCAGTGTGAGAAGTGGCCTTGGAACCAGAGAGCCTCATTTCCTCAGGCCTCATCTGCACTACAAAGTTTTCCAAGCAAAGCTGCCTTGTGTTCCCACATGAGTTTGTAAGCTGGCAAAACATAACCCTTACTCTGGGTGAAACTTCCCGCACCACAGCAGCCCTCAGCCACCAACCACTCTGCTCATGACATAGCAGCAGTGGCATCCAGGAGCTCCTGCCCCTGCTCATAGCAAACATTTTTTCAAAGTCGTTTTTTATATAGGGGTGCATATCTAACAGGTTTTCTGAGAGGTGATGGTACAGCATTCTGATTATATAGGTAATACCTACTGCCATTTTGTTCCATTTTTCTATGGAAGTGAGCCCTTTGCAGTCAGACTGTTACTGGTCGTACACTGTAATAATCTTTCAATGCTTTGTCTCAGGAAAATCTTCCATTTAAAGACAACTTATAAATCATAGTTATCAAGTGTGAAATACCCAAGTTTAAAAAAAGAGAAAACATTTTCCATTCTGTTCACATCTGGGAATGAGAGGGATGAGAGAAAAACAGGATTTTCTCTCTGTGAGCATGTTTCCAGAATTTAATTTCCTTGCATTTGGGATACTCATCTATTGGTGTTGTAGCACTTACACTGAACAGTGACTGATGCTGCATTGCTTGGTAACTGTTTGGACGGGAAAAACAATCTAGTACAGAAGCAGAAACAAATGCAGTGAACCAGCTTGGTGCACACAACAGCAGGAAATCCTTGTGAATGCAACAAGTGCACGAGGTAGATACCATGGCAAAGAAGCCAAAACCAGGGTAAATATTTTGTGCTGATTTCCTTACGCAAGATACTTGGATCAGTTGCACTCTCCTGTGTTTAAGCCAACAACATGTTTCTTCTCCATGAACACTGACAGTGGCAAGTGGTTATGCAAAGAGGGCCTCACCAGGGAAAGCAGCAGAACTGAATGAAAAGTCTGTTCCTGTTTCTCACCTCAGTATTCAATCAAATACACGAAATTGAGAGAATGGGTTTGCTTTTAAAACTTTATTAGTTGTCGGAAGAATGTCTGCTGCACAAATAGGACAACTGTTTTCATTTGGAAACTGGTATTTTTTTTTTTTTGCTCCATCAGTTCAGTTCTAGAAATGCTCGGTAAGATTTGCACAGGAGCATTCTAAGTCCTCACAATGTCCTTATTTAGTGGAAGCTTAAAAAACTAGGCCATGACATACAAATGCACATGTCTGTACTAATATAGGCTAGGCTAAGGCTTTCACAAACTATTGATAGTAATTCTCATTCTGATGGCAGCTGCTGAGAACTTTGTGGAACAACAGTCTGATTTGGAAAAATAAGACCAAAATATGTGTAATTTCAAAATTAGGAAGGCTTCTGCTCTTGATTTACCTTCTCACCCTTCTTTATGCAGTAGTATCAGTAAACACACCATCATGATAAATTCCATCTCAATCATAGTGAATGTGGTTTTCTCCTCATCCTTGACTATATCTATATAAAGCATTATTATCAAAAGCACAGAAAAAGCTAGGAAATCTCTTCATATTTCTTCACTGACTCCATCCTCATCGAAATATGTTATTGCTGTAATCTGAACATAATTCTCCCTGAGATCATAACTTCTGGCAATTTTGAGTTTAATATCAAGACCTACTTTACACACTAATCAGATTGATCATTTATTTCAACTGAAAGCCCTCATTCTGTGATTATATAGATTTAAAAACCTTTTTCTTAACTTTTTTTTTTAAATCTTTTGCAAATTAAAATAGCTAGTGCTGATAGATATGGGACGTAACACTATGGAATAACTGTTTTATATGAAGAAAAGGGATAGAAATAATGAACAAGCAATTCATCCCTGCAGCACTAGCTCTTCTTTGCTATCAAATAAATCTTCACATATACTTTCAAACACCACTTTTATCTAGACTCTGCAAAATTTGAAAATAATGTAACTTTAGACTGAGAAATGTTGTCCCTGTCAGCTGTAGTGAGAATAATGTACAGGAAAAGGTGATGTAATGATTGTATCACTTACATTATTCTCTCCCTAATGAATAATCTTCCACACTAAGGATGAGCTCACTTACTATTATTGGAGCCACATCTGTAGGCCACAGCACACTGCTGAATGTAGCAGAGTTTGGATGCTGTATAATCTGCCTGTAGCTAACACTGTTCACTGGAATTGCAAAACCATTGTATGTACTGCATATGGAGTAAATTTTTCTCGTGAGGAATCTGACAGAATCAAAGAAACAAAGCTTTTATTCGCAGCAGTTGTACTTGGGATTCACACACTTCCTAAGCACAGCTATGTCTTTCTTTGAAAACCGGTCCCAGACTATTATTAGTTTGAAATGTCTAAAACATGCGATGAATGTTTTCTGTTCTTATTTCAGCCAGAGCTCACATGATTAGTATAGTAGTCTAAGCTTGATTTCAAACTAAGGATAGAAAATCTTCTCTATTTCCATTCCTATTCCTATTTCAATGCAGACAGTCTGTGTGCCCAGTTGTGCAACTGTGTAACTGACTTATGTAATGTGCTTTCTGTAAATGATGAATCATATTCTTATTTATACCTGGTAATAGGAGTACGGCTGGGAGTCAATTTGGAACTCAAGAAATAACATAATTAGAGCCACTGAGTAATGTAATTCAGTATTACAAATGTCTTGAATACACAAGCTTTTATTAATATTAATGAAGCAGGAATGGACAAGGGAGAATATAGTGTGTGTAGAAAGTCTAAAATAAATAGTCTCTCCCTTAGAATAGGCACATTCCCTTACACTGTTCTCTCCATGCATCTAATCCAATAACTGTACTGGGCTGGAAGGAGTACTGGGAACATTTTAGTCTGTGATTCAGGAAACGGTTAAGCATGTGCTTAAAATGACACGTGTTTCTATGTGTTTTGCTGGGTGCAGTACTAGGAGCTGAACATAACAAGACCAGATTCCCTTTTTGTGGTGGCAGTGTGTGTCTGTGGAAGCAGTGTTTTTATGGATAACTGTAAACTTCTCATTTAAGTAGGAATAAAGTTTTCTCATATCAGTGTTTTGTCTCTGTACTCATGAAACCAGTTAGAGAAGTCAATTTTCATAAAAAAAAATTTAACTAAAAATGTATCAAGGATTGCAAAAGAAACATCAAAACTATTCCTCTGCCAAATATGGTCCTAACACTGGGATCTTCCCGCTTAGTTAAACAACCTGTCATCACAAATCCCAAACTAGACTTACATGTGTGTGCCCCCATGTACACAGGCAAACCCTCGTGTAAGCAGAAGCTACAGCGTTTCAGATTTGAGAAGTTTGCCTCCAGGGGTAGTGATGGCCCCCCCAGGCTCTCCCGCGATGACACTGACGTCCCCATTCTCACAGTAACTGAGCCGGCTCCCAGCCCAGCCTGACTCCTCCACAGCACTCTGGCTCCCAGTGTCCCCTCACAGAATGAGGCAGTGCTGTCTCTGTGTGTGCAGGTGAAGTGGGTGAGTTGCTGGCCTGATCTGTGGCCCAGATACGCAGCTCTGGGGAGAGTTCTTCCCTGCTGACTCCTGCTGCAAACTGGAGCAGCTTGTCACATTTGTGCTGAGGTCTGCACCAGCCTCGGCTGGACTGTGCTAACAGAAAAGTTCCCAGTTTGGATTCAGCCTAGGAGGTACCACAGCTCCTTGAGGATTGTCATCTGTCCCTGGGGTTGTCTGTGGGAATGAACCACCAACAACTGGCATTAGGGGAAGCTAGGCCACTCACTGTGAGAAAGACATTGAGTGGCTCCACTGAGTCCAGAGAAGGGCAACAGAGCTGGTGAAGGGTCTGGAGCACAGGTCTGATGAGGAACAACTGAGGGAGCTGGGAGTGTTTACCCTGGAGAAAAGGAGGCTCAGGGATGACCTTAGGACTCTCTGCAACTGCCTGAGAGGAGTTTGAAGCTAGGTGGGGGTTGGCCTCTTCTCCCAAGGAACTAACAGGACAAGAGGAAACAACCTTAGGTTGTGTCAGAGGAGGCTGAGGTTGGACATTAGGAAAAATTTCTTCCCCAAAAGGGTGGTGGCAGTGGTTCCAGGCAGTGGAGCAGGCTGCCCAGGAAAGTAGTGGAAGTGTCCCTGGAAGTGTTCAAAAAACATACAGATGTGCCACTTAGGGACATTTTTTAGTGATGGACTTGGCAGTGCTGGGTTAACAGTGGGACTTGATGATGTTAGAGGTCTTTTCCAACATTATCAATTCTGTGATTCTGTGATCCTACGTGTAGAGATTGTCATTTGCTTACTGAAATTTGAACTGGACTCATTGCAATGCAGTGACATTATGTCTTCCTCTCTTATACTTAACTGGGCATCTTTCTTCTACCACTTCCATCACAAAACATTTTAAACTTTAATTTTTGGGATATGAATGTTTCTTCTTGATTTACTAATTGGAGCCTAAAATGCTTGCCTTGATACATTTCATAAACATTTTTTATGTTCTGTTTCTATTAGCTCTCTTTCTCCAAGCTGTCTCCTCACCATTTCCTTTGAGAGGCATCAAGATTGCTCCTCTGCCCTGTTTCAAGACCTGAATAATTCTACAAAATTAATGCATGATGTCAAGTATGGGTAGAAATAAGCCATTATGTCCCTCATCACTATATTAGTCATTGATTTATTCAGCTCACTCTCAACCTTCATACAAATATATCACATCTTATAAAATTTCTGTCTGTTGCTATTTTTAGTGGATAAACATCAGCCAACAAAATAAACATTTCCATTCCATAGTATGAGATAGAATGGAGGAAAATATATCTGGTTCCTCCTACTAATTTCAGTTGTCCAAGTGTTTTTTTCTCAGTGTTTGTGTCTCGTCTTTGCCTGTGTAGGCATATTTCTATAAATTCTAGAACAGGTCAGTTTTATTCTGTGCAGTGCAACACCAAGTGAAGCATCCCCTACACTGACAAACCAGTGAGTAATATTCCTCTCTCTCAGCCTGAAAAATATTCAGAAGTATATATATATATATGTATATTTTGTAACTACAACATATTTCTTCAGGGAATGTAAAATTTCTGTAATTGCAGCAATGAGCACAGGAAAACAAGGGTAAAGATGATTACAGTTTGCACAAAGTGAATGGAAGTTTGTTTTCCCATAGCACAGCAGGTAAGAAAAACACATAAAACCTCTTTGTTGAAAAGGGATGATGTTTCCACATCTTCTACAAAAAACATTTGTTTCCTAGATTTTCTTAGTTAGTTTCACTAAAAAATCAGACCCAAGAAGAGTGAATTGAATGCAAAATAGAAATAAAACTATTTACTGTAAAGTAAATAGTAAAAGGGTAGAAGTAGAATGTTCAGAGACACTGGTCAGGCTGCTTTTGTACCCTTCACTCCTGCTTCAGCATTTACTATCATGCCTCATTTCATCTCTCGAAGCTGAATTGGCTGCAGCAATCCTTGAAAGGGATTTTTTTCCTTCTTGATTTGAAATTTTTGAGTCAATGCTTAATAATCTGGTGAATGACTTGCAGGAACCATGTGATGAGAACATGCTTCCTTAGGAGCAGCTGACACTGAAGTATCTGACATGCAGCCTGGGGTAATTTGTCTGTTTAGAAGATTGCTTACTGCCTCTTATGGTATATAGTAAAAGACAGTCCAAATAAGAAGATAAGTAATTGGAATTCTGGTGTTGCCATAAAAGAGAAGTTCTTTCAAGCAGAAAAATTATGCATTCAACTTTTTTTTTTTTTCTAGTCAGGATCCACCTTAAATTAGTTTCTGAAGTAAATCTAAATGGTTTTGATTGAAAATCAGATTGAAAACCTCAATATCTTGCATGACTGGAGTGCTTTCTTGTTTCATTTGGGTTCGACATACCACAAGAGTCAGACACTTTTGTGTTCGTGTTTCAGTGCTCACAGTACTCAGGATAGATCAGTACTTACACATGAAGTATCTTCACAGTTAATATTAAAAGGCAGCTACTTCTGGGCTTCATCGTGGTTACTGGTTATCAGTGCAGAGCAAAACCGTGGGACAGCTATGAGAGAAGTCATGTTCAGCTCAATGGAATTCAGTTATCCAGGCCAGATTTTCCCTGTTCATCGTCCATTTCAATCACAGAGTGCTACAAGATGTCTCTTTTCCTGGTGTGGAACCAGTTGTATCCTGCTTGCATAGGTGGAATCCACTGGGCTAGGACACAAGGGATACAGTGTCCAGCTCAGTCATGCAATGACATTCACCATAAGGAGATTAAAACTCATCAGAGAAAGAAACACAATTTTCCCAACCATCTCTCTAGGGCACCTAGGAATCATTGCAAATCATCCCACCATGCTTTCTCTGTACTATATGAACTTCCTGACCCGAAGTCACTAATATGAATATACAAGAAGATACATTCTAAGAAGCAAAATAGCAAACACCTAATGAGATATTTCACAACAACAAAACAACCCACCACATACTGTTCTACAAGATAAAAATTATCACATTTCTAATTTCAATGTATTCTTTTAATTGTGCAATAATACAGAAGTAGATTTAATTTCCAAATGAAGTAGCTTAATAGAACAGCTGGTTTCACACACAAAAGCTGTGAGTGAATATTAGCTTAAAGTGCTTTGGGATTCATGACTAATGTACGAATTGTAGAGAGGAAGTTTTATAGATTTTATTTAGCCTGATGTATAGATTTGTGTTTGATTCTTAAGTTCACTACAAACATCCATTTGCCATCTGTGAGAACAAATGTTTCAAGTATCAGAAAATTAGCTGTATTTTTAGCTGTGTGATACACAGCTAAACCTGATACACCAAAAATACAAATATTGTAACGACTGTTAAAATTCCTTGTATTACAGATAAATAAGCTGGTGTGCTTTCCTATCTATATGATATATTCTGATAATTGGAAACTTAAATATATGCATTTCAGTCTTTTTTTTTCATTTCATGTTCCCTTTGTTGTAACTCTTAACTTCTGACTGAGAAAGGATTTTTGAAACCAACAGCACTAAAATCCATGCAGCTACTGAAAATGTTCTTCTCTCTCCAGCTGCAAAGCTTGCTGCCTAATGCCAGAGGATTAATAAATCATGGAAAATGGACAGTTGAGGAACAACTTGACAGCTTAGGAAGCACTGTCAGCCCCTCTGCCCATGGGTTCCCTATTGATGTCTACTCCAGTGGCTCACCTCAGGGCTCTCACCAGATGTGAGCAGCCGGATTTCCCACTCGGGGCAGTGGGGACACAGAGAGCCCATTCATCCCTCTGCACCGTGCATGGGCAACTCCCACCCCCGTAGGCGGATCCCCAGGTGGCTCAGAGCCCCATCTGGTAGCCATTCAGATCATGTGAACCCAAATATTGTTTGGAATTACTTCTTTCTTCGTTCACTAGGCCCCATTGTTGTGATGAGACATCACAGCTGATGTAAAGCCCAGATTATTTCATGTTACAGCATTAGCAGCAAACAGTTCTGTGAACTTCGTCCAGCCTTCTCAGAAGCTTGAAGGATGCTGGAATGGGGAAGCTGTCAAATTTCATCAAAAGTTTACATAAATGGATAGATACAAGTATCCGTAAGATAATTGATTTCAAAAACATCTAGGAAAGGAACTGGATAATTATTAACCACTTTGGCTACCATCATCAAACACATCTGGCAGTGAAAGGCATCTAAATTGAAGTTCAATCCTGGTGTTTAATGGGTTATACCAGAATATGAACAGAAGAAATATTTCCATCCTTGGGCAGCAGTATCTTCCACCTCATTTTACAAGTTGATACTGTATTGTAGACTACAATAAATGGGAGGAACTAAGCAGATTTTCTAGATGCTTCTCTTCCTGTCACTGCCTTTAAATTATGGTACATTATGTAGTATGTAAACTTACTTACGTAATGCCAAGTTCCCCCAAATTTTAATCAATTTGTCAATGAGATTGCTGTAGAAATAGATCTAAAAACAGGAAAAAGTATGATATAATCAGAAGAGAAATGAGTCATATTGGCTGCCGTGAGGTCTAGGCTGACCTATTGACACTGTACACTCAAAGATCTTAATTAGCTGGTCAATCGTAAAATGCATCTCTTGGTACATGTGGAGTCTTCCAGCTGTGCACACAAAAGGATTAGATCAGCCTAATTTGGTTATGAAATCAAAGGGTAGGATTTTTAAGTAAGAATTGTAACTAAAGGTTAATCAAAAAACGAGACTTTGTAGATACAGAAAAAATTATATTAGTCCTATGTGAAGTCTGAGAAACAAATGCCTTCTTTAAATAAAAGGTGAAGTGAGGACCAGAAATTAGGGTTTACCAATTCAGAATTTACCTTCCTTAGATCTTGTATCTAAACACAGGAAAATCTTCAGCTCTCCAAGTCCGCTATAGGGCCCATAGGTAATAGTAGTCTCCTTACAGACAAGGAAAGCCCTAGTCTACCTACATAGATGCCAAGAAAAAGTCCTGAGATGTGTAACTTGAAATCAGAGCTGTCACCACCAAGTTTCTTCATGAAAACACCTGACTTCAATTCATTCCCTGAATACAAGCTCAACAAGTCTGCTTTTCACTGTGGGGCAGATCTTGAGCTAAAACTATCCTGTTATCAGATGCAGCTCAATGCAATAGTAAGCCAGTAAAAGATACACAGGGTTTGCATCAAAACTAATGCAGAAGGTCTTAGGATGTCATTCCAATACAGCCAACTCCCCCATCTCAATTTTGACGTCAAATTTCATTAGTTCTGTCCTATCCCTATCCTAAACTGGGTGTGCTTTCCTATGGTGCCTCACTAAAGTGTGTGTTGTGTATGACGCAGTCTTGCATATTTAAAGACCTAAAAGTCAGGATTAAGAATTGGTTGGCTCTTAGACTTTTAGATATACAAGAGTGTTTCAGAGCACTCTACTAAACTGCTGTGAAACTTCAAGCACAACTAAACCCTGTTACACTTCACTATTGCTGGTGCACTTAGCAATAGGCCTCCAGAATCCCCAAATGTGGTGCCAGGATCACTTGCACTAACCTAAACTCAGGGGTGGTGCCAAAAGGAAAGATCCTACTCTGCCCCAGGGTGTGCATTTCCACAGCCTCCCTCAGGCTTGACATAGGCATTTGGGCAGCCAGGAAACAGGCCAGATGACAAAATTGATGCGGCTTAAAACCATGTCATGAGAAGAAAAGAATCCATCACAGAAAAGTGAGGTGGAGTAGAACCCTTTCTTGGACCATAAAATGATCATTTGGGCTTTTTAAGCAACATGCTGGGAAATTTCCCAGCAGAAAAGGACCTGTGGGTACTCAACAGCCCCTGCCCATGATCCAGTGTATGCCCAGATGGCCAAGAAGGCCAATGGCATCAGCAATAGTGTGGCCAGCAGGACCAGGGCAGTGATTGTCCTTCTGTACTGGGCACTGGTGAGGCCACACCTCGAGTGCTGTGTTGAGTTCTGATTTCTCACTAAAGAAAGACATTGAGGTGCTGGAATGTGTCCAGAGAAGGGCAGTGGAGCTGGGGAAGGGTCTGGAGCACAGGCCTGATGAGGAGGGAAGTCACAGAAGTCTCCTAACTGTGTGGAACAACGAGCAATGGCATGTGAATAGATTCTTATTTTGAGAATGTTGTTGCAACATAAATTTGTTTTGAAAGGCACTGTAAATAAAGGAATATTATGCAAGATCCTATAAAAGCATAATTCACAGGACAAATATTTCATTTGAGTTAATGTAAAAAGTAATCTGCAATATTAGGCCATAAGTGAAAATGAACATACAGAAACTTTTGTCTCCAACTATTCCCAACACCAGAATATGAGACACTTTGGCAGAGGTCTATGCAAAGAATAATCTCTCCTCAAAAATCTCAGGATAGTGATAGTGGGAATCCTACAAGCCAACAGTGGGAATAGACTCATCAGTATTTGTGTGGGCATGCACAAAGTCTGTCTGTGCTAAGCTTGGCTGAAGCCACTGCTATGAGTCACTCACAAATTTAAACAAAAAGTGTTGTGGAAGGTTAAACAGAGACTGAATAAGGAGTTTGTAGTCTTCACCATGTGTATTTAAGATCCTGCTCATTTTACTACAGATTGACAACATGAACAAAACAAGGGAGCATTTAACAAGTGTTGAAGACAAACGCCTTCAGTGTTCCAGGTTTTGCCTCATTCTCCCTTCTGCTCCCTGCAGCACACTGAAGGCATCTAAAATAATTAGTTTAAAGTAAGTGTTTTCTCATCAAAAAGTCTCTTCATATTTCAGTGTGGCTAGCTATGTTGGTGTAGTAGAGAACAAAATTTTAGATGTGTTATTCAGAATGCTTATTGACAAATATTTTGAAAATTTAAGTCTCTTGTCATCTCTCTTTCTTCCTTACTGAGGAAAGCAGAATTTTGGGAAGGGATATCTTCAGGTTTATAAGTGGAAAGACAGTAAGATGGGGCATTTCTGTCAGCTTTATACAGACCAAAGAGGTAGAAATCAATAGCAAGTGATACACCAGCTGTATTACTATGTTACTTTACCAGTAAGTACTGATAGTTTCTGAAGCATGCAGGAAAGAAAGGGATCGATTCTTCACCATTCCTATTCTGGTTTTATAAATCTCTGATGTTCAAGGCCTGATACTCATTTTTCAGAAATGGAGGCTTTCTAGGTATCTAGAATAGATATTATTAAAAAATAAATGCAGTTTAATATACTAGAAAAAGGATCCTGTCTTCTTTGCCTTTAAGGTGACTGTCTAGTTAAGTTTGTACTGACACTGTGGATGTTTGTCAGCTGCCCCTCTGAAAGTAACAAATGCAGGAGATCGTTCCATTATCTTGTAAATTAAATTACATTCTAGTTAGCTGAGATGTGACACTACCAGTGTACTGCAGCACATAATTCAATCTGATTTCATTTTTCTCATCTTTGTGTGCCACTTGTAAAATCCAGATGTATTGCCAAGCTCTTCAAACACATTTCCAGCAGCAACATGAGCTGAACAAGAGCCTCTCATTCCTTGACAGCCTCCTCAGGCAGCTGCGTGGGTGGCTTTGGAGTTTCTTTGTGGTCTTTCATGTGGTTGAGTTGCTGATGGGCTGTTTTGTCTGCTTTGCCCTCCTGGGTATCAGTTCCCTTTGATTTTGAGGAATTTACACATCTTTATCCATCTGAGAGTACAATTCCGTGTAAAACTCTTCTGAATTATGCAGAATCTACTTCTTTGTATGAAAAGTGTATCTTCTAAATCCATGACCTGGATTACAGTTGGATTGCATAAAACCTTGAAATCTGACACTGAACATTTGATTTAAATTATTTGTTTATCTGTTTATAACAACAGGCATCCTTAAAAAGCACAACCTAAATATAGTTTATGAAATATCAACACAGAAACAGGAAATAGAAATTAAATGTTTTCCTGCAAAGTTTCTCGAGCTGAATTTTGTGACGGCTGTATCCAAACAAATCATGTTTAGGAGATGTTGTTTTGTAGAAACTGAACGGCACTGAATTGTGATTTTAAACAAACTCCCAAATATTTTTTAAAACTGTCAAAATTTTAAGAGTACTGCAGCTCCTGTCTGTGATCCCAAGAGTTTAGGGGCATTGTTCCTCTCTACCTGGCTACAAAATAGTACCGTATGTAATCACATTCCCTCTTACATTTGTTCTTTCCCTACACATAATAGATAACACAGAGTTAAACTGAGTGGTTAATATGCTAATAAAGACTTAAAAAAATAGTTAAGATTAGTCCTGGGCTCCTGAAAATCTTTGTTTTGAACTGCTGAAGTGTGGCAAACTGTTAGATGTAAAATCTTGGAGTGTTTGTCACCACCTGATAGCCTGTTACCACTTGTTACCGAGCTGGGCACTGGTTTTTTCCCTGAGGGTGGCTGTTTGTTAGGGAAGCTTTATGGCAGCAGGGTTCCTGACACAACAATGTTTACCGTGTAGCAGGAACAAATAAGTGCTCCTGGCATCTGCAGATAAATATGGAGAATGTGAACAGTGATGACAGAAGGAGAATGTATTTATGATAGCTCAGCTAATTAGTATGATTAAATTAGAAACAGATGGGATAAACTGCAGCATACAGTCTAGTGTTTTTTCTTGACTCTCGAGTTATTTAGTTCACATGATATTCTGAGTGAAATGGAAGAAGCATCTAGACTGAACAAAGCACACTGTTGTAGTAAGTAGGATGACATAGTAAATTTTTTTACCACTAACTCCTAGGCTATATTGTTCTAAGTCTTTATGATCTAGGGATACAGGAAGCTCCCTGACAATACAAATGGTAGCAGTGAGCATGAGAATATGTTTATTTCTCCCTGACAGGCTTGCTCTTTTCCATCAGCAAAACTTTATTTTGGAGGTGTGTTAAAATTACGATCACATAAAGTGGTTTATACTCCAAGTATAAATTTTCAATATACTGTTTTTAAAAGAAAAGCTCACAGTAAAAGGAAAAGTCCTACAGAACTGGAATTGTAGATGACCACATAACACATCTCTGCCATAATGATGACAGAGCTGGTTCTGTCCATCCATTAACTGCATAAACTGGAATTTATTGAAAGGGTTGCAGCAAAAGAGGTGGGTTGCAGGTCTGCTTTGATGTGCCAGTGAAGTAAAGGCTTATCCCTCTCCAATTCATGCCATGGAAAAGTTTGTCTGGTTAAGGTGAGTACAGGTGAGAGCTACCTAGAGATCAGTCTGGGGCAATGCTGGCCCACGGGAAGCAGGCAAAGCTAAGGTGAGAATTGTGTCTGTGTCTGTTACAGATGATACAGAGCTGCCACTTTTGTTCTCCATGGGAATAGTTTGACCTTTTGACCAAATCTATCAACCAAATCCATGATAAAACACTGTGGAGCTGAGCATGGTCATTATAATTTGCTGCTTGGTAGGCATGGTCTCTTTTCCTTTCATGGAGCAGTGAAAAGAGCAGAGAGGAAAAATGGGATCCAGAACTCATTTCTCTGTGTGAAAGTGCCTCTCAGTGCTTCGTCTGATAAATAAATCAGTTTGTACTCTGCCCACCCACCTTGTAGAAGGGAAGTGCCTTGAGCCACTCTCTGGGCCTAAAAGAGGTGACGCATGGATGAGAATAACAGACTCATCAGCTGCTACATCAAAAAAAGAAAAAGAATTAGTAGAAATTTTACATTACAGTGGTTCTGTCTGTATTGATGATAATTTCACCATCTACCAGATAGACTGTAAGGAGAACATTACTTTTCAGTAGTGGTGCAAGGTAATTGGATTTGGATCTGTCAAATCATGGCTACATGAGATGCTCAAACATGCCATCTGAGTCTATATTTTTCAATCTGTTGTGGTGTTTTCTCAGGCAGATGTTGTAAATTAGCTATAAAAATATTAAAGGCAGGCAAAAAATCCCTTCTGGTAGTTTTGAGTGTGATGTGGAATCCACACAGACTTGCCCACACAGACGCTGAAACTGATATGACTCAGCAAAGATCCTGAAGTAACTTGAAATGATTTTCTGCTGCCATTTGCCCACTTCTTGGCTTACAGCCTCAGCCACACATCTTATTAGCTTCCCAGAAATCTGTGAAGTATAGAGCTCTGATGCTTTCCCTCAGCCACAGAGACGTGAGTGCTTTAACCATTAGTCTCCTTTAGCACACCAAATAAATACAGTCTAGTGGATTTGAATTAGGAGACTTGTCAATATAGAGTTGCAGCACCTTGGCAGTTGCAGTTTAGAAGTAAAATGCCTATGATGCTCATAAAGGAACTTCAAGGAAGCCAAAATTTTGCTCTGTCTTTTAAATAAACGTGACTAATTCACTGGTGATTTATCAAGCCTTGCTTATCGAATGAGTAAAATATTGTCTCCAGTTATGGTAGAACATGCACACTATTTTAATCAATATTGAAAGTAGTTATCGAGAGGATTTTGACTGTATCTGCTGACAGATAAATGTGCATGAATAATGTACACAGATAAGCTTTTACTGCTCTGCCAACTTTCTCTTCTGTAAGCATAGATGCTGCTAATACCAAGTAGCTGTACAGAAAGCAGGTTTTTGATCCTATTCTCCTGAATTGCTTGTATATAAAAGTCTAATAACCACAGTCCAAATCATGGTCTTCTATTCAGCAGCTACATCAGTGTGGCCATATCGTTAAGGAATTGAGTTTGACGTCTGTGATAAAGTAACACAAATTTGTTTCCAGCCTGATGCCTGCCAGCACATAAAGTGTGTGATAGGTGGTGATAATCTGCTATGAAACATCAAATTCCTGTCCCCTCTATCCTCTCAGTAAATTGCTGACAGACTTTCTTGATGCTCTCCTTAAAGTAGAAGAGCTGCAAGTATTTAAAAAAAATACTTATTCTTGAGGGAAAATAGATTCTGGAAACCAGGGAGTCCATGAGCATAAAGCTGCTATTTGAAAGCACTTTGCCTCACCGTCTGTGTGCGTCCCAGCAGTGTGAGGAGAGGTGGGCTGCTGTGTGTCAGCAGTTTACCTCATCAGGAACCCAATACTAGGGGCTATTTATTGGCCTTACTTTCAGAGCAGTGATCAGGACACGACTCTCAGCACTTTTTATAGTTGTGAGCGGAACGACAGAGCTGCTGCTGTGAGGGAAGCCCAGTAAGTATCTCTGAAACAATCTCTTATCTCTATAAAGTGCCTCTTTAAGCTTAAGTTTTAAGGAAGTTGAGCCTTTTACACATGAACACAAGGTACTTTTTTTTTTCCTAGCATCAGAGGACAGTCTATGTTAGAAGAGAGATGTGACTGGAGTCTAGGAGAGTGCTAAGTGTGTCCATCTTTATAATAGAGGCCTACTAGTTAGGAGAAAGGAGACAGTGGTAGTGCTGCTCCTTGCCCCCCTTAAGGATATCAGTCTAATGTTTTTCTTCTAAATTTCCTTTTTGATTTTTTTTTTAATGACAGATCTTCCAGGTGTCCTTAACAAAACAGTTTCCTTGATTTCCCTTCTTGTGTGATAATTACTGAGATTTGAACATGGCTAGAGATGAAGTTTATCATGTGCTTGGAGCAGACAATCCTTTGAGAAAATGACAATATTTGAGCTAACTGGCAAGTATGTTGTTGTTGCTTGTAGAACACCTGGCAAACTAAATATACTAGTGTGGGTTACTTCAGGATGAGAGGACATAGTCTCAAGCTGCAGCAGGGGAGATTCAGGTTGGACATTAGGAGAAATTTCTTCAGAGAAAGGGTGATTAAGCATTGGAATGAACTGCCCAGAGAGGTGGTGCAATCACCATCCCTGGAGCTGTTTAAGGAAAGTGCCATGGTCTGGTTGACGTGGTGGTATTCAAAGGCTGGACTTGACAATCTCAGAGGTCTTTTCCAAATTAATTGTTTCTGGCATTCTCTGATTCCTTATTGTATTTTGCTACTCTGAAAAAAGACTGTGAAAATACATCTTTAAGGAATTCTGTGATAAAAGGAACTGTCTTGCAAATCAGTGTTGGCTACCAGGAAGAGCTTACTTTAGTGAATGAGACGAATAACTGGAATTCATAACAGAAGGAGCACTTCTGCTAAGCCAGAATTTGCTGTATATATGAGTTGCTCAGAAAAGATGCATCCCTACACTTCCTTTCTTTTAACCAATATCAAACAGTCTGTTGTATACTAAAGGATGTCTACTTAGCCGTGAAGGCCTAGCTCAGCCTTTGCAACACCTAGAAGGCAGGTGGTTATCCCATCAGGATATCTGTGTTAGGTACCCAGACCCTGGGTGGTGTCACTGGAGAACCAGAGCTCTGATCAGGTCACTTTGGTGACAGTGTACGTGTACATCACCTGTACATGATGGGGAGAACTTGCTCAGCCCCCTGCTTAACACCACTGTTGCTGTGTCAAGTCTTAGAAAGACCACAAGCCCCACACATTTTGGCTAGCAGTACCACCTTTTCCATACTACTACACTTTTCCTATCTCTTTTTTTTTTTTTTTTTTTTTTTTTTTTTTTTTTTTTTTTTTTTGCTTAGTCTACGTCACTTAGAAACTGAATTTTCCATGGAGCTTCTCTATCTTGCAAACATAGTGTTTGTTGCAGCTGCAACGAATGTTTAGGTGTATCATAGATCTGGGTGTATGTTATCCGTGGTTGTAAAACTTACCTTGTCTAGGTACTACAGTGTTTTGGGTTTTTTCCCTTCTGAATAGAGGAGTATATCATTCTTCAGCTTATCTGCTCTATACATGCCATGAATCTCAGTTTTCTTCCAAGGGACTGCCTTTTCCAGTGGTCTGCATGTCAAGAGATACAGGGATAAGTGGAGGTTGGTGAGTTACACAAGATGCAATACCATCTCTTTCTAGCACCTCTTTTAGTGGCTTCCAGCTCTATCCAGATAATCAATGGATAACAAATCTTGCAAAAATACAAGCACTGGTAATGTAATTTTTGAGATTTAGAGCCAATACTCAGCCTAGGGTGCCTTGAGGCAGTAGTACACAGTTCCTTGGGTATGCTTCCCAGTTATCAGAATCGTTTATTAATGTTAATTTTTACATAATTGCTTAAGAATAACAATATACTTGCCATAAAATAAAGATCTGAAGTGTTTATTACAAAAAGAACTATGCTGAGGAGAGAGCTACACTGACGAGTCTGGAAAAAACCAAAAATACAGACTTCTGTTTCATATTGTGGTTATTTTCTTTAAACCAGAATAGCTAAGAATTTCCTTAAAACAGTATCTAAATCCTGTAGAGATTCAAACACCACAAAGTGGCTGCAAGAGGGATTTTAGTACAATAGATTATTAGCAGTTGTTATTCCTGTGCCTGCATGAAACTGGAAACAAAGTCTAGTGGCTTTTTCAATTGTTTGGAATCAGAAGGGCCAAGGTCTCCTCTTGCCCTGCAAACAAGCAGTTTCAAAGAATATTTATCAGTATGAAAAAGCTATTTATGTGTGTGTGTGTGTATATATATATGTATATGAGTTCTGCATGACACAGCTAAATGACTTGACAGCTATTTCTGTCTCTAGATGTGTGTTTCTGATACCGCTGCTCACTTTCAATAGTTGCACAAATAAGGTTTGGATTATTCTGCAATTTGTTCAGTTCCAGTGAAAGGTAAGCTGCAGACAGGATTTGCATCCATGAAGACTGTAGAGTTTGTTGCTCTCCTTTTTAAACAAATTCCCTCACTATCAATGATGCCAATTCAGAAAACAATATGAATCTGACTATAAAGTTAAGCATTTTAAATCTAATGTCATTAGCTCCAGTAAATCTCAGACGGGTTTTTTAAATGATTTGCTCAATAGGAGACAGAGTTCTCAGCTACATTACAATTAATATACTTTTCACTCTGAGCCTTTCTAAGCAGTTAATCCTGTGCAAAATCCACTTTCACGCTCCTGGTAGCTCCTTTTTTTTCTTTTGCTTGTTTCTAAGAGCTTTTTAAGGTTATTTTTAATTCATTTCATTTGTGCATCTAAAAATATTGGAATATCTGGTTGGCTCTCACAGGTTTAACCTTGGTTATGTAACACAGGTGATGGAAACAATATAACCATTCTAGTGTTTTAAAGCTTAGTACCTTTAAATATGTTCCCAAGTACAGTAGGAGTTTACACCTAGCTGTGGCATTGGCATCCGCTACTACTTTTTCTCTTTATTTCATATTTTCAAAACCAATGAAGACAAATAGTTATGAAAGAGATGAAACTTGTTTGTTAGTCACAGAAAGTCTTGTATAAATACGTCTGTGGCCTCTGAGAAGAATATATCTATATAGAACAACATGAGCATATAGGTTCTTTATGACAGGTATTTTTCTGTATAGTTTATCTCTTCAAGCCTTAACTGAATCATGTGGCTTTTAAAACTCGTCATCTATACGGTGTTAGAACTTAGAAATAATAAACCCTGTGGGTTAAAGTCCAACATGTTAACTTTCCTGAATAAGCAGTAAAAAATCATGTTATGTCCCAGCTAAAACTGGTAACTGTAGTAGTGATAAAGTCTTTAACAATATTGATGTTTTAATCGATATTGATAGGATTCAAGGCCAACACACAACAGTGACTTAGCAAACTTCTCCAGATATTTCTGTACAAGGACCTTGCACAGGCACAGATGGTTCCTCTTTAGTTGCTGATAACAGTCTAGATCAGCCTCCCTATTTGCAGATTCACAAAACATTCCTTATGGCTGTGCAGCTATCTGCCCAGCAAACTTTCATTTGCTGGTTTTAACTCCTTATCTCTCCATGACCCTCTGGAAGCCACCCAGAGACATCTTGAATTCCACAAGTTCCTGCGTTTTTGTGGCTCAGCAGCTGAAAATTGTTCAAGGTTCTAGGCCTATTGAGAGACCTGCTTAAAAAACTGTCAGAAAGCCTAAGTTATCTTGAAAGTCTGTACTCTTTCACACATGCACAGATACAATCACTTTTATTTTCAGTATAAAATGTTAACGGAAGTTTATCAAAGTTCTATTAATTCTTTAGCTGGTTAAAATATGAAGAGCAAAATCTATGAATGTTTTCCATCTTATATTCTCTCAGTTTTAATCTGCATTAAAACCCAATATGTTTTAAGAAGGGCTTTTATGTTTTTAAAGAAGCTGAAATAAAATTCTGCAAGCATAAATGAAAATACTTCATACTGCTCTAGCTTGTGCTGGGATTTGACAGGTTGAAACCATGGTTTTCCCACAGATTTTGAAGTGACCCAGACTGCAATAAAACTGCCTATGGCTCTGAAAATCATGCTTCATGCTTGCCTGCCTAGTGTTGTTGGCCAGAATAGCTCTTCAGAATAATTGTGCATACGTGTACTGTCATCCAAAATAAATCAATGATTTTGTGGAATAAAAATGTCTCAGTAGGGAGTCATTCCAGGCTGACACCACCATTCCAGAATAGCTGCACTATTCGCTTTTCCCGTGCAGTCCTGCAGTGTTGTCCATGCTTTGCCCACGTTTTATTGCCTTGCCTGATTAAAAGCTTCTACTTGCTTGTATAAAGTAGATTTTAAAAGGAAGAGAGATATTAATGGGAATTCCCAATCTCTTTATGCTAGCAACAAATATTAGCTCAAAGCCTAGGTCATTTAAAAACAGTAACATTCTGGAAAGGTGCTTCTCTCCTAACCTCCATCGCATACAGTGACACTGCTTTTTATCAAGCATGTATCAATTATGTATTGAATGGTTTGGGGAGAAGGGACCTTAAAGATTTTCTAGTTCCACCCACCCCTGCCACGGGCAGGGATGCCACCCACTAGATTAGGTTTCTCAGGGTCCCCATCCAACACCTGAACACTTCCAGGGATGGTGCACCCACAATTCTCTGTTTCAGTGGCACAGCATCCTCTGAGTAAAGAATATCCTCCTATATCCAGTCTCTGCTCTCTTAGTTTAAAACCATTCCCCCTTGTCCTATCACTATCTGCTCATGTAAAAGTTGCTCTCCATCTGTTTTATAAGCCCCCTTTTAGATACTGGAAGGCTGCAATGAGGTCACCCCAGAGCCTTCTTCAGGCTGAACAACCCCAGCTCTCTCAGCCTGTCTTCACAGGAGAGGTGCTCCAACCCTTTGATCATCTTCATCACCATCTTCTGGACTCACTCCAAGAGGTCCATGTCCTTCTGATGTTGGGGGACCCAGAGCTGGACACAGCTTATGACACAGACTCTGGACAGTGTTGCTAAAACTAGAGGTTGATGAAGAGCTAGGAAGTAATTTAGAACACGCTTAGAATACCTGAAGATAAGAACTGCTCACAGGAAGACAGGCAAATCCGTGTAGCCTAACTTCCATTTTGGAGCAGCAGTGGCCTGTCAGAAATGCTTAGGATAAAGACAATAAGCCAACAGACAGTACTACCTGCCTGTTAATTCTCTGAGCTTGCGTGCCACCACGTTCAAAATGAGCTGGAAATTTGGGTGACCCTTGCAGGAGTGTACTAGAGCATTCTAAACAGCTCACCCAGGTTGCCCCATTCAGATGTTAGGTCAGGGTATGATATGCCAGGACAAACAGAGTCATCGCATACTGGATTTGGAAATTCTTTCAGGCAGCTGGTGTGCCAAGGCCAAACGGAACCCGGTAAGATAAACCTGACTGTTCAAGGTCGAAACCCAGGAAAACAAGGACTCTGTTATTTAGGCCAGGCACAGGAATGAGATAGGCTGGTCTAGGGATGTATGCAGTTTTCCAGTCGGTTTGCATCTTGTTGTTTGACAGTGTCTAAGAATGTGCAAGGTCTGACTGAGTTTTGTTTTTCTCGTAGTCTCAGGACAATGTCCGCAAAGGAGGACCCTGTGGATTCCAAGATGTTTAATAATTTTATGCTTCTGCCTTTCTCTGACACATAACTGATAGGCATACATAGAGAAATATTTTCAGAGTCTTTGTTGTTTGTGCATCCCTTTCTGCATAAAACTTTGTAGGATTCTAATTGCCTTGAGACCTCTATGCTTTATCAAATCCAGCTGCATGGATGCAAAAGGTATTCAGGTTGAGAGAAAGATATGCAGAGAGACACTGGGATCACAATGATTTTGTTTCCATTAGGACAAAACATAAAGACAAATTTTATTAGTTATTCTTAAGGAATTCAGTAACCCTTCAGCTTTCCAAAACTCTTACTGATAAAGGGAAAATCTCTTATGTATTAGTGCAACAGGCCTGTCCTTTACCTTCTCCAAAATGGGTCTTGTCGCAAAATAATCGCAGCCTACATGAAGGGAGTGGTTCAGCCTGAAATCAGAATTCCATCACTGTGGTAAAACAAAAAGCTCCCATTCTCAGACTGTGCCTTTTAGCTCAGTAACCACAGGGAGGGGAGAGATGTATCATTGCTGAGGTGGGAGGTATCAGGATTCCAGCAAGCAGCTGCTCGCTCATCTGGACTACGCTCGCTCCGTGTGCATCCGATTGATTCTTCTGTTGGACTTAAATCCTGAGAGTCACAGCGGGTGTGCAGTTAACAAAGAGGGTGTGTGCATGCTGTGGGTTCTATGTAGGGGTGCTGGTAGTGCCTTTCAAGGTGTCACCATCAGTGGCTGTTTAGTTTATTTAAGAGAAATGGCTGTGTAGCATGACCTTAAATTGCAATTTGGGGAAGAAAAAATACAGTCTGGAAGACATCTCTAGAAAGCTGTCAGTCCTAGTCTTTTCTTAGCCATATAGGTATCTTTTTCATGTATTATTGATTAGATCATATTGGTCTTCAAACTGGATGTGCTGCTGTGGAAGCTTTTTTCATCTGACAGCAAAATCATTACAACTAGCATCACAGCTATTACCTTTGCTAGCAGTCAAAGTAGGAAGATAAATTATCAGCTGGAAGTAAAGGCTAGCATTTTGTAGATTCCCAAAGCCTGTGACTGCCTATCCTCTGCAGTTTGTGAGGCCTGGAAAATGAAAGAGATTTTAAAATACTTCTGGTCTTTCTCCTTATGAAGAATGCCTTGAAAATATAGCATGACTTAAAAAAAACCCACTCAAGTGGAAGACAGGTCACAGATGTTTTATGAGAGTTAATAGGTTATTTGTGGTTCTCTGTCAGAAACTTAGATCTGGAGAGAAAAACACAACTGTATGCTACAAGGCTTGCTGGGAAGGCAATCTATGATGCTATCAACCAGAGCAGGAGGCTGTGGCAGACTCCCTAATAGGTATCAGGAAGGATAATCTCAGTATAACACAAGGTGCAGTTTGACCAGATGGAGCAGAGAGCACTCATAGTAACTACCTGGCTGGCCTACGTAATGTAGGTCAAACATTCAAAGGACCTAAAATTGCATTATGTGTTGCACTATGGTGTTATGGAATCACCAGTTTCAAAGTTTTCTTGTTCCAAACAGCATTACAGGATAGCTGGATCTTCTCCTACTGTGGGAAAAAAAAAAGGTTTCAGAACCTGTTTTATGTATTGGCAAATTTTGTAGCCAGTACACCTTTGGAAGATTTAGGATGAAAATGAAAAGTGCTTCTTTCTGGCAATAGGGAAAATACTTTCAGTACCAAGCTTTTATTCTGAAACCAGGTATTAGCAGACACATTAAGAACAGCTCGTCATTTGTGCTGTGCAGGCTCCTTTTTACAGACAGATATCTTTCCCCTGTGTCTGTGCAACTCATCCCTGCAGGGACTCTGACCAGCTCCACACTGCTGCTCATGCAACTACAGGCTGCTCATGGCTGATACTCAGCTGTAGGGTTTTTTTCAGAGCCAGAGTATCTGCAGGCACTACAGCTGTATTGACCATTGATTCTGCTCTGTGGGTCACTCTTGCCGTCAGTGTTGTTGCTGTCACTGTATCCTTGCTTGTCTGACTGCTTCTACAAAAAATGCTCTTTAATTGTGGTGGCAGCTAACTGTTGGGAATTTGATGGCCAAACACTGAGATGCCAAAACAAAATAGGCTATGTTTGAAAATGTAAGGTCTCCATCCTAATCCCTTAACAGTGTCCTAGCATCAGTTTAGTACTGAAAGGCTGCTGAAAGCCCTAGACCTTTGGTATTGGCCATACATTGTTGTCTCTTGAATTTCTTTAAAGTGCTGTCCATTGTTTCCTGCCACTCATTCTTGATGAAGTTTTTCTCATTAGCAAGGCACCCCTGTGTGTAATCCTGCCTGATTTACAGGAGAAGATACTCAGCAGCATGGAGCTGAAGCTGCTCCACTCCTGGCATGACACAGAAGCAACAGCACGAGTGGTACTACCAATGTTAAATCAAAACTGCAGGTAGAGGCAGCACTGTTGGTTTTTGAGGCCTGTTTCAAAACAGTTGTGGTCAAATGGCAGGGAAAGGGTTGAGCAGAGAAATCAGCTTTCACATCTAAAACTACAGCTGAAGACAGATACCAGTACCTGCTGTGGAACTGAAAGTACTGAAGGCAGAGGAATGCATTTATGTTGTGGACAACATCAACTATAAATCTTAATTGTCTGTGGCATTTAATGGTCTAGAATTCAGCTCAATATGGAGGCAGCATCTCCTCACCTTTCACTGCTGTTAGCTCAGGCCCTGACTTGTTTGGAGAATTGTCATTTGAAAATATTATGTATGCCGGCAATTATGCCAAACTGTTCTGTCAGTGGAGTGGATCAAGCAGTCAAAATGATGCAGCATTTACAAAGTGCTTAGTTTCTCATTTGCTTACTACAGCGTATGAATAAACATTAAGCCGTGGTCTACTCCGAAGGAAAACTTTCCCACAAATTCTTAACACTTCTAACCTATATTTGGGAAAGATATTTAACAGTCGTTGGTGGTGTGCAGCTCCAGCTCTGGGGACACGCTGCACTTAGAAAGTGTTTATCGGTCTGGGAGACCCTTCTTCACTCTGTTTCCAGTTCAGGATCCCAATGTGTCTCAGGCTTTGCTAACAAAAAAGGGTTTCCTTCCAACAGCGCTGTGGGAAAAACACAGCTCCATTTGAATATTGTCTGTATGACAGCTTCCTCAGGCTCTACAGCTGACAGCAATCCTGATTAAGGGTTACAGGTTCAAAAAAAATCTCAGTAGGCAAGGCCCTGCTGACTTTTATTAAAGTTACTCACATGATGACTACAAAATCAACAGTTGTTTTTCCCATATAAAGACCTGTTTGAGAAAAGGTCTTCAGGAAGAGTTGTTTAAATACAAACAAAGTATTGGGATTTTTAAAAGAAGTTGCTACTCAATTCACACTACAACAAAGTCAGAATCATTCATTCAAGGATTTCTTTTTTTTCAATAGAACATTAGGTAGATTAGCGAAACAAAAGCATTCATAGCTCAAAGTCCTTGCTGCCTGTTGTAGCTTCTAAACAAACCGATTTCTGAGTTTTCCCTTTGGACCTTTTTCCCTAGACTGATTAGCCAGTGTTTGTTGTCTGTAGTTTTGTAATTTCCACTTCTTGGGAGAAATGCAAATTAAGGCAACTTTATTATCTCGGAGCTTTGTATTTCCGTGAAAAAAAGGCAAAAGGTTTACTGTTAAGGCTATGTGTGAAAAGTCACCTTCTCATATGTAAAGAGCTCAGCCGTCTGTCTTTGTTTTGATGTGGGTGTGGATTAAGCGTTTAACAAAAAGTGTTGGTAAAGTTCACACTACTTAATGCTTTGGTGAAGGCTTGCTTAAACACAAACTTTCTAAAATAAAACGTAATTCAAGGCTTCTCAATAAACAAACATATTTTAATTCCTTCTTTAACTCATTGATACTCAGCCGGGAGCCTTTGCTCAATTTTAATACTGTCTACATCAAAAAGACGTCCTGTCTTTTATATGTGAAACTTAGATGATTTTCCCATCCCTAACACTTGTTTTAATAAAAGACATTACCTCTTCCTGCAAACCTTGGTTTTTTATATTGCAAAGCATAGCAGAAATAGATGAAATTGAAGAGGTTATTATGGAGAGATTTTCGAATGATATACCAAAAGGATCAGAACGTTTTTAGAGAGGGAGCCAAATACTTGGCAGACATATAAAAATTAAAATGATGATAATAATAATAATAATAATTTTTAAAAAGCAGAAAGAAAATAAATCTGATCTAGTTTCATTGCACCAGTTTATAGCCTAGTGACCAGATTGAGGTTTGTGTTAACTGTATTTCTGTTGCACTGAAAATGCAGTTTGTGTTAATTTTACCTTGATATAGTACAGCAATAAACAGCTTTTTTTTTGCTTTTTGTTTTATATATATATTTTTATACATATATATATATATATATATATAAGGCATTAATAGTTTTACCAGGAAACTTCTGTGATTTGAAAACTCCCTGGAGAAAGTTTGGCTTCCATTTCTTTTGCAGTCAGATTAAAGTCACTTCCTACACCTGCACGGTTATATCATTCATACATGACAAACATGGGTAGGTCATCATGACTTGCAATTAAGACACGTTTTTGGGACCCAGAAAGGTCTTATTTTCCAATACCAGCTCTGCAACTGATTTAATGAATAAATTAATTTAATTGAATAATTTGGTCTTTCTACCTCAGTTGCTGTATTTATAGCATCTCACCCCAGGAATAACATCTGATGAGGTTGTGTATGTGTTTCGATTAATGTAAGAATGTTCCTTATGTTAAAAAACGGTTAAAATTTATCCATGGATATTACAAGCAATATCATTATATACTGAGAACATTCTTGGATGTCAGGGGACTGAGACTTGGGAAAACATTCTGAGCTAGAACAGTAAGGAGTTGACCATTTTCCTGTGGGTTTTTTTGTCTTTAATAGGAGAGCCAAGCTCATCTTACTCACTCTTTTGATATCAATGTGACTGATGTCTTGTAGGATGGGACTGGTGACTTGCAGAATAAGAGTTGTGAAATGTTGCCCTATGAGGGTGACTTTCTCCAGGATGCAAAAGAATTCTGTGATTTCTAGCAACGCTAGTGGCAGTTATGGGTCAAAAATATTGTCATAGACCCGGAAAAATAGGAGCATGTACTATTCATTTTGACTTAAAAAGATTTTTTTTTAAGTTAATATCCATTCTTTCCAACAAGAAATAACATTCCATAGTTCTTTGCTTTAAAAATAGATTTGTAGGGGAAATGGGAATAGTCAGGTTTTCCATGTTCACCAGGCTAAACCTATCTGCCTAATTGCATACCACAGCATCCAAATTGTAGAATATATAAAAAAGCGCCCCCAAACAAACAACAAATTTCTTTTTGCAACTAGCTTATCCTGAGGCATTTAAACTGTATCTTTGTAGAGTCTAGTAAAGCAAACACTTCAGCCGGTTAGTAATTACCATGAGTAATTAACTGTTAACAGTGTTCTCAGGAAAAGCGTGACATTTTGTTAATGTTCTACCGGAACATATAAATACAACCAAGGGAGAAGTTTGTTGTGAGCATCACAAAGATAGCTGACACAGAAGAACTAGGGGAGATTGTAATGTGGGAGAAAAGGAAGGAAGATTAATTACTGATACATTTCCTGGCATTCACCTTTATGGTCTCAAATCTTGTGGTAGCATCTTTCCTCCAACCCATGAAGAAATACAGGGGTCTGACTCCCGTAAATTTAGTGAGTTTGAAACAAAGATGGGTTCTGTAGATAGCATTTTTTGCTAAAAGCAGTGTTTCTCTTGAGTTTTCAGAAGCAATTGCCTTTTCCAGGTGGGTGGTTTCCATTTCACTTACCCAGCACAGAATTACTATTTTGCTGGGTAAGTGAAAACTCTCTAGTAACTGAAAGTAATATTCCCATTTTGTTTTTCAGATTCTGACTGGGGCCTTTTTAAAATGGTATTCTTCTGCTAAGAAAAGGGAAATGATTATGACAAAGTGATACAAATCTCATTGATATAAGTGCCAGGCCACTGTCTGGCTAAGGGTAACAATGCATATTCCCAGCAGGAATCTGATTTAATGTGTATTTCAGTCTTGCACTTCTTTTGGGGCAGGGTATCACCTCTCCAGGGAGGTCTGCCTAATATTTGAAGAAGCTTTAAAGAGGGAGAGAAAATAATTTGCATATCCTGGGAGAGGAGAGAAGTGGGAAGAGAGAAGAGGGAAAGGCAGCTGAGTGGAGAGCGTGTGGCACTAGATAGCACGGGAAGTTGAAACCGGGGAATAACACGGCTCACAGAAAAAGCCTTTGCTTTCAAGAGCATCCAAAACGCTGCCTCCTCCTCCTCCTCCTCTGTGCCCTTCCCTCTCCTGGCCCAGGGTGAGCTACGCTGCTGCCGTGGCAGCCTGGTGGTTCTTCCTTTGCTGCCGGAGCCCAGGCTCACCGGTTTGGGCACGGCAGCTGTGGAAGGCAGCTCTGAGGGGCAAGGCTGTAGGGCAAGAGGTGGTTGTCTCAGGAGGTGCCTTAGCAAGCAGAAGATGCAGGTATTAGGGAAATGAAGGGAAGGGCCCGGAGGCAGTGCTTTGATGAGGTTCTGAGGAGTGCAGAGAACCAGCTAGAGGTGCTGGGGGCTCCTGCTGTAACACGGGCAGCAGGATTGCCTGGATGAAGCCTGCACATACACTGCTATGTATTTTTTCATGCAATGACTTGGTGCAGGGAGAACAGGAGGTGGGCACTGTTCCACTTGAAGAACTGGGGCAGCTGGGTTGGGACAGGCAAGAAAGGGGAGATAGGAATAAACAGGAATGGGACAAAGAAGGATGACAAAAGGGCTGAAAATGTGAACAGTACTTTTAAAAAACAAATAGGAGTTGGAAAACTTCCCGAAGCTGAACTGGTTGTTACTTAAAGGTTGTACCAGCCTCGAACGTTTTTTCTCTTGCTTTAGCAGCTTGTGAAGATTTTTTCAGGAAGCAAGGCTGGAGGTAAAGAAACCAGTGGTCCATAGTTGCCTTAACTGAAAAGTGGAACATGTCTCTGGCTAGCTAGGGATGGAAGAATTTCCTGTGTCTTTGCTTCTCCAGAAATTATGTCTGGTCATTTTAAGTACTTTGACATAAAACCTTTCATGTAAGCAATGTGTCCTGCTGCCCAGTATTAGCAATGGCTTTATCGATTGCAAGGTTGTCTTTTTGTGATATGAAGTGGTTAGGAAATACAACCCCCTTCTTGTGAGGCAGATTAGTGAACAAATGCAGCTTTTTGGAACACCTGACAAGACCTGCATTTGCGTTACTTGAAACAGATCAAATATCCCACCTGCCTCAGTGGGCTACTGTGGTGTGGGAGCAACAGCCAGTGGCAGGAGCAGAGGAAAACTTAATGCCAGTGTTTCTGCAAAATCCACATAGTTCTGTGAATCTGTATCATTTAGGACCCTAAATTCTACAGTGGCTATGTTAGAATATTTGCAAGTTCCTCAAAATTCTTCCCTTTTACTGGCATCAGTTTCTTTTGAAATTGCAAATGGCTTTTCTCACCTTCACTGATCACTTTCTAATACCATCTTTCTCGACTGTGCCTGAGGATGCAAAGAAACCCTCACTCTTTAGATGTGCTTGTCTAGGCTTGGATAAAATATTAATTTTTGAGAACATGTTAGCTATCTTCAGCCTAATTATCTAATCCCATGACCATGCTAATGAAATTTACCTTGTCAGAATCCGAAATTTAGGCCGTGTTAGAGTTCACTCACCAACAAGCAACAAAACAACCACTCTATTATTGCACTGAAGACAAAACTTGACTGACAAAAGTTTGGGGCAGGTGATAAAAAGAGAAGGGAGAATTTTAATGGGCTCTGCACAGTAGAAAGATAATTATTGGAAACTAACTCCACCTTCCATGGCCCTCAAATGTCTGTTGTGCCGCCACTTTTGAATCACTTCTCATATATGTTGCATGCTGTTACATTCTTTGTTCAGACTATTTGCCCAGCAAAAGTCTAGGCACCTCCTTTTTTTACCTGGATCCCTTTTCTCCTTGTTTGGTGATTTGAACTGGCCTAGGAAACGGGTCTGACAAGCTCAGAGGAGTGCAGCAGGTAAAGAGACTGATCATACTGCTGTGAGAAGAGTGGGGAGACCAGGTGACCAGCAGTGGTGAGTTGTGAACTTCATTTCCACCAACTGAGCATTTTTGGAAGGTTTAACAAAGCAAAGTTGTTCTGAGAGCAATGGAGTCCACAGATGAGTTGATCACTCTATTTTAAGACCTGCTCCTAAACTGAACCCTATACACATGGGTCATGAAAAGGCAGTAAGTTGAGCTGCTACTTTGCTTGCCTGGGCATCTTGATTTGGCTTGAATATGTTTTGAGTTCCATTGAACTTTTTCCTTCAGAGGCACAGAAATCAAGGTAACTCCAAATATTATTGAATTGTGGCACCAAAATGAGACATTGCTCACAGTTAATTGGGTGAGTCTGTGACTTTATCTCCTCCCTACTGCTGAAATAGTTAACGGTGTTGACATGTAAATTATCTTTACTGTTGTTTTAATAAAGAGCAGAAATTGTTTCTCCCAAACAGGTACAGTCCACCCAAGGAACCATTACACAAATACCCCAAGACTTGCTCCCAGCTACTTGGTTGCTTAATTATGTGCCCCACCTCTTCCTTATCAGACCAGGAGCCCTATTTCATCAGCAGCAAAACTATCACAGACACAACATAGCCAGCAGCGTTCCTCAGATAACTGCAATCCCTTCACCTCACATGCACTGCCAAAGCACTGCTGGCCACCTCATCGTCAGGGTACACAGCTCTCAGCGTGGACAGAGCAGTGCTAGGCAGAACCTGCCTGACACAGTGCAGATTTCACCAGGGCTGGGATATTTGGACATGGCAGAATTGCCATCTCCATGGCTCACACACTTTCCAGTCAATTTGTCAGCCCAGCGACCCCGGTAATCAAAACTGACAACAGCAATGGGAAAGAACCTCTGACACTGTTTCACTTCTGTATCCGTCCCAGTCAGGTGAACAACCACCTGCCTTTGGGCTCCTTCGGTGCTTCTGGAGCCAGTTTGACTGGTTTGGATCTGGCATGGTCTGCTCTGCCAAAGCCAATAATGCCTGGGGCACCCAGGACAGCCTGTTGTGCCTGTTGGTAGTGCAGAGGGTGCTTCGCTCTTGCTCAGCAGCTTTTCTGTTACGTGCTGGATGATCTTCTTAAGAAGGTTGCTACAGATTTGGATGCCATTGATTGTTTTGTGACCGTTTGGGTGAGTTCTGGAACTGTTTTATACCTTGGCTTGTTTAAAAATACAAAATGCTTGCATAAATAATGAAGCAGATGGAGAATTTCTGTTTCTTAGAGCTATCTGCTATTATAGACTTTAACACAGAAATCAAATTGCCTGTGTTCTGGCACATGCAGGAAGATGCTCAAGGATGGGAATATGCTGGGGGGAAGCGAAAAGAACAGTGGGGATTTCTGTAAGGAAAAGTCTGCAAATACCTGTTTAACTATGGCCTCGGTCAGATGAGCATATCACACTATCTGTGTACCTTTGCTGTGAACCAGAGAATGGAATATAGTGCCTTTAGTTCTTGTTCTTTCTTACAGCTTGATTAGGTCCCTTATTCCCATTCCCAGGCACAGCTGTGCACACTGGCACAAGGGAAAGGGTGCTGTAAGTGAAATGTGGACAGGTATAAACTGTGTGTGTGTGAGGGGGAAATTACAGTGTTCAGCTACACAGTAAGCCAGTATTACTGCTGAAACCACAGCCTGAGGCACTACCTCCCCCCAAAAATAAAAGGGGGCAGCTGGAACATTTTTATTGTGCCTGAGTTTGGATATCCACTTTGCAGCATAGCCCCACAAAGTGGCAAAGCTGAAGGAACAGGATGCAGCAGCTTGAGGTCGGGACAAACAGAAGGGGGATGCTGGGAGCTCCTGCAGCCACAGTGTCTGCACAGGGTACCACAGCCTTAGGACTTTTGGCAAGCTGATGGAGTAATTTATGTGAAGGCTTGGACAGTAACTCAGCACAAATGAAGTTGTAGGTGTAATGATGTTTTGAATCAAAACAAACTAGTTCAAAATTTAAATCAATAACAAGTGCTTAAAGCTATCATTCAGGAGAGAACTACTACTGGCATAATGGCCCACAGTTTTGAAATGCAGATCAGCAAACCTCTCTGAAGGCCATTTGTTGGGCTTCCTGTGAAAGTATATGTGGCTCCTGAGATAGGGCTTTGATGCAAAATGTGTATCAGCATACTCTTAACTGTAGGTATGTGAAGTCTTGTTTACCTGCATGGCTGAAATGAGACATAGGATGTTGTTTCACAACATTTTTAGCTGACATAAGCCAGCACTGCTGCCCAAAACAGTGCAAGAGTGAAGTTAGAAGATCCAGTTGAGCCAAACTAACAAGTCATTGCTGCTGATAGGGGGAGGTTCTTCTGTCCTTCTCCTCAGCCTGTCTCCCTGCTGCTGGCTATTCACTCCTTCCAGTTCTCTTGCCCGGGCTCTGTATTCCTCTGATCCTTCAGTGAGCCGTTCCAGCTCCCATGCAGTTAAAACACAACAACAGTTGCCCCATGGCTTAATGAGCTGAGCTGGTCACTGCAAGGTCACTTGGACTTTAGGGATGCACAAGCAAGAAGGACCAGGCTCCACAGCTGCAGACAGGTGTAGAGGAGAGGGGGAAGCAGGGTGTGGGGCTGTTTTTGGCAGCAGCAAGCTAGTAAATCAGCTTGGCTGCCTCTTCTAGCTGCAAGCAGAGCTAACCCTGCTGCAGTCCCACACAGCTCTCAGTTTTCTCTTCCCCCCACCTCCCTCCTTGTGCCAGCACCAGCACTTGCACAGCCAGCTGATGAACTGTGCCAGGCTCCAGAGCCAAACCACCCAAACCATTGCTCAGCTCTAAACAAGATCAGCTTCACAGATGAGTGGCAAGGGGGCAGGAAGAGTGGGGCATGGGACTGGAAGGGAAAAGTCTCTGGGGTTTTATTTCAGCAGCAGAGGCTGCTTAAGGTGTTGGTGAAAGTACATCCCTGCAGGCCTGCTACTGTGGTTAAGTCCTAGAAAATGAGACATAACCAAGTTTCCAGAGCAGATTTGCATGAGGCTCTGAGGGTAAAGGCAGTGGATTCCTCTGTTTCACATTTTGTTCGCTGACTTCTTCCAGAGGGTAACTTGACCCAGTTATCCATCTCAGGCAACCCCAAATTCCTCCTATTAAAATCCCCCTGCGATTTAGTAAGGAGTGTGTAAATGAATCACCTTGTCAAACAAGTGGAAAAAAATACACTGCCTTTCACTTTTTGAACAACATCTGACCTGTTTGTTTGCTAGGTATTTGTTTTAAAACATAATAACTGTTATTACTGCTGAGACAAACACAATACAATGCCAAAAGCTAAACTGGATGCACTGTTGATTTTGCATTTTTAAGTTCCAGTTACCCAGGCTGTCTGTTTTCAGTTCCAAATCATCACAAAACAACCAGATTTAACTTCTCAAGAAATGTTGGATTTACTTGAAAGAACTTCATAGATATTAAGAGGTTGTTGGATGTGTTTTAGCATTGGCTGTAATGGCTGAAGCTTAAAAGCTTGAATTTTAGATTACACAAGTTTAAGGAGCGTAGAGCCAAAAATGGAAAAGCTGGACTGACACTGTGAGTGTAGCCCACACACCGGCTGCAGGGCTGAATCCACAATCACACTTTTCCTCAAGAAGAGCCCCAATAAGCTGCCCCACAGAATGCTCATAATGTGACTGGGGTTGGAGGAGGAATAGTGCAAAGAAAGTGAAAGAAACATCTGTATGGCTGTAACCTGCAGGCATGTCCTGCTGGGCTGCAGAGAGAGAGAATAATGGTGCTGTGGAGGGTGGGAGGCTACACTGAGGCTGCCACCAAACACCACCTTCAGGGAAAGCTCACTCCAGCTGGGGCCTTGTTTACATGTATTCAGGGCAACTACTTTTTGATTTGACTGGGAAAAACCCCCTCACTTTTCCACATTACAGAATCTTTACTGCATTGCTTGCACATTTGAAAAGCTCTTTATTATTTGTTTTATGCCAGTGTTTAGCTGTTATTAGCTAGGTATGCTATTTTAATGTGCAGGAATTTTCTTTTATCTATTTTTTCTCTATCTACCTAGGAAAGTGAATTGAGCTTCTGCTGCAATTCCTGCATGACACTGGAATTTGCTTTCTGTATACATGTATACACAAGCAGCTTCAGTGTTCATGGGGAAAAAAGAAAGGTCAAGAAAAAGGATGAATAAAACTAATTTTAAACTCTGAACTCACTTCGGACTTGTAAATTTTTTTGTGCCAAAATTACACTTCTGAGTTCCCTTGCTCTAAGTAATCTGCTCCATTAATTGAATGTGTGTGTTTTCAAATTAACCCTTGGAATGACAGACTAGATGAGATCAGAGTATTTTAAAGATGTATTTTATGAGAGTTGGAGCTATACATATCACCAAATGCAAGAAATTATTATAAATCAGTCAAAACTTGGGGCAAGTAAGCCCAAATCCAAAGTATTCATTCCATGAGCATTCCATTTAGTGTCAGCTTGCGCCAGGGTGGCCATGTATGCAGATTTTTAGCATGCTATAAAATGCTTTTAGGAACAGGCTGTCTTTGGGCAAAGTCCACTATCTGGTAAGAAGCAAGAAAAAAAGAACTTTTTCACTCCAGAAATAAATATCAGGAGACAGGACCATATTACCACATTGCTCATGATAGTGATGAACATCATACTTCGTGGTATTAGAGCTATTTAAAAAGCATCTCCTTCAAAGCAGCAGCTCTTTTTTCAGTCATCTAAACCAATCTTGCTGCTGCAGCCCTTCTTCTGCACTAGTGCTGACATCTGTCTGAGCTGCCCTGTTATGCTAATCCAGCAGAAGGTAAATTCAATAGTTTTCTGCCACATAAGGAGTATCCCTATTACTACTAACATCTGCCACCACTACTCTTGCTTACCTTGTGTCTACAATCCCCTTCTCTATTCCCCTTGCTATATGAAAATGTTATTTGGACAAGGGAGAACAGTTTTAAACTAAAAGAAGAGAGATTTAGATTCGATGTTCGGAATAAATTCTTTACTGTGAGGATGGTGAGGCACTGGCACAGGCTGCCGAGAGCTGTGGATGCCCCATTCCTGGCAGTGTTCAAGGCCAGGTTGGATGGGGCCCTGAGCAGCCTCATCCAGTGGGAGGTGTCCCTGCCCATGGCAGGGGGTTGGAATGAGATGATCTTTAAGGTCCCTTCCAACCCAAGCCTTTCTATGATTCTGTGATCTGTATAATTCTATTATTTCATTTCTGTAAGGTTCAAGTTATATGGGTGGCTCTTCAGAGGAAATCACACAGCATTTCTTCATCTTGCCTAATGACTATAAATTCAAATTGACTTTTTTTGTTTATGTTTGTTCATGCATATATTTGTTTGATATTGGTTACCTATTTATGGCTTTGTGTCCTCAAATTTCTTAGTAAATTCAAATTGCATTGATTTGCACTGCCCATTTGAAATTTCACCTTTTTTTTTTTAACCTGAAAGTAGTTTTATACTACGATAAAGATAAAAAAGAATACAGATTCTTTAATTAATTAAAAGTTCCACTATTCAAAATGAGGCCAAGTGTTATTGCATTTTTATTTGGTTGAGCTTTTTTATACACAGAACATAATTTTAGAACAACTCCCATATTTTACAAGCATGGGGCAATAACATACAAATACCCCACTGACACCTAAAAATTTAGAACCATATTATTCAAGACTGTTATATTTCAGGGATTTTAGTACTTTGTGTCATGCATGCTGCTGAAATAAAAGCCTGTTACACCTATGACATTTCATCACCTTGTCATTTAGGCTGGACCATAACATAACCTGAGATGATGCAGGCAGGGAAAGTACAACATACCACTCATTTCACTAACTCACATGTAACATGCTGAAAAATATTGTTACTCCTTGTGAATAACCCTGTCATATCCATTTCTACTAAGGCTTCATAGCTTAGTCCTTGGACGTTGCTAGTGAGGTTGAAAATGATGAAGAATGATGAAAATACCACATGAACTAAACTGGGAATCTCTCTGTCCTCTCTCAGTCTGTTCCCACTGTTGCTTTCCCTCACACATGGTGTTGTAAGGCAATTAATATAAACTGAGATTATTCATTTTGCTCATCCCAGAAGTATGAAGTTTCATGTATGTGTGCCAAACTTATTGTCTCATACATACTGTAGTTCATGTTTATCCATGCTTGGAAGTTTCAGAGAGCTCATCAGAGGAAAATAGATGCAGTTTTTCCATTTCACAGTGGAGCAGACACAACGTTAGTCCAATATTATACCTGTGTCCCATTGTAATATCTTTGTTAGCTTAAAGACTCTAAGTCCCTTTGGGAGTGTCACAAATCCATATAATGTCCCTTTGTGCTAGATTTTTGTGTTTCTATCTCTGATTTAGTAGACAGATGTGAAAAAGCGTATGATGCCAGACAACTCCCTAGTAACCACACAGCTGCAGATGTTGAAGAGAGCAAGTTGTTCTGGCTAAGGTCAATATTAATTTCTGCTCAAAACTTTCCATCCAGACACGCCATTTTATGATGGTATAATATATCTTACTGGTATTTTGGACAGATCCCTCCCACATTGATCAAACTGTTTCCCTATCTGTGGCCTCTTCTAGCATAAAGTTGCTTTTCCTGGGCAAGGAGAGTAATCTTAATTCACAGACAAAAGCAAGACTGGGTTAAAAAAGTCTTGAGACAGCAGAATTTCAAGGCTTTATGATTTTTTATATCTATGAGAGTTTGCAAAACCAGTTTCCTCTCCACCTTCATCTTGTTATTTCTGCTCAGAAGGGCAAAACAATCAACAGAAAATAAGTTCTAGTTTTCTTTCGTCACTGGTCAAATTCTGAATGTTCATGTCTCTTTTTCCCCTCCCTTTGATCCATCTTAAAATTCTTACCAAATTCCCTTTCTGCTATGACCCCAGTTTTGGCAGAACCACATGTTGAACTCTGTTTAATATAAACAGATAGTACAAAATAAAAGATCAGCTTTGCAGTCAATTGGCATTAGCTAGTGGTCATTCACAGTAGGGTAATGTGGTTGCATAATGCTCTAAAATTTGGGGTGGGGTTGGGTAACTATGCACTTTTAAAAGCTATTTTTAACTATAAACTTAACTTGTTTAGCTTGGACAACTGCCTTTCCCATAAAAGAAAAAGTTAGTTTTAAATTTTTTAAGTATATTTTAAAAGATTCTATGTTAGTGAAGATCATTCAAAAGTCTTAGAGTCCCTTCTGGTGTCCTTCTGAGTTTAGTAGGAGTCTTCCCACCTTTGTCAAACATCACTGGGTGTTGAAAAAGCACAAGCATCCCACCTTCAGTGGGAAGGCTTCAAACACAACACGGAATGTTGCAGGCATTTGCCCTTTTGCTGTCCACCAGCCAGCAAACTTACAGAGCTGCCCTAACTTGGCACTTTTAGCAGTTCTCACTAGTTCCAGCTCAGCATCATGGTCACGAAGCTGAAGGGCTTCAGCTCAGCTTGGAGCATGGAGTAGGAGCAATTTTCATCTGCACAAAACGGGTTGTTTAGCTGCACCTACAAACGGTCACCCTACATACACATTGTCCAATGCTGAATGGATCTATCAGATTAGGCCAGCATCCCAGCAAATGATCTACTGGCTCTGGGAGCAGAGCAAGAGGAATTCATCTGGAAAGGAATTGATTCAGGTTTGGAAAAGAGTAACAAAAGAAATGTCATAACCTACCAAAGCAGGCTGAGAATGGCACCAGAACTACAGTTCTCCTTGGCATTATTATGCCTTGAGACAAACACCTGTCTTGTAACATTTGCCCTAAATCTTTCCTCACATGGCACATAAACACCAGGTTCCTCACAGAGAATCTCAGTATTGGCTCGTGATCATGACTGGGGAGAGACTTTTAATAGGACCTCTAGCAATAGGACAAGGGGTAAAGGTCTTAAACTTAAAAGAGGGTAGGTTCAGACTAAATATAAGGAAGACATTTTTATGAGGGTAGTACAACACTGGGAAGGATTGCCCAGAGAGCTGGTGGAGGCCCCATCCCTGGAAACATTCAAGGTCAGGTTGGATGAGGCTCTGTACAGCCTGGTTGAAGATGTCCCTGCCCACTGCTGGGGCGTTGGAGTAGATGGCCTTTAAAGACTCCTTCCAACCCAATCCCTTCTGTGATTCTATGGCTTGTGTCACAACACACACTATTGTGGTGTTCATGCCTGGTTTTGGAAACAGCTATTTTGTTTCTGCTACTTACCAATTTTGCCTGCAGGTTTTCCTCCACGTGCAACAAAGGTTCAGTGTTTGCATTTAAGGCAGTGCCAGAGGATTTTTTTTCTTCCTTGCAGCCACTTGCACTGGAAACAAAAAGACAAAGTCAGAGGAAAAAATGTATAGAGGAAAAAAACCCACCCCAAACCAAACCAAACCAAAACAAAAAAAGGCTTGTTTTTGCAAAATTCAGATCTGGGGGCAAAATATGAGTAGACTGTTGTTGTTTGTAATTCAGTGACCAGGGATCTGGCCAAAGCATGGGTCCCCCTCAGCTAGTGTGCCTGTGTTTCTCCCCCTGTGGTGAAAGGCAAAGTGGGAGCCTGATGAATGCATCTGTCTCACTCCGAGATAAGGCTGTAAGGGAGCTGGGTTGCACATCCACGAGTTTGGGAGCATTCTGGGTGCTTAAGTTAAGATATAGTTGCTGTGATCTTTAGTAACAATAAACTAGCATGTTGACTGAGTGGGTTTAGTGTGGTTGTAACCTTTTGCATTCTTTGGACTTTGCTGTTTATCTGCTGTTTGTGCTATCAGATACGCATTTAAGACACTCCCTAGATCCTGGGTTTGTTAGTGTGTCTCTACTGCTTATGCCAGTGGCGTGTTCTATTCTGAGAGGTGTAACTTTGTCAATATACACTGCCCCTTAAAATCACTCTTATTTATTGCCTACAGCACACATCTCGAGCAATTTGCAGATGATCTCTTGGAAACGCTGCCAAAAATTCCAGGAAGGCTTCATGATGGCTCCCTTTACTTGCTGCATGGAGTGTTTAATGGCGAGCTCATTTCATACATGCTTGCCATGTTTGTTCAGCTGTGCACCTGCTTTGGAAAGAAATCTGCACTGGAGCCTGGTGCTGCCTTCACAAGGCAGAACAGGGTAACCCCAGGTGCAGGATCACACCGGGCAGCAGAAATTCCAGTTACCGGGTTTTGCAGATGCCAGATCCTAAGCTGCAGCTCTCCAGCACTAAGCTGCAGCGTGCCATGGATCTCATGCCAGAATCAAGGTTGCCTGCTCGTAGTATAGACATGTCTTTCATGTTTGAAATTATGTCTAAGGAAGAACCGGAGATAAGACAGATATTGGCAAAGGGAGAGAGGAGAAAGGAATTTCTACATTTATTAGTCATGTTATTGAAGAAAGAGGGAAGATTTTATCATGCCTGTCTTGCTGAAAGCAAGGCTCTGGGTTCACAAGATCTGCTGGTTAGAGTGTGTAACTGAGTCTACTTTCCTACAGGTTGGTGCTAAAAGGTTACCACTGCTTTCCTCACAAAAGGGGAAAAAAGTGCAGTCAGCAGGGTGTGTGCTGCATGTGTGCCTCTGTAGGCATGGCCAGTAGGTGAGAATTAAGCTGGCCTTTTTTCTAACCTTACTAAAATGTGTGTGTGGTGGAGGGGGGGGGAACACGGGACTAACCCCCACAGGGACGGAAGGAGAGCTATGGAATGCCCGCTCTGCTGGCCCAGCCGGATGAAAGGGCTGAAGTCCTCCCAGCTACCCGTTGCTTGGTAAACAGGTACCTGCTGATCAAAGCACTTATCACAAATGAAAGAAAGACTAATGGTGTGAAGAGAACTACAGCATTCCTACCTATGGAAATCCCTTTAATGGACACAAAAAAAAGATTGACTAACTAATGGGTTTTGCTGTTTCACTGGTGAGAGGAGCATGGTCCCTTTAAAAGCCTTGGCCTCCTTTCCTAAACGTTGTTGCTGAGCTGTGCCCCACCCCTGCATAAGCAACACCTGCATACCTGCAGGGTACTGTCTTCTTGATAGCCTGTACACCTTAATAATATGTGGTGGTGGAGTGGTCTAGGTTTGGGATGTTTCTCTATCCAGCCTCTTAATGGAAGGAGGCTGAGGCAGCATCTGCCAGATCCCCAGCGATGTAACAACATACAGGGCTCCTAATATCCTTTCTACAGCATTTGTGTTCTTGGTAGCCACCGAGCTGAGGAGTTTTAAAAGGAAAAAAAGGCACACAAAGGCACCTCCCTCCAAGATAAACTCAAACAGCAAATCCTAGCAAGCAGAACACAAAACAATTCCAGATGATGTGGGAGCTGTGCACCACGGTTTTCCCAGCAAACCAATAGTGTTTCAGTTTCTCAGTGTTGACTGACTGCTTATGACATATGTTAAGCTGAACTGGGATATGTGCAATTGCTCTCGATACAGAAATGCATAACATGTCCAGGAATGCTCAAAGTACAGATCCTATGTGGTCTGAGGAAGCCTGATGGATTTTAAGGAGGAATGAGGCATTTGGGAGTGATAGAATATTCGAGGCTTCCAGAAATCCTTCTTCAGCATGCTGTGTATATGTGCATCGCTCTGAGAAGAAATAGCTAACTTGCAGAAAAAATGTAAATGCAGTAAATAAGATACTTTTTTGATGGAATTAATGAGGTCTTCATTGTGTGGGAAGGAGGGAGAGAAAGAACAAAATTTTAGGGATGAGATCAGGGGGGTAAATACACAGAGAAAAACAGCTCCAGAGCATAAACACAATGTAAGCTGCAGAAAGAGACACAGGAGAAACAAATATGAGGCTTACTGGGTTGGGACAACAGGAGTCAGGGAGATGGTTGGCAGGGTAAAAATAAAGCCATGTGCATGCCCATCAGAAAGAGCTGCACGAATATCAGCCATGCTGCCCAGGACCAAAGAGCAAGTGCAGTGTTTCAGTGCATGTTTGTACAGTGTCTAACACATTCAATTTCACTCCTGATTACTAGTGAAAGACAGTGTACACACAATCAAGAATTATCACATAAAAGCCTCAGCAGGAAACACAAGACAAGGGGTTGGCAAACCACTGGCTGACCTAGTCTGTCACTCCTTGTTTTGTTCCCAGTTACTCATTGTAGAACTAATTAGTGGCAAATTGCAGAACTGAGGTCATTAAGACTTAGAACTCCTTGCATCTTCTCCGCCTAATTTTAAAATCAACTAGAGTGCTTTGGTATGCTTCCTTTTTGTAGGCAATGCCGCTGCATTCAACTTCCTGTCACCTTTTATTTTGGCATTTGCACATGGTCACTGCCATTAGTAGGGCTTCTCTAAACACAGCACACTGGCTGGAGATCTCCCAGTGGATGTTCTTTCCTCTGGACCACAGTCATTCCCTGGAGTAGGTGGGAGCAGTACCCAGATTCTGCCCCACATGGTTCACGTCCAAAGGACCTTACTTGGCTGTCGATGGAAAACTGAGCTGCACCAGGAAAAACTTCCAGGGTGACAGACAGCTCTGGAAAATCCAATCAGCTTTAAAGAGCAACACACTGCATTCAGCTGTCTCCGTACTGATAATGAGCATTTACAATCCCGAGATCCTGACAACTGCACCATGCAGGGGTAATTGTCTGTTATAAATGGCACTGGAGTAAGGAGGAGACCAGTGATCTGTCCTTAACATGATTATACACCACAAACCAACAATAAGGCAGGCATTGCTCCTCTGATTCACTTTCAGCAAAGATGAATGACCATAAGGCAAAGAAAAACAAAAGTCAAAACAAAGCACATAACATGTGGATGTTTCTCAGCCTAAAGAAATCTAGAAATTAATTCCTTCGTAGACTGATAAACTGATACATCTGAGCAATGCAATCAGAGAGAGAATGCAAGCTTTATAAATTCATTTTGGCCTTAGCATTCACTCTGCAGCATCCTGCACCACACATGCAGGAGGTGTTCTGCTGAGAGGGCAATTGGAGAGCAGAGTGAGTTCTGACCACTTGAAATTACCAAAATCCATGAGGATCGTATTTCTGTTTAGCCCATCATGTAATTTCAGTGTCCTGGCTAAATTTCAGTTTGATAAGTTACGTTCTGACTACTTAATTTCTCAAGCAATACACTTGGCATCATCTTTGATTATTTGGAGATAAAAATTTGCATGGTTTTTTGAGCATAAGGGTTACCCATAAAATTCTACTATTATACTGTATTTTTCAGACAAAGAAAAATATACAGAATTGTAACCAAGGAGCTTAAAATCATCATAAAAATGAAACCACATTAGACCATCGTCTGGGTAAATGAGTTGAGGTAAAGATTGTTAGGTGGGAGTGTGAATGGATGGGAAATGTGAATGTAAAGGAAAAGGAATGTATCTGTAAAGGGACAGATTATATAATTTGCTTTATTTTGCATGTGTCTTGCTCAAAAGTTCTCATGGTGTTTGCAGTCTTAGAGGAATTTAAATTTCTTGCGTTTGGTGCCCTAGTATTGAAAAGCTTTAAAATGGGATTTTGCAGAGAGAAGGCTAGCAGGTTGTACTAGGATCATAGAAACCAAACAAGCTCCTTTTCTCCATTTATGTTGCCTCTGAAAATGTCATGTCCACAAGCAAAGGCAGGAATGATTTATTTAATTAATCACAAGGCATGACTGTAATTTTATTTCTTGTCTGAAAAATGAGAAATGTGGTTCCAGCAGTAGAGTGCCCCTTCTGCATAACAGACCAGGGACCTGTTTGGGTACCTCAGACGTCTGGGAACCTAGCCTAAAATCGGGACTGTGCCTTAGGAGCTCTGTCAGATGAATCCCCAATCCGAATCCTGAACTATTTCTTACAGTATCCGTGTTTTCCCTAGAGTGTATCTCATCTGAACACTGACCAACCTTGACCTATTTTGTGCAAGATTTGATTAGATCACAGTGCAAGCCTGCCTAACTGCAGGCCATAAATTGCAATCCTCCCTCTGGTCGCTCTCTGACAAGTGAATATGGTCCACCAGCGCTGTCTCCCAGGTGCTGCCAGCTTGGGCACAGGAGCAGGGCGGAGCAGCTGTAGGGTCCCCCAAGGTGTAGGGTTCATGTTCTGTGCTACTGGGCATTGTAGCAGCTGGACCAGCTGTGTGCTGACTGTGAGGCCTCTTTGACTGCAGGTTTTCAGAGAGAATAAGGCAGCATTGCTATCCCTTGCTACGTGCAGTTTTCTGCTGGGGCCTTCTGTGGTGATGTCCACACTCAACGTTTGATCCTTGTCTGTAAATATAATACTTTTAGACATCCAGATAAAATGCTTTACACTGAAAGCTACTTGTTGACTGAAGAGGCAAATGTGTGCCTTATTTATCTTTTTTTCATTTTCACCCCCTTTCTACATACCCCTTTCTGTGGTATTTAAAGCCATGTAGTCTTTTCCTTTCTCTCTGACACCTCCAACAACAGCAGGATCTCTGTCTGTGCGTAGGGTGCTTGGGTCCTTTAAACTATATTATTAGTGGACTGAGATCATCACTTGTAATTCAGGTTGCCCAGTATTTTCCCCATTGAGACTATATTGATTTTATGTGTTTAGAACATCATCAGATGTTAATTGTCCTTGGTGTGTGCTTTGGGCAGAGTATAAGTAGAAAATGTCAGTGAAACAGCTTAAGTATATCTGAAAACAGGATAAAAATTAATGCATTTATTTTTCAGGGCTGAAAATACTAGAGATTTTTTTTGAGATGCTCTAGTGGTCCTGTTCACTCAAGAAGAGAGCTTAAATTTGGCAGGGAAAGGAAAGATGAATTTTGTGTGGAGAGATGAGCTGTGAGTTGCAAGCCAGTCTTAGTTTTGCAAGTAAATATTGCAAAACCAGTGTTCATAATGGCTAGCTCCAGCACGAACCTAGGGGGAAAACAAAATAACTCCCCATTATCTGACCACTATTTGTTCTGTTCACTGAATAAGGCAGGGTCTTTAGGAAGGAACATGTATGAGCATTCAATTAAAGACAGGTACCAGGATGCACTCAAACTGAGGGCTTAACTAAGATTATACTAGCAACACTCATTTTGATTGGTTGCAACTTTCAAGAGTTTAACTTAATTTTTAAAAAAAATTTTACTTATAGAGAGGATTTACCAATGTGCTTTGTGCAACATTGTATGAAATGTGGAGGGTTTTTATTTAAATGCTGCTCAAGCCTGTTTGTCAAAAATCTGACTATTTCGGGTCAAGCAAGAAAAAAGTGGCATTTAAAATTGGTCTAAAAGCTTTTGTCACGTGGGCAACCTTTTCCAACACTTTGTGGGACTACCAGGCTCCCTGAAACCTACAAGGTAATTTTCTCCTCAAAGTGCAAACGGAAACTAATGTAACACACATACATTCATTGTCAGGGCTGTCTGCTATTGAGAACTCACTAAGAGCCCATTGCCTTGTGATGACTAATTAAACACTGATTTACTTACTCTCCAAAGTTCAGTTTCTTCCACGCCTTAAGCAAAGAGCAAAGGAAAACTCTGGAGAAAACAGGAAAGAAAAAAGCCCATGGGAATGCGGGCATACCCAGTGCCGAGCTATCAGCTTCTTTTAAGCCAGATGAGAATCACTCTGTCTTTTGAAGAGTTTTGACTTGAAGAGTCAGTTAATAATTTTTGGTGGGATCCTTGCAATTCTTTGGTCTCTGGTTGGTTCATGAACAGCAGAAGAGCAACAGGGTTTTTCTTTTTACCACGTAGTGCAATGTCCAACAGCTGCCTTTTCTAATATGCAGTGATCACATCAGCTCACTGAATTTCTCAGTCCAGTCACACATTCTCCTTGTCTTCTGTTACTCACCAGCGAGTCCTGTTTGTATGGTTAGTGCAGTTCTAAAACCTTCTTTGCGGTTATGCTCAAAATTAAAGTATTTTTCCTTGGTTAAAAAAAACTTGCTTAGTCTATCACTGTTTCATAACCACCTTAAACTGGCTGAAGCCAACAACACAATAAAAAAGATAAGTTTCACCCTTCCTCCCACCTCACTCCTGCCCCTGAACAAGATCAGCACAAGGATTTGGACAACCACACAATAAGCCAGATCAGGAAACTGATCCAAATTAAAAACGAGCTTGGCCCCTGAAACATTTGCTCTCCCCAGCCATCTGAGTTCTCTAGGCCTGTTCAGCTCACAGCTGCACAACAACTGTGCCAGCACAGAGCAGCTGGGTGACACGGGGTTAGGGCTGAGCAGCCCTCGTGTAGGAGGGAGGGTGGGACTGTTTCACACCAACTCATTCAGCCAAGAGTGACACTGAGCTCAGGCAACCTGACTTAGAATTCAGAGCCTTTTCCTTTTATGTTTTCTATCATTATATAAAATGGGCTGAGTATTTTGTCACAAAATATCAACCAAACACGGTAGTAAAGGGATGCATTTAGATGCAGTACGTGTCATTTTGTTAGTCTTCCAATGGTGTAATATAGTCATCTCCTCTTTGGGTATAAATGAGGTAGAACCCTCTGTTGAGACAATTACCATGGTGTTTCCAGCCTTCACACGTTGCCACAAGCAGTCCTGCTCCAAGGCTCCTTATCCCCCGGGTGCTAGTGCAGCTGTGTGACCATGGCAGCCACGAGTCCCACCAGCAAGCTGTGGCACACAGCCACTGGCACAGCCCAGGCACTTGGGCACTGCTTGTGCAGCCACTGCAAGCGAGGGACCAAGATGTAACACCTCAGGATTGCCAAACCACCTTTGATTTCTTTTCTCATAGAGTTATTAGCTTTAATTTTGTCTCTGCCACCTGTCTGAATAAATTTTAATGTATTTATCATTCTCCGGTGGTTTTCGCAACAAGATGTAACTGGGACAAGGACTGTAAGAACTTGAAAACAGTAATTAAAGTGGGAGATAAGATTAATCTTAGCGGTGTCTTCCAAGAAATCAGCAATAGAGCTAGGTTATTCCAGTTATGTAAATCTTTTTAAGCTGAATGACTGAAGAGAAATTTAATTTTCAAAGAACCAATAATGTTTGATTATACCGAGCCCATTATCTCTTGCTGAGGTGACAGGCAGGAGAAAGTGAAACTACCTTCAAAAGCTTCTACATGGATGCAGGCAAGATCCAAAGGGAGAATTTCATTCTCTAGAAAGTACCATACTGGTGCAGTACAGTGGGCAGGAGGAATACTGTGCTTCCTGGAAGCACGTGATGAGCTGTCAGAACAGAGGGCAACCTCCCTTCTTTACCAGAAATGTACCATTGCTGGAGCAAAGTCCTTACATCAGAGTCTATTGAGAAAACAACCAATAAAGGAGATAAGGGAGTGCCCTGCTTAACACTTTCTTTCAGCCCAAACCTTTTGGAATCGTAACCTTTAATAAGGATCTTGGCAGCTTTAGCTGGGTACATTAATTTTAAGAAAGTAATGAATTTTGGTCTGATTCCCATTATCTCAACAGTGGAAAAGACGAATGACTACTCAATCTGATCAAAGACCTTTCTGGTACCTGCAGATAGATTTATGGCAGAAGCCTTATATAATATAACAGAGGGAAATACATGTAGTAACCTTGTAAAATTATCAAGTTCTACATTTATTCTGTATGAGTCCCACTTAATCATGGTGGGCCAGTTTAGGAAGAACTTCTAAGAGTGAAATGGATTCTTTGTTCTTTTGCCTATGACAGTGAGTCAGAACACTAAGGCAGGTCCCAAGTAGATATCTGACTCCACAAACTCATGCAGGACTCACTCTAGAAAATGGCCAGACAGCCAGCAGGACTATAGAGAGCCCTCATGTCACAGTTGCAGTCTCCAAGGCCTTTCCTGACTTAGTTCCTTTTTTCCTGTGCTTGTACTGTGGCTAGACAGGACCTTGTATCCAGATGGGCTTGGAAAACCATATACAGTGCTGCAGAGTTATGATGGCCTCCTCCAAATGCTCCTTTCCTTCTCCCACATGCTGTCTTCTGCCTGAGGCACCCTTCCCAAACAGATTTGTGTAGCTGCTGAGCAGTCTGCATATCCAGTGTTAATAATGCTGAGGTAGGAGGCTTGTTTAATACCTCACCTCCTCAAAGACGAAGCAGACAAGCCATGAAGGACAGAGGGTGATAAATTTTACCAGCCAGCTCAAGAAAGAAGGAAATAATGAAATTCAGTATCCTTAGAAAGCTATTATTCTTCTTGAGAGAACTGACTCTTCTCTCTGAAAATATTGTTGGTATTTTCCCACGCTAGGGCAACAGTGTAATGGCTGAAAAGAAAATTACTCCAGTGATTTTAACGTAAATAACAACCTGGGTGTTTGATATAATTTAATTATTTAATTATCCATGAAATTCTTAATTTCTGGCAGAAACATGGTGTACATGAAGGTGAAGCAAAGTTAACTGACTTTGGAGCTAAACTGCCTCCAGAAGACATTCTCCATCCCTGGAACCTCTTGCTTGACCCAGAGGAAGCCTGGTTGAAATTAACAAGAAATACCAAATCATAATCTACATACAAACTTGGATTCTAGAGGAAGATCAAAAGCTAATAGTTGTTGTAGCCACTGTATTGGTAGCAGTAGTATTTCTTAAATACTTGTTACATAACAAAATAGTATGAAATATGCAGCATAAGGAATGTCTTCCAGCACTCGGCCTTCTGATAATCTGTTTCTGAGACACAGATTTTAAAGGTGATTGGGCAGGTGCTTGGTGAGATGTTACAAAGTGTCTCTGAGATTAAAGTTTCCTTTGAGAATCATATTAGAAGTTTATCTGCATAAGTGCCCCAACTCCATTAAAATTCAGGTTCACATGCCTTATGACTGATGGTGTCATCAGATTGTGCACCTAATCTGATGAAAAGTCAGGCTGTTTACAGAAGGAATGATTCTTCTCCTTCTTCATTGCCCCAGCTTCACGGCCTGTTTTCCTTGCACCAGTCTGAATGATCACATAGTTGCAGAGCAAAAAGAGAGAAAACCCATTCTCTGTTGCCTCTTGAGATAGCAGTTATTCAGCCCAGTGCAGAGGAACATCAAGATTGATACCGAGCTGAACATACCCCTCTGATCCCCTTTTTTCAGTTTTCTAATGTTATTCAGAAAAGCCGGGAAGAAGTTAATGATTCAGGGTATTGAAGTAGCCAATGGAGTTAGAAGTGGTGAGTGTGCAGTAGGACACTGCTGATACTGCTCACCCACAGAGTAATGGGTATGGACAGTCAGCTCTGACTGCACATCCTAAAGCAGGGAGAAGATTTGAAGTTTTGTACTTAGCTGTGTGTCAGAACAGCCCAGCCAGGGAAGCCTCGAGGCAGATCAGACCAGGGCACACTGTTTCTGCTTGTCCCCACGCCTTCCCACACCACTGGTCTGTCTGAAGCCAGGTCTAACCAGCCCTCTCCAGGACAACCACTCTGGTTATTAAATATCAGTGAAAGACTCTCCTAGGCTGTTTTATAGCCCTTTTTAGGGAAAGGAGCATATTAATGTGATCCTCCCCAAGCCTCAACGTAAGTAGAAAATAATTTAATTCTCTCATGCCAAAGCCAACCAACCAGCCAACCCTAACAACAACAAAAGCAGTAAAACCGTGGTTTTAACAAGACACCTGACAAACTGCAGTGCTTCCCTAATTATCTCCTTGTCATATCTGTTTAGCCTGAATCATGAATTGATACTCGAGCAACCAGGATCCAGTGGATGGAGCTTGTGCCCACCAAGTCAGCGTGCAGAGCAGAGCAGAGCAGAGCTCAGACACACGTAAGGCCTTTTCCATGTATTTCTCTGTGTGAGTCTGGACCACCGAGACTGCCAAGCTCTTGGGGCAGATACTTCTGCTGCATCCACCACTCTTGATCCAGGACACTTGGTCCCAGATTAAGCACTATCTCAGTACAAAAACCAGTATCAGTTTCATGTTTCTTCTGTACCTTGCTTGCAAATGTCTTCATTACACTGACAAAACTTAAAGACCTTTCAGTTTGTCTTGAGATAAACTTCACCAGTTGTATCTGCAGCCCAGTGCTGCACTGTATCTGTGACTGCACATAAAAAGTTTTCTTGCTAACTGCAGTTGTGTACAGCGCAAGCACAAAATACACATTAAAGCTATTTACCTAAGTTCACTCATCTTAAATCATTTAAGGCTCAAAACTTAAGCAGTAAAATAGTAATTTTATTACAGCCTCATCCTGTGTGGGAGTTCCTCTACTATTATTGTAGCATAATACCTAACAACATAGTACAAGTCACCTGTTTGCAATTTATGTGCTATTTATGTGGCAAAGAAATGGATGAATTTTGGACTATGAAGTTAAAAAGAAGCACTAATACCCTCACAGGCATAAACCTGGGTATTTTTTACTGCTGCCGTCATGCTCCTTCTGTGAGCTTGGGCAAGCCATTCCAGTTCTGCGTCTTCAGACTCACAATGCACCAGGGTGGGCAGGACCACTGTTCACCTGGTAGAACTCTCAGGGCCTTAAGTCCTCTGGGCCTCAGTGTTGCTGGATTTTAAAATTAGGTTAAAGCCATACCCAAAACTGCCTATACATATGAAACTTTACTGGCCTAAGTATAGGGATGTAATTATGCCAGTAGAGGCGTATCAGAATATTTTGCCACGTAGAAACATCTTGCACTTGTTGCTTCATAGCTCCTTCCAGGAACGATGACTGGGTAAAAGCCAAAGTATTTGTTAAAGAATCAGTTTCAGTTCAATCTTGCTTGCGCAACACTTTACTGGCTACTGTAAAGATCCCGTAAACACAGCAGGCAGGAGGAGCTCACCGTTCCACCGTTCCCACATGTGGGCTCCAAACTTCCAGCCAGCTCTACTTCGGAGCTGACACTTGCAACTCCAAATGGAGTTCAAGTTCACTTCGGAGGGACAGCGGCGTGAGGGTTCATTACTGTGGGTCTGACTGCACAAGAAGCCTCATGCACTCTGATGGGTTTACTGGCATGAATGAGGAGTAACTGCAGCAATACCCACGGGCAGGAGGATGTCCACGTGTAAAACACCCGGGGACAGAGAGTGCTCTTTCATTGGCAGGTATTGCAGCAATTACTTCAGTATTTAGACTAGACCAAGTCAAGGCTGAATCACCTGTGGCAAGTGGCAGGACACAATCCTGTTCGATCAGGAATTGACTTTAACTCCAAGTCTGACAGCGTCTGCCGCTGTCCCCGCAGCCCCGCTGCCGGAGCTCCCGAG
>VZRS01001086.1:387042-446236 GCA_013398055.1 Ifrita kowaldi
CCCCCCCCCCTTTCTTCTTTAATGACAAATCTGTGCTTAGAGGTCAAGGAAAGTTCACTTTTTTTTTTCTTTTCCCTGTTAGAGGGTTTGGATGCTTGAGATTTTCCCCTTCCTCAGTATAGTTGCTTCATATACTCGTACCGCCAAATAATCTTATCCTGAATATAGATCTTTAAAGCTTATTAAAATTTACTGGCGTGGAAATATTCAGTCATGCGTTCAAAAGGATCTGGGCCAAATACTGACTTTTTTTTTTTTTTTAATATAAACTGAAGTCAGAGGGAGTTCTGGCCGAGGCAGGGTTGCTGTGATTGCTCTTTTGTTAGTAGATCAATCTGAAGAAGGTACGTGGTCCAACCTTACAGTTTGCTTTTACAGGATCTGGATAACAACAGCTTATTCGGAGAATTAATCGTTATTTTGATGTATTTTAGGATAAAATGATGCTTGCTGCATGTCTAAAAGGTAACAGTTTTATTTGGGGAAGTATTATAAACAGAGGTTAATAAAAGCGGTACTGTTAGAGCCAGATGGGGAGGAGTAAAAGTAGATGTGTATTTGAGATACAGGCAAATGGAAAAGATCATTGCCTGAAACATGTCAGTGTTTAATGGATGTCAGTGTTCAAAGATACTACACCTTAAAACTAACATGCTTCTTAGGAAAGAGCTGTCATAGCTGATAGTTTGTATCTCTTTTGCACACAGAGGGGAAGTCAGAAAAAGAAAACTTGTTTAATATTTTTTCTTCCAATAGTTATATGTGTTTTTAAGCAGCACTCAGGAGTAAGAATAAAAACTGTAGCTTACCCTGCCTACAGAGAACACTTTTCTTTGCAGGTGTGTGTCTGTAATTCTTCATGTGGCTGACTGCATGCACCTTGTCCTGTCAAACAATAGGAGCAAATCATGTGAGGGAACCTAAGTTTGGCTTATTTTTTCTTTTACTTGTGAGTAATGACTTGGTTGAATTATGGGACATGAGTTTTTTAGTCGCAGCTGATTAATACTTAATTTCCCCCTTGAACCAGAGAGCCATGCTATGAAGCTTTTTCAAGGTTCTCATTGGATTTTAGTGCAGGTTTTGAGTGCTCACTTCTCTACTGTGACTGGAAGAACATCAGTATGAAAATGAGAGAGATCTGGCCCTTTTTGAAGTTCTTGCTGTGGTCTTAGGGATGAAGTCTTGCAATTTACTTCAGACTGTAAGTAGGCGCTTGAGAGAAATTTCCCTTGATTTGGGTGATCCAGAAGCCTTCCAGCTACCAGAAAGGATCAGTTCAACGCATGATCAGGTTACCCTAAGGGTAGGGATTTGTCCTTGCATCTGTTTTGACCTCATTAGCATTGGGTATGTAATCAAATACATTTTTTTCCTACTCTGTTCTGTTCAACTTGCTTTTTTGTGTACCCTTGAAGATGTGATGATCTGATACATTTGAGAGAAGTGACTGAATAAACAGATGGCGATCTTTCTGTTTTGGTATAAATATTAACTATCAAACCAAATATTTGAAAGCTGATGAGTCTGGTGTTTGCTTTTCCTCTGTAGTTTGAACACAAAAGTAAAGAGTTGAATGTGAAGAAAAGCAATACAAAGGTTAATAAAAGTGCTACTTGTGTTTCTGAGTGTTGGGAAATTATTCAGATTGAACAATGAGTTTCTTTGCTTGCTATAAAGATTTAAATTTTAAAAATGAACGGGTTATGACTGTTCGGGGTTTTTTTTAAATTAGAGCATGAATGCACTGGATATTACATATTGCCAGTGTTCTGCTCTGTGGACCCAAGCCGTGTGTGTAAAATAAAAGCTCATTTGAGTAGTCTTACAGGCCTAATGGAGGCATCATCTCAGCTTTATAAATAATGTAAGTTGTGTATAATGTGGAGTCCCCAGAGACTGCAGAGAAAGCATCATTACCAGCCTTTTCAACCTGCTGGAGATCTTAAATTGATTTACAGCACTGAACTGGTGCAAAATGATACATCAGGATGACACAGGGTCAACCTGTAAAAGTCTTATGATGTGAGCCTGTTAGTTCAGTCATCATAATTAAACCATATTATGAGGGCAGCAAAGCAAGTGTCTGTGACACATCCCGTTGTGCTTCAGATATGGCTGGTTTAAGAATCAAATAAAGCGAGCACCGTGTTTATTATTGAAGTTATGCAAAGAGAAGTTGAAATTAAAGCTTGTGGCCCTGTGAAGAGTAAAAGCTGAACCAATTTAGGTTGACTCTCAACCTCTTCCCTTGCAGTCATTAGGAGCTGAAATAGATGAAGGCATGTGCAGCTTCGGGATGTGTGTGTGGGGAAGTGGCTGTGAGTAAATCTCTGAAATTTATACATCCTTTCTCCAGGATCAACTAGGCTTTACCTGCAGACTGTGCTATCAGATATCAAAGGAACAAACAGGCAAACAGTCCAATTGTTTGGCTTTTTTACCCCTAGTATTTCTAGCCTACTGAAGTTTGTAACTGCCTGTTGAAATGTTCCTGCAGATCTGAGTTCTTGTATAAGATGGAGCGTTTTAGTCATTGCTTGAACCATATGGCCAAACTTATTCTAGGACAGAGACTTTAATTGTGAATATGAGTTGGCATAGGTCACTCTGCTTTTCTTAGTGAAGACAACTGTGGCTTCAGATTCGTGTTTTCCTCTAACAGCCCTAGAAAATAGCATGCCCCAGGTAGTAAAATGTTTGCTAAATACTCAGCATCTTAGGTCTTGCTGTTTCTGCTGGTAAAATCACTATGATGTGTTTTGGGAAAAATCCTGCAAAAATGACTTTTTTTTTCTTCTTTCTGCTAGTCAGTGTGCTGCTTGGGGATTTGAGAGTTTTGCATTTGTTAGTGTTTAAACCAACTCCTCATACCTGAATTGGTGCGAGTTTTTAATCTCCTGAGGTTCTCCCAGCCAAGAAAGAAACATACCTTATTTTTAGTCATAAATGTAAGTAAAAAAAAATAGTTTTGAGGAGTGCAAGTGAAGCAGAGAAAATAAATGGTCACTAGTGGTAAGAGATTTATTAGTCTTCAGGTTCAGTTGCACCCCAACAGCTTTAGCTAAGGTGCTTTTTGAGAGGCAGATAAAAGAATTAGTGCTCACTTTGGAGGGCAGTGGCTTTTAAAATGTGGATATGGACCTGTCTTTTGCTCTGTCAGTGCAGATGAAGAAACTACCGTATTGGAGAGAGAGCCATAAAATCTGTGAAAATGAAAGTCAGATTGCACAAATTGCTTTATGGCTAATGAAGTGATCCTACCGATGTGCGGGGGGTTTGTTGGTGTTGTTTCTGGTTATTTTTTAAATTTCTGGTTTAGGTTTTCATGACAAACTCACCCAGTTTTGCTTTCAGAGTGGGGAAAGGTCTATTCTGTCCATAAAAACTTGACTGTTTTTCCCTGTAGTAACAGCAGAGTAATGTTCTTCCACTGGCCTTTCTTCTGTGTACAGCAAAAACCTGAATGCATACTAGTCTTAATAATTAAAGGATGATATGCAGTTCCTAGAAGCTTTCCTTTGAAATGTACTGAGTGGAAAATTCATTAAAATATAGACCCCAGGTTGGCAAGTGAGGTTTGAAATGCTGGTGACTTACAGGCTCGTCTACAGAGGCATCTTGCAATTCTCAAGCTATTTTGCTCAAGCTGTAGAACAGCATAGAGAATTTTTATATTAGAATGGAGGGTTTTGCTTGGGATGGGAAATAAGTTATTTTAAATTGATATTTTTAAACTTTTAGTGTTGTATCCCTGCAGTCTGAGGTACAACTATTTCCATTAGAATGTCAGTATTCTTCAACATTTGAAATAACCAGAGAGAATGTTTGATTGGGCCTTTTATAGAGGGCTTTACAGAGAGTGGATTCAGGGGTGAGGACACCCTTGGCTGGCTAATGGCTGCCACAAAGATCCCTATCCTCCTCCACAGACAAATGGTAATTTGCATTACAGAGGCTTTTCGGGTTGCTGTGTATTTGAGTGGGGGACGCCTTTGTTTCTTAACGGGATAGAGAAGGCAAGCATTTAATAAAATGGGCAGATTTCAAGGAATGAAAACATTCTCTAGAATGATCCCAGATCATACAGGATCTCTCCCTGCATCCATTTGATGCCTGCATGTGTTGGCACTGGAAGTTCCTCCTAGTTTAATAGGAACAAAGGGCGAGCACGCTACTCCTAATTAGACTCTGTGAGGTCAAGTATTCCACACACGAAATACTGAACTCTGCTGAGCAGTGAGTCCATTTTTCTAACTTTTTTATTTTGGGAAAGGAGGAAGGATGTGTCAGGAACTGTGGCTGTGGGATTGCTCTGGTGGAGGGGCTGTGGGGCTGTGACTGTAGTACCACACAGCAGCTGGGTTGAGCCGCTGCTTAGATTCCAAAGGGTTTTCTCTGCAAGCGCGGATTGCTTTGCTCAGTTGTACTCTTCTGGCGACGAGACTGCTTAGAAGCTGAGTTTACTTCAGGAGCTGAAGCTTTTTTCTTCCCCTCTCTAGACTTGCCAGTGTAGAGGAACCTGACCAGTAGAGCTATTCTGGACACTTGCACAATTCAGTCCTTCTAACGTAGATCTGTGACTGTTCTGGACTACGTCGCTTTTATTCCAATATGTGTTATCCACTCAGAAGAGTGATATTAGAACAGATGTCACCAGTCTCTCCCATTTGGTTCTTCCCCCACCCTTTCTCCAGCATGCACAGGCGAAGTCTAGAGTACAAGGAGGAAAACAAATTATTTTTAAACATGCCTTTATATAAGTTATTATATTTAGGCACCGTTCAAAGCAGTATCATCCAAACCCAACTATTATGTTGACTTGGCATGTAAGCAAATCATTAATGTGGTTCACCAGTGATTTCTGAAGCATTATTTCATATTTCTGTACTCATAAAGGGAACACTCTTCCCAACATGGCAGCAGATGAGACTGTCTAAGTCAGTGTAGACAGTCTGAATTATAGCACTTAATGGTATTCAGAAGTATATCACTTGCATGTTTTTGTCATTAAAACTACTAAAATGCCAATCCACATCAAAGTGATCTATGGACTATCAATCCAATATTGGGTAACTTGAAAATAAGACACCCATTAAGAGTTTTTACAGTGCTGAAGTGATTATAGACAGAATCATGAGAGTTTTCGCTGTCTCCTTGTGTCTTTCCCCAGCATGGGTGTAAGAGTCACATCTGCCCTCCAGTTTTGACTGATGGACCTTCTTTCAGTACTTGGAACTATTGTTTGAGGGGGAGCTGAAAATATGTCCTTTCAATACAGATTTCATCCATGAGTAGAACTTGGATTCAGGGTTTATAGCATTACAGAGGTTCTTCTGCAGAGGTGGCAAGACTGATGTACATGTTTAAGGATGCGTCTAAGTAGATGAAAGCAAAAAAAGCATATGTGCACACACTTGACACTCCTGGAGCAGGTTGAAAAGTTTTCCGTGAGTTCAGAGAACCTCATATGTTCAGATTGATTGGTGCATGCAGTGACCATAGTTGATGATACTTTTACTTGCTTTTATTTCTCACTTTGCTCAGCTGCGAACTGGTATCTCATGCTTCTGTGTTTACGTGAAAGATTGAATTACTGAGATATTTTTCTTGTAAATAATTTCAGACTTCTGATTTCAAGCATTTTAAGGCATTGGAGATAGTATCAACATTCTGTCTGGTGTAGCATGTTGAAACCAGGGCATGAGACTCTTAAAGAGATTTTATTCTTAACAGTGGTGTGTATATAGGATCCTTCAGAGTGGATAGGTATGCTATATGTGTGTGTGCACATATGAATACCTAAAATAATAGCCACTGCTGTTGAAAGTTAAGTTATTTGGATCAGATAAAGGTAGGCTGCACCTATATATAGTTGAGAAGAGTCTGTAAGTTTATCAAGGTCTGTGTATGTAATAACTATTTATGTATAAATACTTAAATGCCGTTTAAATGCTTAAAAGCTTAAGATCAGTTTTGGTTGAAGATGAAGGAAATAACTGGAGAATCGTGTTGCAACAAATTGTGGTTTCCACTTAAATGTGTTTCTAAGGGTGACAGGAGGAGGAAACATCTGCTGTTTGGTCAGATGCTGTTAATGAGCTACGTATTTGACTTCATTCTGCCAGTGTATTTCACCTTTGTATCTGTTGGGTTTCATTTGAATATTGACGTGGGAGGAATTAATCAAACGCCCTTGTTGTCTTACCTGCATCTTACTAGTAAGGACTTTGATACTGATCTGTTGAGGGAAAAATATGTAGCTTGTAACTGAACATATTTTCTGTGGCAGGGAAGAGAAGGGTCCCAAAATTTTGTCAAGATAAACATGGTAGTGTGTGTAAGAGAGAGGGCGGAAGGAGGTGTGGAACTGACATCTCCTGCTCTTGCAGTTGATGGTTTAATTCTCTGGAGTGTCCCTGTAATTTAGACAGCTGAAGAATAGCAAAAAATATACGGGTTGGGGTTTTTTTGTTCTGTGTTGTTTTTTAACTCCTAGTCCTTTCCTTTCTAGCCCTCCCAAGATGTTGTAAAACAAACTCTGTTAGTGTTTTGGTAGGACAGAATAGTTGGCAGAACACCATTGCTCACTGTTGGCCAGTTGTCTTTTTTCCAAGGGTTTCCAAGCTGTCTTACATGAAGCAAGAGATTTACTTTCAAGTTAGGCCATGCATTAGAACCTGCGTAGGAGAATAGATTCTGCTCCCAGGTCCTGAAAAGTTACTAAAATTGGCTCATCAATAAAACACAGTCCTGTTTGATGAAGGGTCTTTCTCTTGATATCTAAATGCTCTGGTGTGAAATTTGACATATTTTTATCACTGTTATGGTTTCCGGGCTGAAATATACTTTGGGGAAGGTGGGTTTGGATTTATTTTAACCTAGAGGGGCTTTATTCAGGTTGATAAAACTGCAAACTACAAGATGATTTTTTTTTCTGTTGACTTAATTCCATGTGTAATAAAATAATCCATCCTGCCTTTGCAGATAGGCTGGGAGACAAACGGGACGTGAACATGACAGGGCTTAGTCATGATTGCTTAAGGTATCTGGAGCTATAGTGATGAGCATGGGATGGGAACCTCAGAATCTTCCAGTAGCTCACAAGCAGTGAAAAATGGGGTGGAAAAGTGGCTTCTTAACCAGGGTTGTATGCAAAGCAAGGTGACAGTGATGAGAACTTGTGTTTTAATGGAACAGAGCCATACATGAACCACACTTCAGGGGTAGAAGCATGAAGGGAGGAAGAGTGAGGCAACTCAGAAGGCTTCTGGAGTCTCTGAAGTGGTCAAAATCAGGGATAAAGCAGCTTTCTTGTGCCTCTGCCTATGCACAGCAAACAGAGCTCAGTCCCTACCTCAGTGTAGTAGCACTTGATGTGATTTTATTCTTGTGCAGAGGCAAGCGGAGTTCTATCCAGTTTTCTTGAACCAGTTGCTTTTCTGATGTGTGACCAAATTAATTGGCAGGTGGTTGTTTTGAGAACTTCACAGAATCACAGTATGGTTGACATTGGAAGGGACCCCTGGAGGTCATCTGGTCCAGCCCCCTGCTCAATCATAGCCACACATTGCCCAGGACCATGTTCAGATGACTTCTGTTTTTCCAGTTGTGTGACATCTGCTCTTGTTTTGTCCTAACAGTGAATAAAGTAGATTTGAAATTTATTTGAACCTCAAAGACCTGTCAACATGTACATGATGGCTTCAGGGATTGTTAAACACATAATGCCATGACACTGGTTTAATTTCAAATGTGTAGTATTTCAGGAATCCCAAGCACATGTAAAGCATATGCTTCCCTGCACAGGGAGGGAAGAGGGAGATGAGAGGGACAGAGACCCAACTTGAGTGGCTTTACTGAGGTCTTACCATGAGTCTCCAACATTCAGGACCAGAATTTCATCTCCCTTCACACAAAGTCTCTTGGTCTTTGCTCTTGTCAGATACATCTTTTCATCACTAAGGAGAGAGAGAGAGAGACATAGATAAAACAGACCTTGGTTATGTCATCATCTTAGTTCTGCTAATTACCTGGTGAATGCAGTGATGAACTATACTAATTTGAAAAATGTGAATTTGGACCTTGCTGACTGTTTCAGAAAACCTGACTTACATATAGGTTGCCATCTTGACTATTGCAGTTTCCCGTTTTGCACTTTTGCCTGCCGCTGGCTTTACAGTCTGGCATATTTAATAACAGGCCCTTTATTATCCATGCTAGCTAGTGTCAGTGTTAAGTGCTTTCTCTTGGATGTAGTAGCCAAAGGAAAAGTCTTTGTCTTTATTAGCTTAAAAACTTAGGATAAAGTAATTATAGTTTCTGTAATGTGTCATTTTATATTTCATGTGGAAAATATTTTATAAATGCTTTCGGCTTAAACCTCTGCGTTGTGTGGTATTTTTGGATAGATGGATATGAAATCACTCTTTTTTCCAAGTTTTCTGTCTAGTTACTAGAGCAGAAGGCAGTGGCATTAGAGAGGGGTTGAATTGCTTGCTGGAGTGTTTGGTTATTCAGAAGCAGCCAAGGCAGGGCGCCTTGCTCTGGGGATGAGAGCAGGTTTTGCAAATCAGCTGAAGTACTCGTGTCTGAGTGTGAGCTAATCTTTGACTTGGATATCACTTAAAATTTGGGGGTGGCAGCTCTCCGAGATGGAAAGAACTCTTTAAGAGTTGGGTTTCTCTCAGCCCCTGCCATGGATTTCTTTGCATAGGCTGGCTGGGTGACTTCAGTGCTCTGAGCTGACCCCGCAGAACGTGTTTTTTGGTTTGTGTTGGTTTTGCCAGGTTAGGAAGGTGAACTGACTGACAGGTAGTGGGAAGTTACGTTGCAGTACCGAGGCTGGCATGAGGGAGTAAAGGGAAACCTTTTCTCTCTGGGTGGGGGTGAGCCCTTGGGGCTGCTCACTGGCTTGTGGACCTGTGACCTTGCTGGCCCGAGGCAGCTGCTGGAGGTAGCCAATCACAGGCGAGTGCTGTAGCACTCCCAGATGAAGACTTCCTTAATATGCTTGCCAAGGAAAGGTCTAATTTACAGGGTTTTTTTTCCCAGATACTTATGTTGGTGATTAGCAGGGACTCGCCTGCCAACAGTTACGTCAGCCACAAAGCCCCAGTGTAGCTCTATTGGCAGCCAAACGACAGTGATTAATGGTGCAGTGTCTTTTATTGGGGGTGAGGGAGGACGGATGGAGAGCAACACTTAAACAAGCTTTTCTGGTCAAGTGTTGTTTTGCTGGTATAAACTGCAAGCCGTCTTAGAGATGTTTTTCTAGTTTAGTGCAGGCAGATGAGCAGAACACATCTAGTGCTCGTCCTGTGTGAGACACAGCAAGTGGTTTTCCTCAGGAGGAAAAGAATGTCCAAGTTTAACTTCGTGGTAGTAGAAATTTTATTTTCCTCTTTAGAGGATGAAAGAACTTGGAACAATTGGCAGACTGGGTACAGTTAGCAACATTATCAAGAAATCAGAAAAAGGTAAATACTTAATCCACTAAAAACCCTTCTGTAAAAGTAGATTGGTGTTACCAGAAATTGCTGCCAGTGAAGACAGTTAGGACACCTGAAGCTGATGTGTGCTGTGAGCCAATGCACTGTTTGTAGCTTTCCTGGGTTCTGCACCACTGCATAAATCACTTTCACATTTTTGGCTTTCAATCCACTTTCCTCAAAAGAAATTCAGAAAACATTTGTTTTGGTGTTATATGGTAAGTGTGTTTGAAAACCCTTACTCTTTCTTGTTACTTGCATCATTGTAGTATGTTTCTTAACGTGAAGGAATTAGATTATCTACAGATTTAAAATGCAAACTGTAGGTATTTCCCTAGTAGCAGGAGCTACTGCTTTTCCTAGTGCTGGAGCAAGGTACTCACTGAATTCCCTTGTAGCCTTCTGCTGTGCTGAGGAACTCTCCAGAACGTGGGAATCTGACTGTAACATCTTTTTCATGTTTATCTCTGGCCTGGCTAGAGGCTTCTTTGCAGAAAGCATCACCATAACTGGCATAAATGCTCCAGGGCTATTTACTGCAGTTGACTGGATAACTGTTCCCTTTGCCCTTCTCCCCACCAGTTTATCAGGAATGACTCTTGCTTATGGTCAGACCCGACACATCTGCTGTGGTTTGTGAACTGGGAGCAGTTGAGAACTGGAAGTGCTGGTGGCAGGCTGCTTTGGCTCAAGTCTCATATTCCTGATTTTTTTCCATCACACTTTTGCCTACCTTCTTGCTTTCACTGACTTGGTACATGAGGGCTCTCAATCTTCCAGGCCAGCCGGCAGTCCAGGGTTGTTTGAGCCTAAAGGCTTCTTGTCTTGGGATCTGGGGAGTGCTGGTGTCAGCCCCAGAATTAAAGGCATCTTCTGTAACAGCTGAAATACAAAGAGTCTGAAATCTTTGTGTGTTCTTTCTGTGCACTAGCTTGTGGCCTGGAAGTAAGTAGTCTTGGAAAGCTACAAGTGCTGGAAGTTTACCCTTGCAGCCTCACTTTGGAACTTTGGAGCTTGGAGTTCTTCTGTCCATCCTCAATACCAGGCCAGCTATGACTGTTTGTTCAGTAGCAGACAGCAGCAGCAGTGGAAAATTTGGAAGCCTTATGGCTGTTTTAAGCTAGCCTGCTGCTGACCTTGCAGAGCATGGGCTGTTTGGAAAATGCTATGTTTTGATGTCTCAGCTGTAAGAGACTTGCAACTTTGCAAAATTTGAATTTTGAAACTTCAAACTGGTCTTGAAAAATTATGGTGGAGTGATTAATAGGCTGCCTTATTGCCATATGCAGAGTCTTACAGGCTCTGTTAATAAGAAAAGCTTGCAGATAAGGAAAGGGTACTGAGTAATTCTTTATGTGACTTGGTTCCTCTTCCAAAAATCATGAAAAGCTTACAGATAATGAGGGGATCAGACAGACAGATTACAGCCCTTTTCTCCTGTTGTAAAACCTCTGTATTCCCAGTAAGCAGTGTAGGAGGATATCTCCCACTTCCTTTCAAGCTATGCTGTTCCCAACTGCTGTATTAACTATCAGTTCCTATCTGTGGGCTGAAGCCTTTGTACAGAATGCTCCAAAGCCTTGATCTCAGGAATATGAGAAAACAGTCTGACGTGAGATTCTGCAGATGTTCTGGCACAGGGCTGTGACAGCTGCTTTTGCCTCATCCCACAGTTTTTTTGGGTCTCTCTGACTCCTTGTGTATGGCTGCACCCTTGTTTTGCCCTTTTGGAAGGGGAAAGGTGTGTCTGTGACTTCTGGGTTTGTTTTTAGCGTAGGCATGCTCAGAATTGTACTTCACCTGCTGGTAAAGGCCACGATCAACCTTACATATGTGTTTGCAGGTGGATTTTAAATGTTAACCCAGAGTACCCTCGATTTGGTCTCAGGAGGATCCCTAAAAATTTGTACTTGCCTGTAAATTATAATCTTTGAACAGAGTTTAATTGTCCTGTGTGGAAGCTGAAGGAGCATCTGTAAGCACTGTGATCTTCCATTTATAAAGGGTCTGTGACTTAGGGTGGCTTGATAAATACCAAGGACCTGCCAGGGAGTATATGCTGTGATGGGGTCGTGCAGCTGTTGCTCCCTGTCCTGAGGACCTGGAGCACATTGAGCTTCACGTCATCTGAAGTCCAGTCCTGGTTTTCAGAAGGCCACTCGTGGCACGCTGTAATTAAATAATGTTTCATTGGACAGTGGAAGTCTGGCAAATATTGGTGTTTGTGTCTGAGTTGTATAAACTTGGCTTGGAAAGCTGTGTCATCTTTAAACACTTTCTCTTGTCCAGAATGGTAGTTGTGGATGGCAGGACACTTGACGAAATTCAACTTAGACATTTTAAAGAGGTGAAGAAGGTACAGCATTTTAAAATTTGTTTGAAGGTGAAAAAATAGCTCTTTAGTTTATACAGATAAGGCAAAAACCAGGAAGGCTGGAGGAATCCTTTAAAAAAAGTAAAGCATGCATCTCATGAAATGCACTGAAATGTCTTCAGCGCTGGCAAACTGATTATTCTTATTTCAGGTGTATAAATGGTGGGTTGGGGACTAATTTGTGGAAAGATTTATTTCATTTAACAGCATTACTTTTTTGGTTTAATTTTCATCAGTTTGTTCTGCTTTGCTGAGGCTTGACCCAATAACTCTTTTATTAGTGAATAAGTAATTTTTCTTCTCAGTTTTTGTCATCTCTTGCTTTGGTGAAGGATTCTGCTTTAAAGCTGAGGATCTTGAGCTGTAATTTAACATCTTTACTTAATCTCTGATAAATGAGGTCTGGGTCACAGTCTTTGGAAGTGGTTTAATGCAGCTGATGTAACTGTATTGGTGCATGCTCTTGGTGAAATGAATCATTTGGAGGAGCAGTGACTTGCCTCAGCTGAGCACAACTGGAGTGCATTTGGTGGGGTTCCCCTCCTTAAAAAATATCCCAGTGGAGCACTGCTCTGGCTGGGGCTGACAAACCCCTTTTTAAATTCATGCAGTCTCTGCTAGACTGTGCCATTCTCTGAAGACAAAACACATCTTGCATTTTATGAGCTTCACTCAAAAATTTTGATGCCTGAGTGGTGATGGGCATTTTTCTTATTTTTCTGTTTTAAAGGTTTTTCTTTGTGCTGCAGATGTATGTTTTAACTGCCTAAAAAAAAATCCCTGAAAGTGACATGTCAGTAAATTTTCCCCATCTCACCTGTGAAGGAAGTTCCTCCCGCCCTGTGCTGATGAATTGGAGGGAAATGCTTTTTTCGGCTGATAAAAAGAAATAAAATTCCATGCCCTTCCCAAAGGAGGAATTCAACAATTGGACAAGTGATGTGGGACCATGTGTTGGTTTGTAAAAGGATATAGTTTGTAAAGATGTTTCCTTTGATGCCTGTGATGAATATGGATGTGTTTCCGTTGGAGAGGGTTTTGATTAAATTATGCAATTAGAGCTGACCAGACAGATCTAAATATAGGAAGAGGTTTCAGTTATCCTGCCTTTGTGTGTATTAACACACCCACACAGATGTGTGTTTGTTATTGTTGTAAACAACACCTGTTTTCTAAAGACAGTTCAAAAAGTCAGGAAAGGGAATGGTCTTTGTGGAAAAAGGGAGTTACATGAGAGTTTCATGATGAAAGGGAAAAAAAAATCTGTTTTCCCCGGCTTTTTCACCTTTTAGAAAAGGACTTCAGACTTCCTTTAATAGCTAGGCTAGTCCTGGCATCTTTGTGGATGTTCACAAAGCCATAGCCAGTGCTCCAGACTGGTCTCAGAGGTTCTTCTGCATTTTTCAGGACTTGATCTCTTACAATGCTGACTGAGATCCTTGGCTGCTTCTGTACTCCTGAGTGCTCTTGGTTCCTAGTAGGACAGTGTGTGGAGTTTAAGTACTCCACAGCACAAGTGAAGTGGATAAACCTGCCCTGAAGATGCACAATGAAATACCCACTGTGATGCCTGGTAATTAATTCTGTCCCTTGACTACTGTTTCTTTGGATATGTTTTTCTTTTGAATGTCTTGTCTTAGTCTGAGGATTTCTTTGAGAGGCCTTTAGCTTGGAGAGAGTGAAGAATGAAGAGTCTCTTCCTTCATAGCTTTTAGGGAAAAAAACACGTTATGAACACAATTCTGGCAAGTTTTGTGATTCACAGCCTTGTATTCATCTTACAGGTTATTTTAGTGAAGTTCATATTTTGCAATCCCATCTGTGCCAGAGTTTTGACTGAATCATCAAGTTACAGTTCCTTCCTGACCTTGGTTAAAGTACTAGGCTGCGGTTTTAGAGATAATCTTTGAAAGCACATCCGATTCTGTCCGACTGCTCGCCAGCACCAGAAGGGATTTGTGCACACCTGCGTGGACGTTTTGATCTATCCTACTTGCACTAGCCCTGCTGTGCACCAGGCTTACCCAGCTTCCTGACCAAGTATCTTGGCAAACTTGGTTTTAGTTTTTTCCTGTAGTCTTGGAAATATAAAATTTATATAAGATAAGCACGGCGAGGGCACCTGCAGGCGGTAAAGGAAGAGCTGGTGTTTTGTGACTTTGTGGGATCTCACATGCATCTGAAGGCAGGAGTGAGTAAAATTCAGCAGTGTGTTTTTCATCTCTGGTGACAAAGGCAGGATCTGGTGATCACTTAAGAGGCTGTATAGTGTTAGTGTTTCATGTAACCGTGGTGGAGCTGTGCTTTAATGAAGGTGGAGATAAAACTAATGAAGGATGTGGTGTTTAAATTTGTTTTCAGGAGTATGGTTTTCAGTAGGTCAAAAACAGCAAAGGTAATGGGAAGAAATGTTCTTAACCAGGAGAAGGGCAAATCTAATTGTTGATGCATGTCTGTTAAAACTGGGAAAGAACCTTTGCCATGTTCTTCTCACAATGATATACTACCTTAGAAAGACTTTCGTGCCATTTTATTTGTATTGTAACACAAGATTCGGTTTCTAATGTGCATGCAAAGCAGTATTTTTTCTGGAGAAGCAACAGTGAAGTTAGCATAAATCTTTCAAATCTGGTACCTTCAAATTCAGAAAACCTGTAAAAATTTGCTATTTTACTCTTGCAGTCTTGATAGTTGAGACTTCAAGGGCAAGGAGCAGTGCCTTGTGTGCCAGAAGCTGGGTGGGGAGGCGGGCGGGAGAAAAGCTGCGGTTCACTGTAGAAACTGGCCGAACACTGTGTTCTTGGTTTGAACTGTGGGGAGCACTGGGAAGGAGCTGGCAGATACTGATAGTGTAAGGTTATCCCTTCATGCTCTGGACTAACAGAGCAGTGGGGTTTGTGGGTTTTGGGTCACTGTGGCCCTCCTTGCCTCCACTGGTAAGTCCTGCATTGCCCTGCGGTTTCATTTTGCTCTCCCCCTGCCTGCTGGACTAAAGGCTGCTTGTAGGTATCTGACAGGAATTTCCCTGTGGGCTGTACAGTGGTACATGGGAGGTTTTCTTGGAAGGGCAATCCCTCAGCCAGATAGCACGAGGGATGGGTGGCCCAAGAGGAGTTTTGATACAGACTGGGTATTTTGGGCTGTAACAGGTTACTTCACAGGACAGGCTGGAGATACCCATCCTCCTGGCCCTTGCTGGGTCTAAGTAAGGAAAGGAGTCTAAGGCGGTGTCAGGAAAAACCCTGCCTACTCTGTTAGGTATGATGAGGTATTTTCAACACCAGTGTGTTCCTCTTCCCTCAGATGATATGTTGTATATCAGAACACAGGATTGCATATTTCAGTGTTTTTTTGAGTTCTTTCTACCATGCCAAGAGAACATAAAATAGTTAATTCTTTTCTGTTTCTCTTTGTCGTTTTCCAAACCTACAAGGAAAGCCAAGTCAGGTTCTGTACAGGCTCTCTGATGAGTTCTACAGCACTCTGATGTGAAATGTGCTTTCTTTTTGCATGTGTATTGTAATTCACTGAGGTTTCTACCAGGTTTAGTGCATTTTTCCAAGCTGAGCAAGGTCTGATCTTCTGCCATGAAAAGGTGCAAAGAAAGAATTTGGTGACTTAAAAGAAGAGTAATTCATCAGAAGACTCCAGACTTTCTGTTTCACAAATGACATTACTTGAAGAAAGAAATCAAAACTTTTTGCTGTTTGCTCCAAGAATAGGGAGGTAGATGAAGTTAGTGCACAGTATATTGTTACACATTGCAGCTGCTTAGACTTTGTGCCTTTTAGTAGTACATGGAAACTGCACATGGAGATAGTTCCCGCCAGAATAAAGGACAGCTCCCTGCCAAAATCTGTTTTTTGGGGTTTTTTTAAGAAAAAAAAAGTCTAAATATTGCACTGAATACGTGAGTTGCTGGAAATACGTGTCTCTCGGAGCGGGTAAATGACTAAATATTTTTAAAGAAGCAAATTAAAATCTCTCTGCTTGTTATTTCTTTATAGTGTTACTATGTAATGGATGCTGGGAAGAGGTATGTTGACTAAGATAAATTGAATTTTTAAAATGTAGTCATAGACTAGACAGTTTTCTCTATTAACAATTATCCTCACTGTGGTTCCTGCCCATTTTTATGTCTAACTGTGCTAAGCATATATTAAAAATATTTAATAGGATCCTTTTTGCCTGCATCACTGAGCCTGTAATACAAATAACGAAATTAGTAAGAGAGTTAGAGTCGCTTCTTGTTTGCCTGAAACTTGGGCTAGAAGTTGTTTTGCTCCCCCATCCACCCCTCTGGGAGAGGATCACCTAATTGTCTAAACCCTTTCTCCACCCATCAAAAACAGTCATTTATGCAAAGTGGGTCAGTTTCCTATGGGATCTCCTGTGGGAATTTGAAAGCAGTCTCGTTGAATATTTCACTGTCTGCTTCATGTTGCTGACAGAGTGGCTATCTCTTCTTTGAGGGCTAGAAAACTAGAACTTCACTCTTGGGCATTTTGTCTGAATATGTTTGTTTAAATACAAGGCTGGCTAAACAGATATATAAAAATATAATGCTCACTTATTTTTTCATAGGCTGCGTACAGGTTTGTGTGTTAATCCAAAGATGACGAAAAAGACAACAGCAGTGAAGGAAGACAAATAAAACAACATTGGGATTTGAAAGAAGTTTGTTGATTCCAACTCATCCATCAGCAGACAGAATGCATAATAAAAAGTGCATGGGTTTGGATGTGTAGAGTGTCTGATAAGTGGGTAACAACTCAATTTCCTTTAAACTGATGCCAGACTGCATTTTGGAGAGTGTCCTGTTGTTTGGCATAGGTTTCTGCTTCGTCCCTACCTCATGAACAAACAGACCCTTCAAGGGCTGGTGTTCACTCAGCTGTTGGAAGTACTAACTCCCACTTTCCCAGAAGGGCACATGGATTTGGGGAAGAAAGATGCAGACTGTGTCATCTGCTGACTCGTGGTTTAATCTTTATTTTGCACTTCCAGCTGATAAGACCACTTTGTGCAGAAGCAATACAGGAAATGATGCAGTGCAGAAACCAAGAGTGGCAGAAAGGGAAATGGAATGTACTGGCAAGGGCTCAGCCCTGCAGACGAGCTCTCTGCTTCTTGGAAACGAAAATCTCCACATACATTGTGGTTTGGGTTTTATTTGTTTGGTTTTGTTGTTGTTTTTTTCCTTTGTATGTTTGTTTGTTTTTGGGGTTTTTTTAGCTTAATATTGGTTTTGGAGCTTAGAGGAACTAGTGTACAGCAGCCTGTGAGTTTTCTCCCTCTTCCCTTATCTTGCTGCTTGTTCAGGGCTTGGGGTGTGCTTAGGCTTTGTTTTGGAGGCAGGACTTCAGCAGGAATCCGTGGCTGGAGGCTGGTGGCCAGCTGGGTCCTGCTGAGCTGCATTACTCCCAAGCTCACCTCCAAGAGCTGTGCCTAATGCTGTTCCTCCTGCTCCCAGCAGCTGTTGTCACAGAGATGCCACCGTAGCTTTGATGGTGTGGGTGAAACTTGTTTTGGAGTGCCTGGCTGTGGGAGTGGGATGTGTGTGGGCTGCAGGGTTTGATCCAGAACCTTCGGAGGATCTGTTCCTTTGGTCTGACTGCTTGGGGCTCATCTTAGTCTGTGCAGAACTCATGTGCTAGCCCATGTTGGGGTTGTATTTTCAGGCACTGATACAAACATACAGTCTTAATAGACGGGACTTTTCCTTTTTCACAGCAAGTAGCTTAGTGAAAAATGTGTCAGGCCTAGGTAGAACCACATCTGCAAACATTGATGTTGAATGAAGCTTGGGTGAAAATGTAGACTTTGTACTTTCTCCTTTATTAGAGCTTCAACTCAAGCCCTTTAAATCTTTTTTGTTTAATTCGAATGGATGTGAAGGAGAAAGCTTTACTTGGTATGCTACTGGAACTTGTAACTTTTGTGTGTGGAACTTGCATCTTTTGTTTGAAAAGTGCAGAAAAAATATATTTAGAATATTGATTAAGATACAGACTATATATGAATTGAGAATAACTCAGTTACAAACATATTTAAAGCACATGCACTGGGGTTCTGGTAATTCAGTTCTTAAATTAGCACAGCATTTTAATAGAGCACTTTACAGTGCATGTAAGGATAAAGTATACCTGGACTACAGTCAGTGGCAGTAATGGAGTTTCAGTTCATTTAACAGTACAGCACATGCCCACGTAACAAATTCTTAACTCTGCCGCAGGCTCATGCAAATCTTCCCTTGCATTAACATTATTATTTCAAATACAGCATAAAAGAAATGGGATGTACCAGTTTGAAGTGTAGGTAGACATGGCCTGTGTCTTAGTCCATAACCATTATTCACATAAATGTAGTTTATGCATTCAGTCTAATAAAACTGAACCTCTGCAATTAGATAACTGTTTTAGTGACAAGTTAATTTGAATAATGTGGATGGTTTTCAGCTTAAATTTCTTCAAGTATAATGGGATACTATGAAACCATTGCAGTGTATGACAGTCAAGAGAGTAAGTGTGCCATAGCATTTGCAATTTTAAGGTCTGCAATCTTCTCTTACTGTAGCTGTGAAATCCTGTCTGATGTGGGTGTGCTGACACCTTCTATTCTCTGTGTGTATAGATTGCTGCTTGGTTGGGTAGTTTTTGTGTTGTTCTGATGGCAACAAAAACATTCATATCCTTTTCCCCTTCCCCCTTCCTCTGCAACCTGTTGGTATCCAGTCCAGGATATGTTTCCTGTCTTGTCTGTCTATTTGAAAATCAGTGGTGTGGTGCTCTTTGTCTCATTTTCCCCTCTCTGCCAGTCCCAGGTCTCTTCTGTTTCCCTTGCCAGAGCCTTTTGCCTGCTCCCAGCCTGGACAAGGCCAAAACCTGCTACTCACAGCCGGGACTCCTTCAAATGTAGTGCTCCTCTCCCTCTTGACCCATTGCTTCAGTCCCATTCCTTGTCTCCCAGCTTAAGGACCACTGTGCTGTCTAAAATCCTCTTATCTGGACTTCCTCGTCCTTCCCACTCCTTCATGTGTCCTTGAGTATATCAGGCAGACATTGCAGCAGGAAGGGTCTGTGTGTAATCGGTGAAGCTCATGATAGCTTTCCCTCACAGGCTGCTTAGGAGCTCTGAGGGAGGGCTCTTGGGTGGGGTGGGCAGATGTGGTTTTCTTTTTCTTGTGAGTGAGGGCTAAGATCTTTTTAGTTTCACTTTCTTCTTTTTTTTTTTTTGCTTTGTTCCTCAAAGTAAGTCAGAGGTGAAACTGAACTGGTTTTTTTTTTTCAGATTGAGTTATGCTCAGGTCCAGTGCAGTGATTTTTGAACTTCATGCCTGGCAGTTTGAAGAGAGCTGGGCAGCACATTGCTGTTGAGGAATATTGCTTCCAGCCACTCTCTAAACGAAATAATAAAAAAAGCATTAGTGATCCTGCACTGCTTCCTTGGGATGTTTTGCTGGTTAAGGTTGCAACAGCTGACAGGCAGAGTGTAGCACCCCTCACACTTAATAGTGAAAAATTCAAACTGGGGGACTGTTCTAGGCTAGATTTAATGTGAACTACATTTCTAGTATAGGGATATACTGGGTTCAGCAGAAGGTCCTGCTGCTTAAGTTTTCATCAGATGTGCCTTGAGTTCTGTCAGCACTTTTTGTTGCTGTTTTGTTGTTGGTTGTTTTTTGATCACACCACTCTTCCGGGTTGAGGTGGGGGATATTTTTAACTGCTGTATGTTAACTTAAAAGGTAAAATCCTTTTTCTTTTTCTCTTTCTCTTTCTCTGATACTCTCCTTTAGGTTGTCAACCAGAAGGATTTAGAATAATGAGAAGGTTGCGACCATCAAGGGGGGATGTCAGCGCCGCCCTCCTGGGACTGGAGGATTGAAAAGGAGAAAGGACCAGAACTGTGTGATCCAGGCTGCTTTTGACTGCTGACACCATCTGCTGTACCCTGGTGGTGGTGGAAGAACAGGGCAGTCGTTCCTGCTTGGTTCTGTGGTATCACCACAGCGGGGTCACCATGAACGTAACAAGTTTATTCTCCTTCACCAGCCCAGCAGTGAAGAGGCTGTTGGGGTGGAAGCAAGGGGATGAAGAAGAGAAATGGGCAGAGAAAGCTGTTGACGCATTAGTGAAAAAACTGAAGAAGAAGAAAGGTGCTATGGAGGAGCTGGAAAAAGCACTAAGCTGTCCTGGTCAGCCCAGCAACTGTGTCACAATTCCTCGTTCCTTGGACGGCCGGCTCCAGGTGTCGCACCGGAAAGGGCTCCCACACGTCATTTACTGCAGAGTGTGGCGCTGGCCGGACCTGCAGAGCCACCACGAACTGAAACCTCTGGAATGCTGCGAGTTCCCCTTTGGTTCAAAACAGAAGGAGGTTTGCATCAATCCCTACCACTACAAGCGGGTGGAAAGTCCTGGTAGGTTCTTCCTTGTTTGTACCTTTGCACCTTATCTGAACAATGCAAAGTGTGGCAATTAATCGCGTGACTCATCAGCTTAAATAAGCAAAAGTGGCTGTTTGCACATGTCAGATTCTTCCTCTGCAGTTTATCTGGATGTAGGCATTAATTAGCAGTTCTCCCTTTCACGTGGCGAATGCTTCACTTGTGTAAATGTTTTGTCACTACACAGAGGTAGTCTTAGCATGTGCCTCAGGCTGCTGGGCCTGGTATCATCTGGGAATGTTGGTACCCGCTATCCCTCAGTTAATTTGTTTCTTGCTCAACTGTGCAGATCTGTGATTTTGTATGAAACACTGCAGGCTAACGTAAAGGATTATTTGCATTATCTGTGCGTGAAAACCATTCTGACACACAACAGTAGTAATACTAGTAGTAGTACTTCCAAATTATTATCTCACTTTATCACTTTAGTTTCTTCATCCTACAGAAAATAGTACTGTTTTCAGGATCTCTCACAATTGTTGCCTTTTAAAAAGACTTTGAGTTTAGACAGCAGATTATAATCCCCTCAGTTTGAACTTCGATAGCACTGTTTGATTGTACATGAAGTTTTACTGTCAGCTGTTCTGCAAACACAGTTTGCTTACCTGTTACCCACTGCCTCACTTCTTTTTTTAAGGTGCCACCCATCCTCTCTTCAGCCTCCTCTTCAAAGGCCAAACCTCTTTTTGATAACTCCGTGCTGAATTTCACTCCTGCAAGTTTATTATCAGGGAATACTTCCAGGGACTAAGATGAACTGTGCTTGGATGTGTCATCACCAGTCTCCAGCTGTTTGTGAGGGTGTACAGGGACAGCTGCAGAAATGCACCGCAGGCATGGGTGGACTTCCCTGGTTTAAATGTGGCAAGTCCAGCAGTGTTAGCCATTGCATAAACTCTGCAGCTGTCTGTAGAGTGGCAAGGATACACAGATTCATGATGGAAATGAGGTTGTTGCAAGATTCTTTCGCAGCGGATGGAAATTGCATTTGTCTTGGATCTGCAATGCACAGTGCATATCTTGATGTTAAAGATATGCTGTGTTAGTATTAACTTGGAAATCATGTGAATGGCAGATGCAATACCCGTAATGTATGTATTTATGCAGCAGCAGCTTGAACAAAGGAACTCAGCACTGAAAAACAGTTCTGAAAAAAATTTTAAAAAAATTCTCAACAAGTTCATGTTAAGTACAACAGGGATAGTAAAAGAGTCATGTACTTGTACTGCTAGATGTCTGCATATGTCTGGGTTGGTTGCTTGCATTCAGTATTCCAAAATACTGAAAATTAAGATTCCTGCAACACCTCTGTTTCTGTCAGACTGAGCAACAGTTGGGCTCTTACTGTAATGCCAGATTACATGTTCTAACTCATTTTGCTTTAGTATTGAAAACAGTTACTGAGTTTGAGAACATTCTCATATGGACCATTTATGCCATATTTAAAACCAGGTATTTGTAAATATCCTGTCACTTCACATAATCACAGAATCACTTAGCTTGGAAAAGACCTCTGAGATTGTTGAGTCCAACCTTTGACCAGACACTTCCATGTCAACCAGACCATGGCACTGAATGCCTCATCCAGTCTTTCCTTAAACACCTTCAGGGATGGTGACTCCACCACCTCCCTGGGCAGCCCATTCCAATGTCTGATCACCCTTTCTGTGAAGGAATTCCTCCTGACCTCCAACCTAAACCTCCCCTGGTGCAGCTTGGGACTCTGTCCATATTCTGTGTTCACTTCAATGAGTTATGCAAGATAGAATAAAACTTTCAAAAGATGCCTAGCTAAAATGTACATTTTAGGCTAGGTTTGTAATGTAGGAGGGGTTTGTGTTTAGTCAGCCACAGATTGTTTTGAGGGATATTGCACGGAGCTGAGTGGGAAAACAGCTTTTGGAAACAGGTGGTAGCTGAACTCCCATTTGGCTTGGAGAGCTGTGCTCCGTAACTTCTGACTTCTTTTTTCCCGTCCTTTCCTTGTTCTTGCTGTCCTCCAAGCATGGTCTTTATCTTCATTTCCTGACAGTCACTCCCAAATTCTGCTAACCATTTTTTCCCATTTTTGCCAGGACATTAAGACATTAAACCATTATTGCTGCATAACTGCTTACACTTTGAGATTAATGGGTAGTGGGAATACATGCATGAGTCACCATTTACAACAGTCTATGGACTCGAGTAGGTATCAAGGTTTGTGTTTCCCAGAAGGCTTAGAAATGTGCTTTCTCTTGACAAAGCAAAATTGGAAACTCAGATTGTGTATGATACATGTTTTGTGTGCAAGGTGCATCATGAATTTCTGGCTCTGCTTGACAGTGTGGTCTCTGTTTAACTGTTTTGTGCAGAACCAGTTACTGGAGAGGTGAAGGGTATGATCCATGCATGGGATGGCATCTGTCCTTTCATTCTTCTGCTGATTGTTGTGTGATTTGTTTCAGTGTTGTGTAAGGTTTGAGGAACGGATTAGCGGTAAATCCTCAAATATGTAAAGTCAGGTAATGCTCTTTGTTGGGATATCAGTGCTGTGGATGCATCTCAGTTTCCACAGTGCCAGAGGCATGAATGGATTTTTCACCTTGATACCTTATTCCATGCTCACTGTTAAGCTTGTGAAGATAAGCTTGGAAAGCATGAGAACTGGCACTCTGTGGTGTGTCTGCCAGCTACAAAGCTACACCTGAACCCAAGTGAGATTTTTCTGTTAGCCAGGCTAGATAGGAACAGGTTGTAAACAGTGAGAGGTGGCAGAAAACTATCAGGAGTCTCAAACAGGGAATCTCCCAGTGTCCCTGCACATGGAGGGGAATGTGGCATCTGGCAGGCACATGGGTGTGACATGATAGGACCATGCTTGAGCCTAACCTGACTGGGAGGCTCTGCACAGGCACGGGTCCTGTCTGATCCTGTGGCATGTCAATCAAGAAAACTAAACTCACAGAAAACTACTTTTTGGCACAGTTAACTTGGCAAGCTCAGTGCCCTCAGCTCACTCACGTGGAACCAGATGGAAGCACAGCAGCATGGGGGCACAGGGTGGAGGTGAGGAAGGGTGGTCCTCCTGTGACACTGACACTTGTCCAGCCTGGAACCAGTGAGCTGATGGAGCGATGGAGCCCCGCTCCATGGCGGGGTGCATGGGCTCCTCCTGCTCTCTGTGTTGTGCCAGCACAGCTGTTCCCGTGGCCTTGTGCTGAACCAGATCACAGCCACTTTTCCTCTCCCCTGCTGTGTTATCTTTCAGGCTGATCAGGGCAGCACAGGGGCTTTTGTCCTGGCTGTGTCCTGGCTGTGGGAGCATCTGCACCAACACGGCCCTGCGGAGGATGTCTGGGAAGGAGTCGAGGTGGAGGGACATGAGAGGAGAAAGTAGAGACTTGTTGCTGGGAGTGAGAATGCAACCTTGCACTTGACTGCCAGGAGGAAATATCTCCTTGAGATGGGTTACAGTAGCTCACTGCTGCTGTTCCCCATGTCTGTTGTGTGCAGAATTATTTCTGGAGCAGGGCAGTTAATGGCTGTCAGATTTCTCCCTTGGCAAGGCAAAGCAAAGCTTTTAATTAAGGAGGGCAAGGTCTGAATTTGATGCCTCTTAAAAATTGGCATGCTTAGCTGAACTGGTGTGCTTGCTTGGCTGAATCTGCTTCTTCGCCTCAGTTTTATTTTTTGGTTTAGAGATATCTGTTGGGATTATCCTTAAGTATGATCAAGACTTGAGAAATAATTAGTTGTACAGCATACACAGAGGCTGTGAGGAAAAACCCAACACAATGTTTCTCATCCCTCTAAAAATGCCACAAATGACCTCTCAAGTTTTGCTGGAGAATGTGTAAAGTCCCTCCTGAGACACTTCCTTCCCGTCCTTTATTCCTTAGGTTTCTGTGGAGATACAGCCTCTGCTGCTTGCCTGTCCTCAGTTATGTCAATGGGACCAGATGAAAGATATCATCCAGAATTTAGGGGGAAAAAAAAGGCCTGGATCATGTTTGCTCTAACAGCAAAACAAAAGGAATGGAATACAGAACAGGGAGGATGAAGAGGTGCTTAAATTGACACAGCTATTAAAAATAATAAGTCACACCTCTAATGTGGCTTTAGGGGAGGAGATTCGGTTCTTTTGCCTTAGCTAAAGGGGAAGGAAGGAAGATGAAGAAACTGAATATTTAATTTTCTTAAAGTGCTAGTGAACACTAGCTCTCCTCCATTCTGATGCAGAATTGTGTTTGCCTCTACTAAGTGTCCTTGCCCATCGTCCTGCTAGGTTCTGACTTTTTACTATGTTACAAAGGAAGCAAAAGAGAAATTAACTTCTTTTTCATGTTTAACTTGTGGAAGTGGTTGAAGGTGAAGTGTTTCTGTAAATGGCTATCCCCCATTTTTTTGCAATTAACAATAAAGTGTAGACAAAAAAGGCTGAATGGTTTTCTTCTGTTAAGCTTCTCTTCTTCAGGGAGCTGGCTGCTCTACATCGAGGGGCTTTATGAAGCTGATGGTGCCAATGTTCCAGCCAAACTGGGGGCAAGCGGTGGTTGCTTTTTGGAGATGCAGACAAGTACCCTGGCCTAACGGTTGAATTTTCAATTCTGCCTTAGAATGGTGATGTTCCTTTCAATTATAACCGTGAATTCAAAGTGTGTGTCTGCTTCAGCAAGCTTGTTGCTGGCCAGAAATATTTTACCTGTATGTACAGCTGCTTTTTGCCACAAGAACAGGCCAGGTCCCCAGGCTCTGAGGAGAGTGGTAGGTGTGTCATGCTGGTTTTGCTCTTGGTGTGGACTCTCTGCCTATGACTTTAACCTGAGTATTTTCATATTTGTCTTTGATCTCCTCTGCTTTTTGCTCTCAGTGAGGCTCTGTAAGGCAACACACCTACTGCAGGCTCCCACAGAACCAGGCCTGGTGGAGGATAATGCCAGCTGTGCTAGGCATCTGGGGGAAGGGGAGAGGAGAAGAGGGAGAGAGGAAAAGGCGAAAGGAAAGCTGCTCCTGGGGTGTAAGGGAGGGCAAAATTGCTGCATCCCTTCAGAGTTAATATGTAGAACCAAGTTAGAAAAATCCTTGTTCCTGCATGATTCCCATAGCAGGATTTCTGCACCTCTGCAGGCTGGGGGTGAGGGAGCAGAGTGTCATCCCTGAGAAGTTTTTCTGTACAGCCATGTGCGCTTGGGTGTGACTTTAAAAATAGCATTGCTACAACAGGTGGGCACAATTATAGGGTAGTTCCCCTAAATAGCAAAAGCAACTGTCAGTTTGCTTGGCAAGCAGAATAAAACTTCCTTCATTTTGGCTTTGCAGAATTCAGTTCTGAAATTCCCCACCAGACCTGGGTGAGAGGAATTGAAACAAGGAGGTGGAAGGAGGGAATGGTCTAACAGCAGGGCTTTCCTTGTCTAGCCTTACCACGTGTCAGAAAAAGAAAGTGCAATAAAGGCATAAAAGTTGTCAAGGAAGATATGTTTCTGTCCTATTTGGTGTGTGTTTTCTTTCTTTAAAATTAACCAGATGCAGATGTTTTTTCTGATTTGAAAGACCAGACTTCCAAGTTTTAACCTACTCAGTAGGATGGTGACTGTGGCTTTTGTACAGGTAATTTGAACTCTGGTCTGTGTAAATGTCTGAGTTAATACACTCTATCACTGTGACTTCCTCCTGCATCAGGACTGCTCCTCACCAAATCTGCTTACAAGGACTCCCTCACTAATGTGCATACAATTAGTACTAAATTCTGAAATTGACCTTGACAAATGTCTGTTTAATCAGAATGTCAGCTTATCAGAGCATCCACAAATAAAATCTAATGTTAGCTGAATATTGTAATGCAGGAAATGTCCTAATATTACTTGCCAAATGCATTTAGACCAGATGTCTGATGTAAAAAAAAAGTCAATAAAGTAACAACTGTTTAGCCATTTGTTTTTTTAAATACAGTCTTCATTTGTAACTGTGCAAAATGATGAATCAAGCTGTGGGGTCTCCCAAAACTGCAAAATAAAATAAGGAGTTGAGAAGACAAGACAACTCTCAGCTTTCTCCTGGAATAGAAAGTTTGTCTTTCTGTCACCCAAAACAGGTTGCTGAGTACAGCTACAGTTACTAGAACAGAGGTTTGGAGCAAAAGTCTCAAAGACTGGAATTTCTCCTTTTGAGAAACCAGCAAAGCAAAGCTGTGATACCACAGCCAAGGGTTATTGGAAGAGCTTTAAGTAGTTCGATCCTCAGAGATTGCATTTGACACAATGCTTATTAATTTTATATTTTTAACCAAGAATAACTCAGGCAGCATGAGAAAACTTAATGACATAAACAGTTTTCTCTCTACACAGTGTTTTACTGTTTACAAGCAAGATCTTGGCAAGGCCTTGCAGTCTGAATGCTTCAGTGACTCTCCAGTGCTGCAGAGAGCAGACCAAACTCAGCACATCCAGCCTGAGCATGTGTTGGTACCTGCTCTGTTCCCACCGTGGGACTGGAGTGCTCATCAGGATGCCACAGACAGCTTCAGCTGCTGTGACCTCAAAGGCAGGAAATGGAGCTGGGAGTCTTCAGAAGGGTTCAAATTTGTTAGTTTAACACAGCTGCTGTCTTTTGTTGGTTTTGGGTTTTTTTTTCCCCTTTCCTAACTCTTCCTTTTTGTTATAGCTTAATCTTTGCAGGATTTTCCTATTTCCAGATAGCATGAACTTTTGTTTCAGGATTTCCCTCCTTCCCAACCTGCAGTTCTGTTTTTCTGGCGAAACATACATGGCTTTGCATAAATTCATATGAAAATGCAACTATATAATGCTTGGAAATGAAAGTGCTCTGTCTAATGATAGTGTTGTCAGATCTTCATTAGCAGTGAGGGCCCTGTTGTGATACAAACCCTTTTACAGAACATATGTCAGCCAAGTCATGGTTTTGAAGAGCAAAAAGTGCAGCACCAATTGCTTATATTTTTCTTTTTTCATTTATTTTATAAATAAATTTTTTACAGAAGAAGTAGAATCTACTTTGGCAAGGAAAGTGGATCAAAGTCTGCTTTTTTATATGTGGCCCCTTGTATTTCATTACATGGTCTTTCAATTTCCATACGTGGAAAGAGAGATATGTACCCATATTTTCACATAACATGCAAAGCGTGTGGAAAAAATGAGCCCTTGAGGGAAGCTAGCTGTCATCTGGGCTTGTGTAAGATAATCAAAACCCATCTGGATAGAAAATACGCTTCTTTGAAAGTACAGCAGGTCCTTTGGATTGGATTAGTTTGGGGTTTTTCATAGAGAAGCTTAAAACAAAGAAGTTATGTTCATAAATTGGAGACTTTCTGTGTTTGCTAGAATCATTATCTCTGGAATGTGAAAATAGAACAAAAAAGAAACGCAAGAAGATCTTTATTTAGGATAGCACAGCTGTTAGTTTTCTGAAGAAGAACAGGGTGACATGCTGGAGATAAAAAGACTAGAGATCAGTAAGTTTCTTCAAAGGCCGCTATTACATTTTCATAAAAGCATTTCTTCCTTGGTGTGGTTAGTCAGAACATATATCTGAACAGCCAGGTTGCCTTTGGTCTATCTTCTATATTTTTGGCATTCTTGGCTCCTAGATGAAATAGCCCTGTGGGTGAAATTGCCCTGTAGCTCTAATTTCTTTAATACAGCTCCTCTTGTTTGGTGCAGGCATACTTGGTCTTATTTGCATGATAAAAACAAGCTCCCCAATTCCCAGGCTGTCTTGACAGACACAGGACCTCAGCTGCAGTTCCACAAACATACCCAGCCTGCTTCCTGGGGGTTTATCTCCCTCTTCCTTACTAGTAACCTTACTGGTGGTAGTCAGGTATTAACTCTCAACTCCAGGTCCACATCGACAAAAAAACTTGGGAGCAAAATTTAGCCACAGTGTAGCACATAAAAACCTTTTAATCCGGTGTTTGAAGAATTACAGAAATCAAGCTGTCGGATGACTTGTGGTTCTACTCCATTAACTTTAATGAGGTTGAGTTTGCAAATCTGTTGCAGTAGCTTTTTAAGACAACAGTGTATTCAATAGTATGTTTCCTTTAAATACATGCTGATGATACTGATGATAATTTTTTTTAAAAAATAATTTTTTGTTGTATCTGTGTTGCCTTCCGCTGAAGAGGAAGGGAGGAATTGTGTTTGCAAATGGTCAGAGCCACATCCTGCAGAGATCTGCACAGCAGAGATGTGCACTGCTTCATTATTTCATAGCAACAGGTGTGCTGGCTTAGCACCGAATAACTCTCTTATGCTCTCCCCTTCAATTATACCTCTTCCTGGAGCTGGCAGCTGCAGCAGAGATCAGCCTCCTCCCCTGCTGGACTGAGCCTCAGTAATTTGTTATTCCATGTGGCTGAGGTCTGCAACCTGACCAGAAGCTCAGCGCCTTACGCAGGGGTGAGGGGAGCAAGGAGGGTGTGCATCCCCCTTTACGGTTTGAACTCCTGGCAGCCTTCCATACTCCAAAGGGCCCAGTCCCTGCTCATGTCTTTACTCCTGAGTGAACAGCACTCAAGTGAACTCCTCTGTGGCTCCACTAGGAGCAGCTTCCCTGCAAAAAAGCTGGGAGCTGCAGAGAGATCAGGTTGTGGCAGTGAGTGCCTTGGAGTTGGACTAATTGGAGCACTCCAGTCTCTGTCCCACCTGATGTGGCCTTTCAGGGCTTTTCTTCCTCACTGAAGGTTGTGTGTATGCAAGGAGGATGTGAATTAGGGGCAGCACTCAAAGTAAATTCTGCAATGATATTTTTGAGACTATTTGTGTTGTATCAATACTGGCTGTATTGTTTTTCCCCCTTTTCCATGTGTATTTTGAAAAGAAGTTGGCATTTAATCACTTGAGGTTGGCGGAGTTGGACAAAAAGCGTGGGTGTGCATGAAGGACACCTGGGAAAAGGAGACTTGTTTTTATCTCAAGTCCTTCTAAACTTTGCCAGTGGTTCTGCCCAACAGGAGAAAACATGTATATATACCTTGGGAAAATCTGGCACTGCATTAATTTAATTACAGAAAACATACAGAAAATATCCTGTTCTCCTGCTATTTTAAAATGCTGTGTAAATCATGTGGCTTCCTCTGATGTCATGTGTGTCATTGTTTAATGTGAAGTAGGGGATGGGAAAGGTAGGTGATGTACTTTCTGCACAAATTAACTCCAGAAAAGTTAATGGTTTGACCTTCATCCGTAGGAAAGGAAGAGATAGGAAAGCTGTGTTTTTAATGCTTGGAAAAGTAAGGAGGAATCATAAAGACAGGAAAGGGAAAATACATTTTAACACATGATCTCATTGTTAATTTTTTCACTGGTAATTTATTAGCCCAGCAAATGTTGACTATGACAATTAAATAGTACCTGACCTAGCTGCAAAAGGACTGCTTGGTTTAACAGAACAAGCTTAATTCTGAGAGACCCTGGTATTCAGAGAACTTGGCTCTGACATGTTGAGGATGAGGGGATTTTTGATGTCCACCTGAATGCTGAGCAACTTTTTTTTTAACAGCCTTTTCCAGTGGCATGTGAGAATGGTTGTGTTGAGGCAAGAAACAGTCTGCAGAGCTGGGGGACATGCAGCTTCTCCTGGGGTGTTTTGCAATTGAGAACTTCCGTAGAATGACAGATGGATGTGTTTTGTTTCAGAAAACAGCATAATGTCTGTGTGCCTTGTAAAGTGGAGTTGGTTTTTGACATCTAAACAAATTTACTCAGGGGTGACATCTGCCTCAAATGTTTGAGATCTGTTGGAATCTCAGTGAAGTTGCTCTAAGAAATTGAGAGATCAGATTGAATCTTCAAAACCTGCTTCTGACTTGGGCAGCCTTAATTTCAGTAGTGAGGATTTAGGGTTTTTTCAGTGTATGTTCAATGAAGATTTCTGGGATCAGACTGCTCATGCATTAATGCCACTAGAAGGCAAAAATGGGGGCTTAATTTCTCTCTTAGGCACATGCAAAAAAAAAAAAAAAAGCAAGGGAAACCTACTTCGTTTTAGTTAATCCGTGACTTTAGGAATAGACAGTGAGTTTTTAGTGTGGCATTCATTTATATCCCCTTTAAACATGAACCTTTACCTCAGACCTGGTCTATGTGTCCAGTGGTATTCTGGTACTCTTGGACTCCAGGGCCCCAAAGTAAATACCTGAGTGCTGCTTCTGTAATAGCAAAGTGCTGAAAGAGTAAAGATGCCCCAATGTCCTGGAAGAACCTGTTTGTCATGTCCAGAAAACGTTGGGTTTTGGTTTTTTGTTTTTGGGGTGGGTTTTTTTTGTTTTTTTGTTTTTTTGGATTTTTTTGCAATTAGTTAGTAATTCAGCCTTTTAATAAAGCAGCTGTCTCCAAAACACCTTTCTTAATCTGAATGATAGTTATGTCTGTATAGGCTTGTTGTGTACACATGCTCCTGTTCCTCTTCTGTGTGCCCAGGTGTTGGGGCCAGAGCAGGAGTCTTAAGGGGAGGGGGTGGTAGCCTTGGCTTGTTTTTCCTGGTTTTTGTTGGGTTTTTGGCACCCTCTCTTGAAGGCAGACTCTCCGGGGGAGTTTCTTCCAGGCCTGCTCAGCCATGGAGTTGAGAAATGGAGGTTCCAAAGGGGGAAGACGTGAAGAGGACTAGCTTTTTTATTTCTCTTCCACTACTTTATGCATGGACCTCCCTCTCCCAGACCTTGCCTCTCCTCCTCTGTCCATCACCCAAAAATTTCTGTGAAAAGAAGGGCTTTTAATCCTTCAGTGAGCTTGGACTTTGCTGTGAGGCAAAGATAGAAGCTGAGGAACTGGAAAAAGAGTTGATTATTTTATCTTAGTGTATCTGGTATCATGTTCATATTCCCAGTTTGAAAGAGACCTTTGTTTCTCTGCTGAGAAGGCTTCAGAAGTGTGGTGAGACTTGTAGTTTCTGATGTTTCTCTGATCCCACAGTAGCACATAGTTGCAGCTCAATTGCTGCTCAGTTGGTTTTTTTGAACTACATAATTTTGTTTAAATTGCACATTTTGTAAACTGACTTGAAGTGTTAATAACTTTTAATAGTAACTTGTAAGAACATAGTCCAGGTTAAAAATAAAATTACAGCTGTTGGGACCAGACTGAGTTCAAGGCTTATTAGTATTGTCTTCAGGAAAAAAAAAAAATCTGTTCTTACAAAGAAGGGTTTGGGTTACAGGCCATTAGGTGGTTAGTAGGATGACAAGTGCAGCAGGAGGAACTGCATGTCAGCATTGTCAGGCTCTTCCCAGCATCTCTTTGTGCGAGTAAGGCTGAAAAGCAGAACTGTGGTTTGTTCTTGGCTCTTCTTCACTGGCCCTCTGTGGAAACAAGCTCCCATCTGGCAAACCAGGAGCTGTGGATTCGAGCTGTGCAGTAACCGGATGTAAGGGAAAGAGTTCTTGCTCGGACATGTGCTCCTAGGTTTGACTACCTTGTTTTTGAGGCAGATGCGGATATGCCGGGGGGCAGGAAGAATGTGGGGTTTTTTCCCCTGGATGCCTTCAGAGCTGAGTCTCTAACGCTGTGGCTTTTCTCTCTTTGTCCCTTTCCAGTCCTTCCTCCAGTGCTGGTTCCAAGGCACAGCGAGTACAACCCCCAGCACAGCCTCTTGGCGCAGTTCCGCAACCTGGGACAGAACGAGCCCCACATGCCGCACAACGCGACTTTCCCGGACTCTTTCCAGCAGCCCAACAGTCACCCGTTCCCCCACTCGCCCAGCAGCAGCTACCCAAACTCACCTGGAAGCAGCAGTAGCACCTATCCACATTCTCCAGCCAGCTCAGACCCGGGAAGTCCTTTCCAGATGCCAGGTACAGTCAGCTTCCCTTCAGAAGGGAGAAGGTGGTTGGACATCACTGCTGTCGTGGGTTTTTTGCTTATTAACCCCAAATGATCATCCAACACTTGTGTTCAATAGCAAGCTGAGAGATGTAAGGTAATAAAGAGTGTAGAATCTCTTTGTCTGCTAATATTGAAGGCTTTAATATTGTGCATCCTTCAAACATGGTTAAAACATTACAGCAGAACTCCTGTGGGGTGTGGGGAGGGATCCAAAATGTTCTGGGCACCAGTTCAGCAGTTTAGTCCACAAAGCATACGGTTCAATGCACTAGAAGTGTGGTGCTAGAGATCATCCTTGCTTAAGAAAGAGATCAGCATAAGTTCAGCACAAGGCTTTAGTTCTGCAGAAAAAGGATGTTTCTCAAGGTGATCACGGTGATTGCTACTTGATAAACAATTTCTTCGCAGAGTGGTGTAATTTCAAGCAGCAAATACACTTCAACTGTAAAACAGGCCCTTAAAACAACTCTTCAGGCAGTTTTACTACCTAAAGACAGAGAAGTAAGAGCCTTCCTTTGTTGACTGGTGTCTGGAAAATTCTGTGAAGCTGCCTTATTTTGGTCTTTACATGTGGCTGGATAAAAAATACAGCAGAAGCAGTCTGTAGTGGATTTCTTGATCTATATGCTGGGAGAAGGATGCAGTACAAATGCTTACTGATGTTGTTTGCCTGTTTTCTTCAGGGGCTGAGGCAGGATATGTGTAAACAAAGCAGCAGATCTGTGAAAATCTGTTTCCTGTTACATGAAATTAATATCCATAGATCTCTGCTCGTGATAATTGTTTCAAATTTTTCTCTTGTGAGTGAAGACTACTGAATTTGCTGGAAGGAAGGAAAGAGAGTTTGTATTGGCTTTTCTAAAAAATGTGAGGAGTTGCTGTGAGACCAGCTGTCTTTTTTTTCCTTTTTTTTAACATGATTGCTGTGGTTGGGGCTCTTCCAACAGAGATAAAGACCTAACAAGGTCTTCCTGAATGCTGGCTTGTGGAAGTTCACTTGATCTTTGAAGGTCTGTTCTGTCCACACGCCCTTAATGTCAGCAGCTGCAGTGAAGAAATTGAATTAGAGGGGAGGTCAGGATACTGATGTCCTTGATGCTTAGCCCTGGACTGTTGTCCGTCTTGCACTAATGGGGAAAGAGGCTGACTTTTGAAAAATACAAAAATAAAGGGGCAAAGCAGTTATCCTTGAAAACTTTCTGGATGCTGGTTAATTTGTTGCCTGTGGCCTTGGAATCTTGTGCATGACCAACACCATGTTTGCACACACATGAACACTTAAGGCTTAGTAAAACACGAGACTCAAAATCCAGTGCAGTTTAAAGTAAGCTTTTAATGCAACCCTGTTGCCATCTCTGTCTTTCTCTGCTGCTTTCTCATCCAACTGAGGGCGTTCAAGTAAGGGAATTAGCCAGGCACCTGCCAGCATTAGATGTAAAGCTCTCAACAAAATACCAGCTAAACAATAAGTAGTTAATAAATTTCATGAACACGTGTTTTCTTTAAAAATACTTAAAAATCTAAACAAAACCACCACTCCACAAAACCCCCCCAAACTTACAAAGCATTCTCCTGCCTTTTGTTGACGCTAATTTGGTTTTCAGAGTTTCGGAATCCCCTGTGATTATTTGCTGTGGTAGTTTGCAATCCATACTCTCAGTAATGGAAATGAATGTGGGATGAACAGCAGCAGAGACAGCACAGTGGTAATCCAATCCCAGCTTTTGCAGAGAAAGCTTGCAGGGATCAGGCAAGGGTTTCTCGCTCTTGGATGTACCTCTGTGCAGTTGATCTGGAGGAGAGTGTCCTCTGGTGTATTAGGAAGTGGTGACATTGGCAACTTCCAGCAGCCTCTAAGAAATCTTTTGGGAAGCTTTCCCAGGAGTGGAATAGGCAGCTGAAGGGCCATGCTGGCTGGGACACGTCAAACAGGGCTGAAAGCTGTGTGTTAATGAGTGTGGTCACTGTGCACGGGCTCGTTCTGTGCTGGTGAGGCAGCCCTGAATGGGACAGGACAGAGACACTTGACAGAGAAATTCCAAACCCAGATGGCCACTTCTGTAGAATTTGGGTTCCTGGACACTCTGCTGTTCCCAGTCTAGGGAAACAGAGTTAATACTTCGCACTGACAATGAAAAGGCCCTGGATATAGCTGCGATGTTTAAATACTTTGCTGGTAGAGTTGTGTTGGAAACAGAAAAGCTCAAACTGAAAGTTTTCTGCTCCAACTTCTGTTCACTTTTAACATATTCAATATCTACTCCTGGCTGGGCCCTGAGACCTCTTCTGTGCCCTGATGTTTGTATGGCACTTTGAGCCTGCAGAACCGTGGGCTGGAAACACAGCTGAGCTTTCTTTTGTGGCTTTATGTGGGGGTGAAGTGACTTGTTTTTGTTGCAGTTGTGCTTAATATGCACAGTAATTCTTTGCTTTCCTTATTCGAGGTCCATGATTGCTTTTTCAGATTTCTGGTGGGTGGAAGTTTATAGCTGAGTCAGGCTGGAAGCATTTCCAGGCTCAAAGTGTTTATGTGGATATGTGGATGTGCTTTAAAGAGAGGAAAGGACTCGTGTATCTCTGCCTTTTCTATATTTAGCTGATACTCCCCCGCCCGCTTACCTGCCTCCGGAAGATCCGATGACACACGATACCTCCCAGCCCATGGATACCAACATGATGGCACCTGCAATTCCCCCTGACGTACACAGGGGAGGTAAGAACACTTCCTTCGTGTTTTCTGCTCCACTTCTTAAGAGTAAAGACCCTCCGGAACTTACTAGTAACAACTGAGTTTTAATTTTGGATGGATGTTGTTCATGAAAATTTTTGTCTGCAGAAAAGGGAAAAAAAGGGCCATGTAATTTTTCTTCTGTTGTTGTGAGGGATGAAATAGCAAAGCTGGAGATTATTTATAAATGTAAATATTTATTTAAGACAGGAATCTACCCCATGACTCTTAAAAAATGCAAAATATATGGGGTTTATTACTTTCTTACTCCCAACCAACTCAAAGACCAAAGTAATTTTATGTTTGGTATTGGGAACTTCCACTAATCTCTGAATGGAAAGAACTTCTACGAGGCTGCACATTCTGCATGTGATACTGAAATTACATGTGTGCAAGCAAAGGAATCTGTTTCTCTCTCTATGATTACATTGATTTATTGGAGCAATGCAGTTAATGCTATAGAAAACCTGCTGAATTGTGGGTGACAGTAGATGTGGTCAAGTGTAGCTCTCCAAGCAAAGGCTTGACCAGAGGAGGGATGCTAAACCATCAGTTATGGAAATGCCCAGAGACATTTTGCTTGGGCGGTTGGAATATCTGCATTTTTTCCTCTGAGACAGTACATCTTATAAAATTGTGCTTTTTTGTTATGTTTTTGGCCTGAATTTTAAACTTTGGTCTTTAAAAGAGTATGTTCTGCTTTTAATAAAGTTCCCCTTCTGGTCATAAGGGCATTTATGGTTTTTTGTATTTTGTGTAGTTCCACCCTCTCTTCCCATTTTTGTTTCATCTTTGAATCAGGCAGTGATAACACTGGGTTCAGAATACAGAGTTACCTGCCTGAGGTGTGGCATTGCTACAGACTTTAAAAATCTGTATTTAAATGAAGGCCTATTGCTCTGTGTACTGGTTCCCAGACATGTTTTTACACATTGCTGAGTAAAGGGTTCGGTGCATCCATCATCACACTGTGAGAATGGCTCCTTCAGAGAACACTTCAGCTTACACAGTTGTGGCCCATGCCAAGAGCGAGCAGCAAGCTGGATGCTGTGCCAGAACAATTATCAAGATCACAAGCACATGAACAATTTAACTGTTGTGTTTTGGATTTTTTGGTGTTGGTGGTGGTTTTTTTTTGTTTTTTGGGGGTTTTTTGGTACTTGCTTTGCTGCTAAGCTCAATGTCTGGTTCCAGGAAGTACATCTGCCCTCTTAGAACAATTTGGATGGCTTTTGAGTTAGCCTATTGACTCTGCTTGGAATGAGTTTTGAATGTGATGAACCCCATCTGTAGCACTTCCATTTTATGCTGATCACACAGACTACACTTCGTGTGTGTGAATAGTTTGCAGGAATTTTGGGCCAGAAATTTACTGCCCCAAAATACATTTATCAATCTTTATGCCTAACTGCAGATCTCTGCATGTGTGTCCCTCTCCCAAATCACGTGAGTAGTGTACAATTCCTCTAATACATGAGAGTTGATAAAGAGAAAAGGCTTTACATTTTTCTTCTTGCTCTTTATCATTCAGCCATTTCAAAATATAAATTGTGTCTATTGATATTTTTCCCTTCTAGTAGTTTAGTGCAATTGATTTTCATCTCTGTCCCTTCATTAAAAAGAAAGACTTTTGGGTGTCTTCACATGTTTATTATTCACATATGTATGCTGTGATTGCACTACTTTAAAAAAGAATCTGCTGCAGGTTGTAGAAGAAGAGTTTTTACTGTGAACTTACTGCACCATTTTTGTTGCAAACTTTTTAGAAGCTTGTTCTTCACGGTGATTTGTTAGCCTTAAGAGATTTGATTTAACAAGCTGCATCCTGTCAATGAAGTTGGGTAATTTCCATTGTTGGCCCATGCTGGGAATAGAGAGACTAAACGCACCTGCTCTGCATGACTTAAAGCAAATGCAAGGAAGTCAGTATGAAATCTGTGTGAGAGAGATATGATTAATTCTGTAAGAATGGCCAGCTGGCAAGATTTCTTCCTGACTTTGAGAACTGGGGCAAAGCTGCAGCTTTGATAATTGCTGGCATCTTTATGGGAATTAAAAATGTAGTAACCTCTTACTAATAATTAAAGACTGTTTTTTCTTCTTTTTTTTCCTTTTTTTTTTTTTAACAGTGATATGAAGGGATAGAAAGTGCCAGAGTATTAGGAAAGATCAGCTTTTTACCAGTGTTTTTAAGCAAGTTATTAACAACAAACACTATGCTCAGAAATTTTGCATAGTGATGCAGGATGCATTATCCTGCTCTTGATTATTTGCCACCTTTTGTATCTACTGTGTACTGCTGGCTTGAGGGGGATTTTTGCTTTTTGTAACAAAAACTCATAGCGGTGTGATCTGTGAACAGATGAGAATATGAGCACAAATGTTAGTTGGCTGATACCAGTAAAAACTTGGAGCTGGGAGAAGGAAACTTCTGGCCAGAAAAACAAGTTTTCCCATCATACCAGTCTGATTTTCATTTTAGCACTTTGCCCTGTAGTTGGTAGCTGTGATGTTGGTGTTTTAGCAGCAAGTCCCACTTTTCTAGTCTTAGTAGTGAAATAGTGACCTTCATTTAAAAGAAACCACATAAAGCAACCACAACCACTCGGTAGCCTCCTTTTATTTGGAGGCAGTTTAGCAATTTTTAGCTGTATTTGGCACCTTAAAGAACGTGCTCTGGGTGGAGATAGGTATGTGAAGAAGCCTGGAGTTGCTGGGTACCCACTGGGAAACTTCTTGGTTAAGACCTTTGGCATCATCTGGAGAAACTGTTTCCCATGCACAGTCACAAGTGTGACTTCAAGAGTTCCATGTGTTTCTAGTGCTTGAATGATTAGAAGTGAACCAGGAATTGCCTGTCAGCTTTCTGTACAATTCCCAGCTTCAGTTAGAAGCTGCCAAGGAGGAACTTCTTGTTACCAGCATCTGGATAACTACATTCTGAGAAATCCTTGCTATTACTGAACAAGTAATTCTTTTGGTGGTGAAGAGTTGGAGATCTCGCATTTGGTAGCAGTTGATGAATAAAAGGTCCTCATTAAATACTCTCTTCCTCCAGTTCCTCTGCTCTCCAGCCCAGTGTAACTGTTGGGATCCTGTGTGTGAATGCCCTGTTCATCCTCCAATCCCAAGCAGTATCTCTTTCATATTGTGGATGTGCTTCATGCATTTTCTGCAGACAAATACCAATCTCGCTTAGGTTTTTTGAAGTCTCCTACCGTTCTCCCAAAACACCCAGGAGAAAGATTTGGTCATGCTCTGGATGCTGAAAGATTGATCTGCTGGCTGTCTGTTTAAGCTGCCTTGCTGTACTTCTTTGTAAAGTGAGGAATGGTTTTTGATGCAGTTGTGTGATGCTGTTTCTTCCTGTTGCTATACAACTTTGCAGTAAGCAAACAGGTGACTTGTAGTTTGTTAGTAAAATGAACTGAAGATGAAATCCATCTACTGAATAGGAAAGAAAGCTGAGTTGTACAGTTGCTCCATTTCTCTGCTGTCTGGGCCTGCACTGTGGCATGTTGTAAGAAAACAGGGCAAGGATATTGGGGCACTGCTTGGGATGTGCCCAGGAGCTTTCTGCACTTTTCTGCTCATACCTAGTGCCAGCCTTTGTCTCTTCTGAGTCTCGAGTAGAAGTTATTCTACTCTATGTAGCCTATCACTTCAGCGTGATTTATGGAATCCCCCCTGATGGGGGGGATATATAGAGTCCTGGCCAGAAGGTTAAAAAGATGAGAGGAGTTTTCAAATTCCTTGCTTCAAGGTAGTTGTTTTATTAAGTCTTACCAGAGGAACAGAGTGCTAGACACAGCACCCAGTAAAAAATACAGAAAAATGCCCCTTGTGTTATCAAGATTACACAGCCCTTTTAAAGGTAAATCACCCAATGGAAGCTTAAAATGAAAGATATTTTTACTTTTCTACTAATGTTCAATAAATCATCCTCTTGCGTGTACAGGAACTGCAGAATTTTTCATCTAATCACCCTAAATTACTTTTACTGCAGAATATGGAGTAGTAGAAGAAGAAGAAGAAGGCCTGGAGAACAACAACAATCCTCCATTTAGAAGTTTTTAGCTTTTATCTATTTACTACATTAACAAACCCAAAACCTCTAAATTTTTCACCCTGTGACAATCTTACAAACTACTCTGTCATCTATTTTACACCAGTGTAGATTCTAATTCTTCCCAGAGTGTAGGTAATTTTCTCCATGGACGAAGGTCAAAACCAGTGTTGTCCAGTGGGGTAGAACCCTTCAAAACAGGCAGGGAAATACTCTCTGCACTTTGGGTTCCCACAGTAGCCCAAATCTGCAGAGTTATGACTCTTTACACCTCAAGCCTGTGTTCCAGCACTGTTAGGCTGTAAGGTTTCCATTGCTGCTTTCCAGATGTCCAGGCAGTTGCTTACGAGGAGCCGAAGCACTGGTGCTCCATCGTCTACTACGAGCTGAACAACCGCGTCGGGGAGGCGTTCCACGCGTCCTCCACCAGCATCCTGGTGGATGGCTTCACTGACCCCTCAAACAACAAGAACAGGTTCTGCCTGGGGCTGCTCTCCAACGTCAACCGCAACTCCACCATTGAGAACACGAGGCGGCACATTGGCAAAGGTGAGGTTGGGATCTGGCCATCCATTTTGGAGGCGGGTGGCATTTCCCAACACATGACAACTTGGGCCGCTTCCCTCAAGAGTAAGCTGCTCTTCCCTAGGATGTGGGAGAAGTGCCTGTGTTGGTAAACATATAATTTTCTGGCCTAGTCTTATAAACAAAGTATTGTTCCTACCTGGTGTATAATTACAGGAAGCTTTTACCCTTAATCAATTTTTAATTGCCTGAAGGCTATCGAAATCTAAATTAGAATGAGAGGTTAAGGCAGTTTGTCTAATGAAATGGTCTTGATTTATCTTAATTATTGCTGTATATGGAAATCCCAGTTGTGGTCCTTGGCACCAAATTTTTTAGGTAGCCTTAGTTCTAACATAAATTAGCTATCCTAACGTATTTTGGGAGATAACCTGCTAAATCAGTTTATTCCAAATGCATGTTTCACAGGCTGGTGATTCTTTCCATGGGAATTTTTTGCTTCCCTTCTATGTCTGTGACAGTCTTGCAAAAGAGAAAATCTTCACCTTTATGCCTGACTAATACAGTCCTCTTTTCTGAGAACTCAACTATAATGCAAATGGCAGGCAAAACTGACATTGCCCCCTGCTATGGGCCATTCCTGCAAGGCAAAATTTTAGGTATTTACATTATTTGTAAACTGTAAATTTTCTGAGATAGTTGAGAGTTCAGCATGCCCAAGCAGTGGGGTGAATGTTTTACGTGCCAGTTCATGAGAGGAGGAAAGAATTGAAGCTGAAGAGAACTGTCAGGTCCTCGAGTCTGAGCCCCCAGTCTGGAGAGCTTTTCTCTTCATGAGAGCTTGTGCAGCTCTCAGCAGTGCACCACACCTGTGTTGTGCCACTCAAGTGCTAATACTTCTTCCTTCTTTTCCTCCCCATCCATCTTCCCAAGTATCAGGATATTTATTTAACACCTCATTCATTTTTCCTGTTAAGAGTAACCCAGCTGCAGGCAGAGTTCTGCTGAAGCACTTAACTGCGTGTGTACCAAAGCAGAGCGTGGGAGAGACAAGGACGCAGTTGAATAAGTAAATGTGTACAAGTGATGGTGATGTAGAACTGTTAGTCTTTGAGAAAGGAGGAGTAAATCCCAAACTTGAAGACATAGCCATAAATGTTTTTGCAGATCAGGTGGGAGTATGTATGTACCCACACAGTCAGTGGCAAAATCTTACAGGACAGAGCACAGTCGAGGCTTTCTTACTGGACTGCAGTTGAGTTTTTTAATTCTGTGTGTTCACCTCTGTGATTTGTGACATTGTGGGAGGTGAAAGGTTTAAGTAGCAAATAAACCATTTTTAAACACAGAACGTAAATTTTCGTGCTTTCTCAATACCTTTGGAATTGACTCCTACTGACACAAAGGTTCTCTATATGCTACTCTTCTGGGGCTTTGCTGCTGTGGAAGACAGGTGAGGGAGCAGGCACTAAAAGGGCAAAGCACTGTAAAATTGGTGTGTACCCTCATTTGGCAGATATGGCTGAGGAATTTGAAGGCCTTTTTCTTTTTTTTTCCTACCTAGCTTTCTGAAATTAAAGCTAGCTGACAAAACTCATGCTACCCAAACTAGCACTCAAGACTTTTCCAGAGCATTGAGCTTGGGGGTGCTTTAGTACCTACAAATGATGCAGCAGGGTTCTGCTCTCTCTGCTTGCATTCCCAATTACTGCTTCACTTAAATACAACAAGAAAAAGTGGTCAGGTTGTCCAGGGGAAGGCATCAAAACTACTGTGCTTGCTGGTTTAGTGTTGTTGAATATCCAACATGTTGATTCCCCTTACATACATACATACATGCATGCATACATACATACATACATAACCTTCTTTCAGATCGCCTGCTGATGAAAGAGAAAAGTAAAAATGAAGTTTGAAGACGGATGAGGTTCTGATATGCAATTAAAGTTTATCTCTTTAAGCAGAAGCCTGTCTCTGTGGAGACAGAGCATGAAAACAGACACAGAGTGTGAATTTGTGAACCCTCCTTACGCCAGCCTTCTCCTCGCAGGGGTTCATCTCTACTACGTTGGTGGGGAGGTGTACGCTGAATGTCTCAGCGACAGCAGCATCTTTGTGCAAAGTCGGAACTGCAACTACCACCACGGGTTCCATCCCACCACGGTCTGCAAAATCCCCAGTGGCTGCAGCCTGAAGATTTTCAATAATCAAGAGTTTGCTCAGCTTCTGGCTCAGTCCGTGAACCATGGCTTTGAGACAGTGTATGAGCTTACAAAGATGTGCACTCTCCGGATGAGTTTTGTAAAGGTATGTGAGCGTTTGCTTGAGATTATTTTGTAAGCAAAGTAAATTATTTTTTCTTAATGTCATGATTTTGAATGGTCCAGTAACTCCCTTCATCAGCCTATTAATGGCTGTTGAATTTTAAGGATGGAATGCTCATTAGCTCTAAGACAGATCTTAGTGAAATGAAGTATTTGTGGACAGAAATCCATCTAACCCACATACTTAGAAAGCATGAGGTGACTTGCAGAAGATGTTTCTTCACATAAGTCCTCTAAATCTTGACCAGCAACTCTCAAATTAGGAACTGCAGTGATTATTTAGAAGAATATGCATACCCTTCTATTCTAGGAAGGCATGCAAGGTCAGGATTTGTGATGTGGCTGTTGTGTGAGTGTCAACATAGGTACTGATATAAAAGGGCTGGTCCTTACATGAAAGTAATCAAATGAAGATGGTGATATGCTGCAGTGCTCTTTATGATGGGAGGATGGGAACTTTCAGATGTGTTAAGACAGGGGTTCCTAAAATTGAATAGGTTGTTTACAGCTCTGCAGCCTACAGAGTCGTATGGCAGCGTTGCCTAAACAGTCAAACAGGACCTCTTGTGTATTGGAAGTTGCACTGCACAGTGTTCAGAGCTGTTGCCACCTGTGCTGGGAGCTGGGAAATCCCTTCGTTAGGGGTTAATACGGAGCAGAGCAAACTGCACCTCCAGATGTCATAGTCTTCTCTTCAGACCTGCCCCAAAAACGGTTCACTTACAAAACAATTTTGAATGCTTTCAAATATATCTTTGTATCTTTGGTAGTTACTGTAACAGAATCAGGTGTGAGCTGAAACAAAACCTGTCTTAACTTGAGAAATAGCTTGGTGGGAATGACCATGCCCTCTTTCTCCAAGGAGGAATGCTTCTGACTTACTGTTCAGTTTATCATCTCCATCCTGAGAACGATACTTTGGTTCTTGTCAGACAGATGCCTCACCCCCATTTCCACATCAGTCTATCACCTCATCTCGTAATTTTTTGATCTGTTTGGCAGCATCTCCCCCCAGTTTGTTCTATTTTCAGTCCTGGCAGAGAAGATTTGAATATCCCCCTCTACAGAGGCTTTATAGGGATCTCAGGCAGCTGGCAGTGATGTATGGGGAAATTTTGCAATGCCACAGGTTGTCTTTAAAGACTTCCATTCCAAGAGTTCTGAAACAATACTTTTTCCACATTTATGATTTTTTAGCTTCTGATTTGCTTGTTGAAATGTGATAATAGTTGGTGGGTGCTATGGGTGCTCTGCCACCCTGCTGATAATGACTGTTGAAAGCTATTTTGTTAAGAAGCACACTTTTCATGTATTTAATATTATAATATAAGGTGATTTGTTTTTTCTTTCCCCGCTTATGATTCTGTTTCCAGGGCTGGGGAGCTGAGTATCATCGCCAGGATGTAACGAGCACTCCATGCTGGATAGAGATACATCTCCATGGTCCCCTTCAGTGGCTGGATAAAGTACTTACTCAGATGGGCTCTCCTCATAATCCCATTTCTTCAGTGTCTTAAAAGGTCCCAAGCTCTCCTGCATTTTGGAAACAGTTGAGCCTTGCATGTACTTGAAAGATGTATGAGTCAGACACACATTTTTATTTTTTTTCCCCCCTCAACTGGCAACAGCTGAAAAAGAGCCATGAAAACACTTGACTTCTGTGACCAACTGTTGGATTCAGAGAACAAAGATAAATAAACCCCTTTGACGTACTGTGGGTAGAATGAATTCTAGTTTACATTGTAATGTACTATGGTGGAGTTGATTTGTGGGGCTCAGTACAAGAGGGACGACAGAGCCAAAGCCAAACTCAGTGTGCTGGACAGAGTTCCCAACAGATTTGCCTGTAGCCGGCACTCTTAAGGTTCTCCTTCCTTACATTCAGCACTTGCTGGTTTCCCCCTTGTCCTCTGGAGCTAAGAGTGGATGTTGGCCAAGTCTGCTCTTTGCAGCCTCTCTTCAGTACTTCTTAAAAACATGAAATTGATGGTTGCTGTTCTCTTTGAAAGTAAAAGAAATCATAAGGTTTAATCTCAATAACTGTGTGCTATCTCTGAAATTGTGTCCTGACCATACTGCTGTAAGAATGTTAGGTATGTTCTTTTGCTAAATGTATGTATGGTGTATTTGAAAGTTTAGAAATAAATTAGATTTAGACCATAAAGGAATTAGGAATATTTGAATGGGGGGAGGTGGGAGTGGGAGGGGAAAATGACAACTGAAATGTAGAATATATTGTAAACATAGTGTGTTAGTTTAAACTGAGGTATGAATTTTGTTGTGCATTTTGTTTTCATAGTGGCTTCATCTTGTTAGGTCTGACTATTTTTGCCTCTTCCTTTTCCCCCAAAGCAATTGTGCAGCTTCTTTTACCCATGAAGAGGACAAAATGATTAATTACTGCAGTTTGAAGGCTGCAGCTCTATGTATTTCAAGACAAATTTGTACAGAGTGCTCTTTAACTATTGAGCAGTTTTATACAGTTTATGTAACAAAAGTAGGCTTTTAATTTTGTGAGAGAATCTTGTTTTGCCAAACCTAGTAACTGTTAATTGTTTGGAGGACTTCAATATCCCTGTGGGGGTCTATTTCAAACATTAAAAATAGATATATATTTTTAATTTTTTTTTTTTTTACTGCTTGGTTTATTTTCTTCTCTTTGCTCTTTTATATTCATGTAAGCTGTAGTACTTTTAAGTACTTTTATTCCAAAACTAGTGAGTCCTCTTTACTGGAAATTTTGAATAAAACCTGTTGTTACTGCTTACATTTGATTAAAACCTTGTCTTGTCCACTTCTTAGCAGACTCTTAACAAACCAGATAGAGGTGTGGTCTTGGAGGAGGAGCAACTAGAAATGAAGATGTGCTGAGCTTAGACATAATGATTAGTACAGGTTAGTAGCCCTGCTAAACTCAGGAGTGAGGGGAGGCTGAGCAGCAGAGCTCAGTGTGTGTTCAGCCAGACACAGAATGCATCTGTCTGTCACTGTAATGAGTAATAACCCTTTTTGGAGTATGAGTCAGTCCCACCTTTTTCTCTTTCTTTTTTTGTTGTTTTTTTTTTTTTTTTTTTTTTTTGTAGAAGTTAATTCCACTGCTTGGCTCAGTATACATGCTTTAAATTAACAATTCTCCCCTTGCACAGGGGAAAAAACCCCATAATGTTCAAGTTCCCTATAGAGAAGAACCTGGTACTTTTAAATTCCAAGAACAGGTGTTTTGGTTTTGTTCAGATTCAGTTTGATGTATCTTTTTCATAAAGAAGCAGTCATAGCACAAACGTAAGTCTTTAAAATAAATAAAATTTAAAGATGACCAAAAAGAGAAAGAATGCTGTTTGCTGCTCAGGCACTCTCTTTGGTTTTGATATCTTCAGCCCCTGCTACATAAACTCCCAGCTGTTCCCAACAGTTTCACTCCTTTTTATGGAATGCAGCTGTGAGGTAGTGACTTCTCTTTTAATTAGTGCTGTAACCATCCATCATGCAAGTCTTAAGGAGTGTTTCTACTTGGATGTTTTCATATTTGGATGATCCTGTGCAAGTTTTGATAAACTTTGAAAAAGCGTTGGAGTAAGAAAAGACAGTTTATGTTGTGACTGCTTTGAATGTTGCTATCTTTTATGTTTTGGGCTGTAATGCCTCTCTGTTTTTCCTAAACAGGGATTAAAATTAGAATATAGTAGCTCTGCAGTGCCTCAGAAACTTCCAGTGGTAATCTGAACTAAGTGGGACTTGCAGGATCCCAGTTTTTCCAAATTCCTTCTGTTGTCAGTTTTCCTAGAATACTGTTGAAGTGCTGGGTACATAATATTTTCTCTATCTGTTATCCAGCTTTTTGCTTGTGGTGTGGAAAGGAAAATGGTTAGGTGCAAGGAAAAAGTGGACCTTCCTATGATGGTGCTGAGTATCTGAGCTGTATTTCATTAAAAAAGATGAGTGAATTGGAGTAGCACCTGAGACTCTCAGGTGGTTTTGTTTGGGTTAATTTTTTTTCAGAGTTACTGGTAGGGGCTGTTTTGGATTTGTGCTGGAGACAGTGTTGGTAACACAGGGATGTTTTCCTTATTGCTGAGCAGGGCTTGCACAGAGCCAAGGCCTTTTCTTCCTCTCATCCTGATGCCTGAAGAGGCCACCTAAAAATAGAGACTAGACAAGAATAAGGGAACAAAGGTAGGTATTTATTTGAAGGGTCTTCAAAGGTACACCCTGGGGAGCCAGAGGCTACTGCCAAGATGGACAACAGGTCACAAGTTCTTCACACTTCTATAAGTTTGGTTCCTTTGCATATCAGGGTTAATTTTCCAATTAAAGCTTCAGTTAATGATGTAGTTTCCCCAAGCTTGCCCCTCCTCTTAGGCTTTGGTTTACTTTTTGGGCCTAGGACAATCTGGGTGTCCTTGGAGAGCAGGCCTGGAGAGGCTTTGTTATGTCTAGCATGAGAGAGCAGAAGTGAACAGGCTACAAGGAATTTCAGAGTTACACACTAGGCAGTGCAGGATTTGAAAAACATGAAAGTTTAAGCCTAAGGCATCAATCCCACCCCATCAGTAAAGAGACTGGAGGTGCACAAGGAGTCGGGAGGGGACACAGCTGGGACAGCCAACCCCAGCTGACCCAACACATATCCTATAACATATGGAGTCATGCTCAGCATGTGAAACTGGGGAAGAAGGAAGGAGGGGGTGTTTGGAGTGATGGAGTTTGTCTTCCCAAGTTACAGGTAGGTGTGATGGAGCCTGGATTTCCTGGAGATGGCTGAACACCTGCCTGCCCAAGGGAAGTGATGAATGAGTTTTGCTTTGCTTGTCTCTGCAACTTTTGCATTACTTACTAAATTGTCTTTATCTCAAGCCACAAGTGTTCTTACTTTTACCCTTCCAGTTCTCTCCTCCATCCCACCTGGGGTGAGCAGCCTCTGAGTGGTGCTTAGTTACCAGCCAGGGTTAAACCACAACAGACTAACAGCCAGAAACAGGAGGTAGGACAGAAATTACCTGGGAGGAAGGAACTGCTGGCTTGAGGCTTGCTGGCTGTAAAAATTTTTGGAGCGTTTTGAAGATGTTTTCTTACTGATTTGCCCTGTTTTGGATGGTTGGAGTCAGAAAGCTGGAAAAGATAAAGGACAAGAAGGAGAGGAAAAGTGTTTCTTGGTGACCTCTCACAAAACAGAGAATGATGAGAACTAGAAACATGGACAGAGCCTATGGTGTCAGCTCTGTAACCAGGTAAGTTCCTGCTGCTTATTTGGTTTTATTTCCCCATAGTTTCCTCCATTTAGTCTGCTGAACAAAAGAGTTAAAACCAGAAGACACTAGCTGAAAAGCCAAGGCAAGTCCCTGTTAGGAGAAACTGAAGAGACATGGATACCTGTCTTGAGGAAAAGCAGTGAACAATGTATGTGGAGACAAATAGTTCCATGCAGCTGAATGTGTTTTGAAATCTCTGTTTTGGCTTTTAAATGCTGGAAATCAAATAATTTTTCCTGAGTGGAGACGACTCTAACCATTTAAAAGTCGCTGGTGATTAAAAGATTTGTTGAAAGCTAAGAGAGGTAGTCCTGCTTACCTATGTGGGTTTAGGAAGGGATGGATAAAAATAATGCATGTTTCATCATATCCTGTATCAGAAGCATGGGCTTGATCTTTTAATGCTTCCTAACCTGGTATTGCTATCTACTTTGTTAAAGCCATTTGCTTGCTAAATCACTCCTCTTGCTACTGTAGCTATTGTCTTTACTGTCTTAACAACTTTAGTTGTTGCTTTGTTGAGACAGACTTAACAACACACGCACTTGTTGTAATCCAAAGCCATAAGAAGTTTTTTTATTATTCTCTGCTGCTGCTCTTACACCTCTTCACAATTTGCTGTGGCTTATGAAGATTGGCTGCTAGCAAACAATGACAAGGCTGTCTAACAAACAATGACCATTCAAGCAGTAATACAATTAGCTATACAAGCAAAAGTATAGTTAGTTACATATTATATGCAAGCTCCTTCTTGTACACACTTAATGTTCCATAACAAGAACATCTTCTGCTTGTGTCCAGAACATCTTCTTTCATTGATTATCTTCTTGGCTTTCACTGTGGGTTTCACTGTGGCTGCAAAATCTCACGGGTAAATTCTGAGTATCTTTAGGTCTGACTCTGTGAGGCTTTCAGACCAGCTGTCGGCCTCATCAAATAGTTGTCTTTTCTGGCCTCTAAACAATACAGATGTGTGAGTATTGTTGTTTGAAGACAACAAATCAGTGTAGAGGTGTCTGAAATTGATAGGCACACCAAGAAAGGTCCATATCTCCTTGATTTTCCCTTTCTCTTGTCCCACTCTAAATCTTTGATCGACACCTTGGAAGTCAGCTGTGTTTTGGTGCTCTCTGTAGTAATTGCTGCTGGTTTGTTCTGTGAAGCACACTGTAGCCTCTTACTGTGCTCTTGAGATTCATGATTCATAGCCATGAACTGGCAGTCACCTTTTTCTGGATACCTGCCTAAATATACAACGTAACTGTACCATCCCCAGCTGTGGTGGAGCAGTATATTTTTTACATGCATCATCTCACAGTTCATTTTCTTAAATATGTTTGTGATTCTGTGCAGGAGGGAAGGGAAAATGGCTCTTATTTTCCTCTGGCCCTTTCTGTTCTTGACTTAACTTAGTGAAGAGAGACACCCTTGCCTTGTTGTCCATTAGGGTATGTTCTCTCCTCTGTTCCCGAAGCTCCCCTCACTGATTCCTATATTCTCGATGACTTTCCTTGGTTTTTTTTTTTTGAAGTCTGCAAATCACTTATTGTCATCCTCAGGAGGTTCTGTCCCTGTGCTGCTGTGGGTCAGATGTTTGTGTGCCTTCATGTGCTGGGAGCTGCTGAGGCAGAGGGCTCTGGTTCCCCACTTATGTTCAGTTTAATTGAGGTGGCTGACAGGTGGCTCCTGTTTCATTCACCCCACCTGTAGGAGCTGCTGGTCCCTCCCAGCTGGGAGGGCTGTGTCCCACGGGGTGTATGGTGAACTGTTTTTTGTGAGGCAGGTGTGATGGAGAGGCAGCCTCCTGGTCAAAGCCTGCTGCAAACACAGAAGTGACTCCAGGAAGATTTACACTGTAAGCATCCTCTGGGCTTGATGTGGTTACAGAGGTGAGCAGGTCTATAGGAGTGAGTGGATAAGATGGGTATAGTTTTCATGCAGGTCTGATAAATGCCTTGCAGTTAAAAATGATCCTCAGTGTATGCTGTTAACTGATCTTGTGCAGCCAAAGTAATCAAAAGTAATGTCAAACAAACCCCCAGATTTTACAAACAGTCCAAAAGTCTGGAATTTGATTCAATCATCTTTAAGGAATGTTAAGATTCTTTCAATTCTATTGGGTGCAGATTGATCATTTTTTCTTAGGAATTGGTTTGCGATTTCCCCTTTTCATCCCGCTGCTAAGGCATGAATTGAAAAATCTGTATCTTCTCTTCATGATCCTGCCAGCTCATCTGAGATCTAAATCTGTAAAGCTCAGAGGAGGCTGCTGTAGTTTAATTTTGAAGAAGTAAGCACTGTCACTTGCTCCAGATTGTAAACAGGAGTTCAGATATCTCATAGCAGTGATAAAAATCTGCCACTTACAGTTGTGTACTATAGTAAATAGAAAATGAGCTATAATTATATTACAGGCATTCTTTGCTCAAAGAGTTTGGTTTATGTGGAGCAGCCACTTGCTTAGGCGTGCTGGGAAGAGCACAGTTTGCCTTTGTAAAACATACTCTGATTTTCCTGTTGCAGCTTTCCCCAAGTGTCCCTGTAACATGTAAAAACATTCTTTTCTATAAAGAAAAATGGGATGCCTAACTTTCCCTTCCTCTTTCTCCTGTCATAACTTTGAACTTCTTGGTCTGCTGTTCCTTTAGATTACTGAGCCGAGCTTAGAACAAGCAGGAGAATGAGACTTGATGTGTGTAGTGCTGCAGTAACATGCTACTATTTTTTTGGAGCACTTGGTTCTTGGCAGGAGAGCAGGGTCTGTCTCATCTCTGAGCCCTTCACGTCTGCCTTCTGTTGATACTTTAGGGATTGGTAATCCCAAGTGTTTTCAGCTATACATGTGGATACTGAAAGATGGCTGCTGTCCCATCAGATATTTCTCCAAGTTTGTGGACCAGTCTCCTCAAGTCAAAATCACCATATGCCATAGTGCTGGCAACAGCACTATTTAGAAACTGGATCCAAGCATGGCTTCATTTTGAACGTGATTCGGCCCATGGTTTGACTACAAACACTTTTCAAACCTCTCAAACACAGCTTGATCCCTCTGTCTGCTGGATTTGGGCCATGCTGTTTTCTCAAGCAGCACAGAAAGAAGCTACCTTGATCTGCATGCTCTGGAGACTTTAGAGTCCAGGAGTTGGGTTTTTATCTTGTGCCAAGAGAGCAGTTCTGTAAATACTCATTCATGGGATAGCTTTTAATTGGAGTGTGGGCTTTTTTTGTACCCGTACTGCTAATGATTGATATGGCTCTAATTCAGAATACATTCTGGGCACTGTGGCCAGTCAGTTTTCTGACCCAGTGTGTTGCTCTTGGTCTTCCAAGAATCATGTCACTGCCTCAAGTGTCCCTGTGATTTCCCCAAGTCACAGGAGCAAGTTTCAACAGATAAAGTGGTAGATCCTCAGTTGAATTTGATGAGCTTACATTGATAGAAAGCAGCTTACAATCAAAATATTACACCACTAAACTCTCTAGAAATTGACCACCTTCAAAAAGATTCCTAGAAAAACACTGGGATGTCTTAATGTTGGCAATGACAGCAGTTTGAGCTGTCACCTCGAGGTGGGAACCTTGAGTTTGGGAACCTTGATTCAGCAGCGCATACTTTGAGTAAGGGGCCATCCATTTCCTCACGGCATCTGTTGGCACCATACAAGCTTCAGATTAATCCATATTGTGAGTAATCAACATAAGCAAAGCAAAAAGATCCACGTGTGTTCAGTGGCAAGGGAAGGTTCACAGGCAGGTTTTCTTACCATCACTTGAGAAAGTACAGGGAATGCCCCTTTTTGTGCCAGCAGCAGTGGGCGGGTGACAAGGTGCAATGGCAGTGCCATTACATGGAACAATCCCACGCACGGTCAGACCTGGAACTTCACAGCTGAATGTGCATGGAGGCTGTGTTGTGTGTGAGCGTTGTGTTGGATAAAATGCGGGGAAGGATCACCTGGCCACACTATGAGTGATCTTTTTTTATTTAGTGTTTATTTTCACTGTTGTTTCAGAGTTCTCTGGGTGCTCTTGCACTGTGGTTCCTTTGATAGCAAGCTGGATGAAAGGATATGCAGAATACGTGGCCTTTCCTCTGTTTTTCTCCATGTTCTGGTCACCCCTTGTGTTTTGTAAAACATTACTGTGTCTCCTTGTGCTGGAAATTACCATGGCCTTACACAGGTGGGATATACAAGAAGCCCGGTCACAATTCATTCTCTCTACAACTGTATCTGGAATGACTGAAAAATGGGACATGGCCGTCACATAAACAGGAAACAGCCCTTGTAAGGGACTGAGTGTGGCTGACAGCCTAACCCAAATAACACTGTTAGTCATCTCCATATGGGAACCTTTCAGTGCCATGCAAGTTTGGGAAACGTGCTTGTGACTGACTGGCTTCCACATGCAGGATGAGTGGCAGATACCAGATGTTGCCTTACACATTGAACTCTTTTTCTCTAAATTCCATCCGAAACACGAATGTCCTACGTACAGCAGCTGTGGCTGAAAGCCTGCACGTGTGAAGGCTTTGGTGTTTACACAGGAACAGGGCTGGACCTGCACCACTGCAAGCAGGGTCGAGGTTTCTCTGGTCACCTGAGGTTTCTGATGCCAACAAGCGGTAAAAACCAGAGAAGTAGCAAATTGAATACATAGTTGTCAGAGATGGAATGCAGTGTATTTCTAAGTGCTGGCTAGTATGTCTGTAAAAGCTGGCCTCATTTCCTCAAAAAGAACCCCATGGAATGTAACAACAGACTGATGATATCCTCTTTAGGCATATGTAATAATTAGGCACTCTTAATTTCCATATTTTCAGATGTATGGGCTATGGATTATATCCTCTGTCTGGTTTTAGTTTTTCAAATGCAGAACCAGAAGGCTCCTTGTGAAGTTCCTACCTCTCAGTACTTGTAGCCTGCTCCCTCTTTCCACAACCTTTCTTCCTCAGTGCTTACAGAAGTTTGGAGAGCACAGTAAAAGGGCTGCTTTCTGAAAAAAGCAGAGAATGAGTTAATGTGATACCATTAGAAGATACCTGGAAAAACAAACAGTTGTGTGGGGGTTATTTTTAATTTCTGGTTTTTGTTGTTGGGCATTTTTGAAGTATCCTGTTTATTTTTTGTGGGTTGTTGGATGTGTAGCTTCCAGACTACAAGTCTGACATGGTTAACCTGGTATTGCTGGTTTGTTACTAAGGATAGTAACAATTACTCTCTCTACAATAGGATTGGAAATAATTCTAAATTCCAGTTCTTTAGAAAAGTCAAATTCTATAATATTCCTACTTTTAAGAGATACTTTCAGTTGAGTTTTTGTGTTTTGTTTTTCCTGGAAAGGTGGATGTAAGCAGGTGAGAAATTTAATTCCTCATACCTGGGGAGGGGTAGTACAGAGATGTGCTTCACTTTCTTCCTTGCCACCTCCCCCAAATGAATTATTCTTCTGTAGTTCTATGGGAGGAAAGGGAAAAATCTGGAGGGACTTGTTCCATGTGGTTTCCCTCTGGCTAAAGCTGACCCAGCCACTGGGGGAGATCTCACAATGGAACAGATGCTGTGTTCTTCAGATGAATTATGAATTTCAGCCTCTGAAAAGATCAGTCTAAAAGCCGGAGGGCTACGAGTGGAGGGAAAAAACTTTGAAAAACTAAAACAACACTTTGGGTGCATAAAGATTTGAGAGAAATTCTTTTAGGAATGCTGCACTGGAAGCATATTGGAGCCTTGTACATGTTATGCATATGCAGAAGTGCAGTAAATGCCAGTCAGGTGATGGGCTGGTTGCATCAGGCACCCTCTCAGTGGTGTATGGAATGGTCAGAAGAGCTTTGTGTAGGGATTGAAGTAAAATTTAGAAGGTATCTTGCAGTTTCCCTATGACCCCTGTTCCACTTATTAGTCACTTTTGTAGTTAGAATGTTTTCTTCTACTATTTGGTTAAAATTTGCCTTTCTACAAAATGGATTTGCTCTATAGTTCTGTATGTCTATGTATTTTATATTGCCCTTTGCACTGGCCTTTAGTGATTGTCACTCCACTAGAAATACAGCAGGTTTCCATCGTGTTTTCCTGGGAATCCTGTGGCATTCATCGTTTCATGATGCCTTCACAAGGCTCTTGTAAGAATGAGCAACAATTCTATGAGAAAGTTGGCCTAATCTCAGGACTCTTACATAATTGAGCTAAAATGTTTAAATTTTGTATCTCTTGGAAACTGATCATGTGGAATGTCCAGATTAGTCCTCAGAAAAGATTAGTTTCAATAATTGACAAAGATTGTCCCCTTGGATTAAACTGGTTTTTTTTCTGTTCTTGCCTTTTTTTTTACTGTTTCTCTGATACCTTTTAACACTAAAACTCCTAAAAGTGCTGTTTGCTTGTTTGAATATTTACTATTCTTCTTAAAATAAGAATTAAAATATTTATCCAAGAAGCATCTGAGAGTTACTGTTTAAAACAATTGCATTAAAGTCAGGAGGCAAAAGTTGGGTGGGTTTTTTTTCATTTTGTCTTATTTCAAAGGAAAAAAATGCACATGCTGTCATCTTTTTCTTAGATAACAAGGAACAAAGAGTTTTCTTTTGGAGGTCAGACTTTAAAATGTAGTCTTTGTTATTTAGAATGCATTAATTAAGAAAGTATGTGGTTAGATAACCAGCATTAGGTCTGTGTTCGTAGTCTTCTTCCAGAAAAGCTGAGCAAAGGGTTTTCAGAAGTAACCTTTGCTGAATTTCATGCTGCCCTGTTGTCTGAGCCTCTGAGACACGGCAGTCATCAGTAACTAATGCAGGGGTGTTTGTGTGCACGGTGGCAGAATCAAGTGAGGAAACTGCCTGCTCACTAAGTTTTGCTCTAAAACAACATGGTAAATAAATGTGATTTAAAATTAACTGAGAAGGTCAAACCTGGAGGTTTTGAAACATGCATAGACAGCTACTCTGAAGAAGAAGAGTTCAATCCCTTTTCTCTGCTTTGTGGGGAATAGGACAAGAAATAGCAGGCTTAAACTGCAGAGAATAAAACTGAGTCTAATACTGGGGGCAGGGGGAAGAAATTTGTGTCAGTAAAGATATTAAACACTAACAAGTTATCTGGACAGATTCTGGAGAATTGGCCACAGGAGATTGCTATTCCCAATATGCATTTTTCTAACCTGTCACTGACAAAGGTCTTCTTGATGCTTTCTTGGATACTTTCCTGCTGTGAGTGTTTAGGGCTTGGTCTGAACTTTGAAGAGCTGAATTCCATCAGAGATACTGAAGATCTCTTTGTCACCTGAATATATTTTCATACCTATTGAGACATAAAGATTTAATATAAAGCAAGCAAAGCTATTTTCCCCCTCTTCTCCTTGTTCCAGTTGCCTGTGTAGTTAAAGATGAGTTGCAGCTAAAAAATGTATTGATTTGCACAGCTATCCTAGTAACAAACCTCGCTGTCTGCTGACGACTGTGTTCTGCTACAGGCATTTAACCATTATCAGGAATGCTGGAGTATGAATGCCTCATACAAGACCATCTGGAAAAAAACTTTTCCTGAAGCTTATCAATATTCCTAACAGGAGCCTCCACAGTGTCTTTGCTCTCAGAGCAGCAAGACTGAAGAAGCAGTGACAGCTCTAATGGCAGGGCACTAATGACTTTGGAGAAATGTTACTCGTGTAATTGGAAATTATACAAACGGTGCCATTAAAACAGATTGTTGATGCCACCTTTATTCTTTTCACAGGCTTAGTTACAAGAATGGATTCAGTCTAAGGAGTTGATAGCTAGATGGATAGATCATGAGGCTTTAACATATGAAATGCTGTTTTTCCAGAACACCAGCTAAAAGGTCTGTGGATTTGAATGACTGCTTACTTTTCCTTTACTGGAACAGGAGCACAGGGAAGGTGAAATGTCATTCCGAATGTGATTCTGAAATGTGGAGTAAGAGCTGAGAGCTCTGACTTGAGCTCTAATTTTCTTGCATTTTTTTGATTTGGTGTTAGCAAAAAATTCTTTATAGCTCAGTGTTTGGTATCAAATATGAGAAGCTTTTATAAAAACAAAATCAATATCCCTTCCCTTCAAGAAACATCTCATTCTGGAAGTAACTTCTATTTTAATCCTTTGAGTCTCCACTCACTCTGTCTTTTTTAGAAGTAGGTACAACAATTCAGCAGCAGAGAGGCATGGTGATGGGGAGAGACACTGCAATACAGGAGGCCTCCTAGAATACTTTTACTGCAACACAATCAATTTTTTGCTTAACATTTTAGGTTATTTTTAAGATCTAATGGGCATGTAAGGCCTTCTGTCAGACCTCCACTATTGGTGACTGCACCCTCATTGGTGTACTCTGCATCTGTTTATCATATTTCAGTATCAGTCTTGTTTCATGAGGAAAAATAGCACAAGTGGCAAACAGGGACAAGGGATGGGGGGGGTGTGTGTGTGTTCCAACCTTGTATTCAGGAGTTCCTATGTTCATTTTTTAATGTTTCATTCACTGACAATTTGAATAGTCCTGGAAGTTCCTAGAAGTGAAGTATTCCTGGAAGTTTCCTTCAGAAATGGCAGAAAGTCTGAGTTTAGGCCAGACTGGAGACATGCAGATAGACACAAAACTAGAAATTTTGGACAGACCTAGACAGAGCTTTTGGCATCTGACCGCTGCTGTTTTTTTCCACAACACTGTGGGAAGGGCCATCTAACATGTCTGATAGATTAGCTTAAGTCAAATAAACAGCTGGGTTTTAATGATGAGAAACTGAAATGGAACAGCTGATCAGAAAAAAACCCCTCAGTCTTCCAGTCTATCCCCTTCACTACTAAAATTGCAAAACATCAGATAAACACAGTTGAATGTGCTCTGAAAAGGATGAAGGATGCTGACGACCACAAGCCGTGTGAGCTGTGAGTACTGCAGATTTCTTGTCTTCATTCTAAACAAAAAACCAAAATCCTTCAATATTGATTAATGCAACAAGGCAACTCCTCATATGTTTCCTAGGAAGTTTTCTGTTTGTTTCCACACTGATACTCTGAACAGATGTCTTAACACAGCAGCAGAATTACTGGTTAAAATGTATGTTTTGTATTTTGTTTCTGGTTTAGGTAGGTAAATAAGATGACATTCCTATGTAAGCCTTATGTTACACAGAGATCCCTGACTTGCTGCAGTGACCAGAGATAGGGTAACAGCAAAATTCTGCTGGGAAGTCAGAAACTCGCTGTAAAGGACTCTTAAACAGGGTTACAGCCACTTGCTGCTGGTCTTCTGTGAGTAATTCTCCAAACAAAACCCAGATGGAACCTCTGGGAACTGATAGCTGGACTGAAGGTCTCACAGATTTCGACTTGGATACAATCACTTTGTACCCATGAGAATTCGGTTTGTACCCATGAGAATTTTAGCATCAACAGAAGCAAGAAACCAAAACAACAGAAGTAGAATGCACAGCTGTTCGCGGGAGGCTGTTTTTGGGTTCAGAATGGGTGTTGGCTGTAGGTGACCAATAATTTGTAATGTAGTAACTTAGGAGCCAATGGACACGCAGCACAAGTGCCAAGAAAATGTATAAACGAGGCTTTGGAGAATTAAAGATGCTTTTTGCCCGCAGTGGTTGGTGCGGTCCGTGCAGTTCGCACCCGGCTCAGCAGCGACACCTGGTGCCCCCGCCGCGGTACAACAACTCCGCCGGCGGAGGAACAGCGGCCCGAGACGGGAAGGAAAACACCCCGCAAGACGAAGGTTCGGAGCGATTACAACCTTTTCAGGTGAGCTGCTAGGGGAAAAAGGGGAGCTCACGTGTCCCAAGAAGAAAAGGCTGTAATGAATATATAGACGCTTGTGTTAGGCAAGCGCGGTATTAAGTATGGTAAGCGTACCTTGAAAGCCCTGGTACTATGGTGCAAGAGCAGGGTTTGGAACCTGCCTCAGCTAATGCATTTAGTGTGACAGTCCGGGAGGAAGTCGGGCAACTTATTTCTGGCGCTGCCTCCCGCGGTGACGAAACCGCAGAGACAGTACTTACTGCTTGGAGGGTGCCACTGGGCACTTTGAGAGCTGGGAAAAGGGAGCGGGGCTTGCGGCGGCAGAATTAATTCCGCGGGTGCGGCGGGTCTGAGCGGGGTGGAGAACAAGAAGCGAGGGGCGGAAGGCTCCGCGCCGACCCACACCGCTGAAACCGGCGGGGAGCTGCGTAGTGGGCTGCCCGCCGAACTTGTCCGTGAGCCCGGTGCAAGCTGCCCTGCCCCTCCCGATTTTACAGATCCGATATGTTCGCCTTTGCCTGCGGACGGGTGGAGCGATAGCGGNATGGAAGCGGCCCAGGGAGCCCCCGCTTCTCACAGACTTGCGAGAACCACACGTGGCGGGGGCTCCCTGCCGCCCGCAGACTGATCCTCCGGAAGACGTGTTTACTGTGCAACCGGGATCGGTAACTGCTTATCACCCAGTTAGTTTTTGGAGACATATAAAAACACGGGCAGTTGTTAACGGAGATGTTGAAATGGCAGAATGTATCTCTGTGTCCATGCGATTTCCTATTATGAACAGTCAGTTGGGCTCTGAGGGAATGAGTGGAGGCGGAGGTCAGGTGCCCGAGCAGTACTCGCCTCTTAACTGGCGGCTGCTCTCGGAACTGCGCAGGCTGTCTGTGGAACACGGCCTGGCGTCCCCGGCTGCTGCAAAGATCCTTTCTTTTTTAGCTCAAGGAGCGCTGACTCCTTTTGATCTAAAACAAATAGCAAAACTGATTTGCTCTCCAATTCAATTTGTGACGTTTGAGTCTGTGTGGCGGCAATCTGCCGAAGAGAGGTCGCTGGCCAACCTTAAGTTGCCACAGAACGACCCTCCATTTGGAGCAGGCGTGGCTCACCTGATGGGATTGCCTCCTGTGGATAACCCACAGCTACAGTCTTGTCTGCCTCCTTTGATCTTGGATCAGGCTCGAGATACAGGCATGCAGGCTCTCCTGAAGGTGGCACGCCTGTCTGCATCTACGCAGCGGTATGCAATGACAAGGCAAATGCCTCAGGAGCCGTATGTGCAATTTGTTGAACGCCTGCAAGATGCAATGGAAAAACAAATTACAGATCTCCAAGCAAGGAGGCAATTGATATTGCCATTGGCAAGAGACAATGCGAATGAGGACTTTAAAAGAGCCATAGATCTTTTGCCAAACAAGAACCCTACCTTAGAGTAGGTGATAACTGCCTGTGCCAAAGTGGGAGCTATCTCCTACCAAATGGCCATGCTAGCAGAACCCCTTGCAGCTGCAGTCAAGGTAACCCATCATTGTTATGACTGCAGACAGCAAGGTCACGTGAAAGCCAATTGTCCCCATAAAAGTCAGCTGCCAAAGAGCCCCCCCAGAAAATTGTAAGGGATGCAGAAGGTCAGGACATCGTGCAAGGCGATGCAGATCTAGGTTCCATGCGAATGGGCATTCTCTCACAGAGCAGGGAAAGGGGAAGACGAGCGCGACAGGGAGGCGCGCGCAGACACAAGCGCTTCCCCAGGGGGCGTGCCCAGAGCCAGTTTATGCGACCAACTCACCGGGAGGACAGGAGGATCAGCTGGCATGGACGCTTTCCACCGCCAGCACAGTAACTTTAAACTTCATTGAAGGTACATAAGGTCCCCCTAGAGGCATATGGATCCATAGGACAGGGTCTGTGCTTTGTTAATAGGGAGATGAAGTGAGACATTGCAAGACATTTTTGTACATGTGGGGGTTGTGGATGCTGATTACACGGGACAAATATATGCTCTGGTGTCCACACCCACCCCTCCTGTTACTATACCTGCTCAAACTCGTATTGCTCAACTTGTTCCTTTTAAGTCCTGTGTCCCAAAAACAGACTCCAGACTGTGAGGGAATCAGCGATCAACAGGACCACCTCAAGTGTACTGGACACAAGACATATCGGACCAGAGACCACAAACGGTTTGTACTTTGACTATGCAAGGTGGGACTCCATCACAAATACCACTTAAGGGACTCACAGACACGAGGGCTGATGTTACTGTCGTCTCTGCTTCAGTGTGGCCACCCTCGTGGCCCACGACGCTGGCAGGATCTGCTGTTGCTGGCCTTGGGGGCGCTGCACAAAGCTGCTTGAGTGCCAAACCTGTATTAATCAAAAACCCAGAGGGACAAACGGCCACTGTCC
>VZRS01001086.1:446295-484147 GCA_013398055.1 Ifrita kowaldi
ATTATGAACAGTCAGTTGGGCTCTGAGGGAATGAGTGGAGGCGGAGGTCAGGTGCCCGAGCAGTACTCGCCTCTTAACTGGCGGCTGCTCTCGGAACTGCGCAGGCTGTCTGTGGAACACGGCCTGGCGTCCCCGGCTGCTGCAAAGATCCTTTCTTTTTTAGCTCAAGGAGCGCTGACTCCTTTTGATCTAAAACAAATAGCAAAACTGATTTGCTCTCCAATTCAATTTGTGACGTTTGAGTCTGTGTGGCGGCAATCTGCCGAAGAGAGGTCGCTGGCCAACCTTAAGTTGCCACAGAACGACCCTCCATTTGGAGCAGGCGTGGCTCACCTGATGGGATTGCCTCCTGTGGATAACCCACAGCTTACAGTCTTGTCTGCCTCCTTTGATCTTGGATCAGGCTCGAGATACAGGCATGCAGGCTCTCCTGAAGGTGGCACGCCTGTCTGCATCTACGCAGCGGTATGCAATGACAAGGCAAATGCCTCAGGAGCCGTATGTGCAATTTGTTGAACGCCTGCAAGATGCAATGGAAAAACAAATTACAGATCTCCAAGCAAGGAGGCAATTGATATTGCCATTGGCAAGAGACAATGCGAATGAGGACTTTAAAAGAGCCATAGATCTTTTGCCAAACAAGAACCCTACCTTAGAGTAGGTGATAACTGCCTGTGCCAAAGTGGGAGCTATCTCCTACCAAATGGCCATGCTAGCAGAACCCCTTGCAGCTGCAGTCAAGGTAACCCATCATTGTTATGACTGCAGACAGCAAGGTCACGTGAAAGCCAATTGTCCCCATAAAAGTCAGCTGCCAAAGAGCCCCCCCAGAAAATTGTAAGGGATGCAGAAGGTCAGGACATCGTGCAAGGCGATGCAGATCTAGGTTCCATGCGAATGGGCATTCTCTCACAGAGCAGGGAAAGGGGAAGACGAGCGCGACAGGGAGGCGCGCGCAGACACAAGCGCTTCCCCAGGGGGCGTGCCCAGAGCCAGTTTATGCGACCAACTCACCGGGAGGACAGGAGGATCAGCTGGCATGGACGCTTTCCACCGCCAGCACAGTAACTTTAAACTTCATTGAAGGTACATAAGGTCCCCCTAGAGGCATATGGATCCATAGGACAGGGTCTGTGCTTTGTTAATAGGGAGATGAAGTGAGACATTGCAAGACATTTTTGTACATGTGGGGGTTGTGGATGCTGATTACACGGGACAAATATATGCTCTGGTGTCCACACCCACCCCTCCTGTTACTATACCTGCTCAAACTCGTATTGCTCAACTTGTTCCTTTTAAGTCCTGTGTCCCAAAAACAGACTCCAGACTGTGAGGGAATCAGCGATCAACAGGACCACCTCAAGTGTACTGGACACAAGACATATCGGACCAGAGACCACAAACGGTTTGTACTTTGACTATGCAAGGTGGGACTCCATCACAAATACCACTTAAGGGACTCACAGACACGAGGGCTGATGTTACTGTCGTCTCTGCTTCAGTGTGGCCACCCTCGTGGCCCACGACGCTGGCAGGATCTGCTGTTGCTGGCCTTGGGGGCGCTGCACAAAGCTGCTTGAGTGCCAAACCTGTATTAATCAAAAACCCAGAGGGACAAACGGCCACTGTCCATCCCTATGTCATTGTGGCACTCCTCAATCTGTGGGGACGAGATGTTCTGGCAGCTTGGGGGGTGAGAGTGGGGATGAATTTTTGATGAGAGCCACTGTGCAGAAGGGCGCAAAGTATTCTATGCTGCCTTTGCAGTGGCTCGCAGAACAACCTATCTGGGAAAATCAATGGCCCCTGGCAAAAGAAAAGTTAGCTGCCCTTCATGACTTGGTTCAAGAACAATTACAGCAGCGACATATTGAACCATCTACAAGTACCTGGAATACACCTGTCTTTGTGATCAAAAAGAAATCAGGGAAATAGAGATTGCTCCATGATTTACGTCGAATTAATGTAGTGATAGAGAGCATGGGTGCTTTGCAGCGTAAAATGCCATCCCTCACAATTGATACCTGTTGAATGGGACATACTGATTGTTGAACTAAAAGATTGTTTTTTTACCATTCCACTGCATCCGAAGGATATTCCGAAATTTGCATTTACAGTGCCACCAGGCTGAACCTGTGAAACGATATCAATGGAAAGTGTCGCCACAAGGTATGAAAAACAGCCCAACCATTTGTCAGTGGTATGTTGCACAAGCTTTGTCAACAGTTAGGGAACAATTCCCTGGAGCCTATTGCTATCACTATAGGGATGATATACTGGGAGCAACTCCCATGAAAGAGGTTTTGTTACAAATCCAACCACATTTGCTTAAAGCACTGTGAAATTACGGCTTGCAGATAGCTCCAGAAAAGGTGCAACAGCAGCCACCTTGGAGATATCTGGGAGTAAAAATACTTGAGCAAATGATACAGCCACAAAATGTTCAATTTGAAAAGTCAATTCAGACTTTGAATGATGCACAAAAACTTTTGGGTACTGTAAATTGGCTACAACCCTATTTAGGGCTGACCACAGCGCAATCATCCCCGTTGTTTAATATCCTTAAAAGGGACCTAGAGTTAACTTCACTGAGGAAGTTAACCCCTGACGCAGAACAAGCGCTGGAAGAGGTGCAACAAGCTATTTCAAACCACCAGGTTTATCGGGTGGACCTCACCATTGATACAGCTGTGTTTCTTGTCACCGCAGATTTCCATCCTGCAGGCATTGGACAATGGAATGATCAATGGCCTGATCCCTTGCATATTTTAGAATGGGTCTTTTTGCCTCACCTGACCTAAGAAAACAGCACCTATGCTGTTTGAACTAATTGCCCAACTGATTATCAAATGCCAGCAAAGATGCCTGCCGTTGATGGCCAAAGACCCTGCAAAAATCATACTTCCCATTCAACAAGAGTATTTTGAATGGTGTTTTGCAAATAGTGCTCCTTTACAGAGCGCATTGCAAAACTTTTCAGGGCAGATTGCTTATCATCTGCCCAGCCACAAATTGCTGCAATTGGCAAAATCCACCAGCTTGTCTTTACGGCCAAAGAACAGTCGTGTGCCGTTACAAGGACTCACTGTCTTTACTGATGGATCAGGAAAAATGAGAAAGGCCATTGTCACCTGGAGAGATGAATCTGGGTGGCAAATGCTGGAAGGCCACGAGTCAGACTCTGCCCAGCTTGTTGAATTAAGAGCTGTAGCCATGGCAATCCAGCATTTTTCTCATGTACCATTGAATCTTATTACTGAGTCTGCTTATGTTGGAGACATTACACAACGCCTTGGTTGCTTGGTTTTAAAGTAAGTTAATAATGCTGCTCTTTTTTCGCTGTTGAAAACCTTGCGGTGTGCAATTCAGAACCGAACCCATCCTTGTTGCGTTTTGCACGTAAGGAGTCACACCAGTTTGCCAGGATTTATAGGGGAAGGTAATGCCAGAGCTGATAAGCTAGCCAGCCCTCCATGGATAGCACCTCAACCTGATAGAATAGCACAAACCAAAGCCTCACACGACTTTTTCCATCAGAGTGCACCAACTCTGCAAAAGCAATTTCTGCTAACACTTACTGAGGCTCCGACATTGTTAATTCCTGTTCTGATTGTCAGGGGTTCGCCACACCTTTACCAGCGGGCATCAACCCCAGAGGCCTACAGGCCTGGCAAATATGGCAGACAGATGTCACCCATATTGCTGAATTTGGTCATCTCAAGTGTGTGCACTTTTCTGTTATCTTCTCCTCTGCTATGTGGGCATCTGTGCATACAGGAGAGAAGAGTCGTGATGCTATTGCTCGTTGGCAGCTGGCTTTTGCTGTTTTGGGTGTGCCTTCCTCTGTGAAAACTGACAATGGCTGTGGCTACGTCTCTCAGAAGATGCGGCAGTTTTTACAACTGTGGGGTGTGACGCACAAATTTGGTTTTCCCCATTGTCCCACTGGTCAAGCTATTACCGAACGTGCTCATGGTCTTTTGAAACGTGTTTTAGAAGAACAAAAAGGGGGAATGAATGGAGAAACTCCACAGAGCTGGCTGGCAAAAGCTTTATACACAATTAATCATCTTAGAGTGCCACCAAATTCTAATAATCCTGTTCTTTATAATAATTTCTTCTCATTACAGTCCTACAGGTGAAATGCACCTACCCCAAGTGGAAGTACGGGTACAAGATTCAATCACTAGCAAATGGGAAGGCCCGTGGGACCTTATCACTTGGGGGCGCCGGTGTGCTTGTGTTTCCACAGATACTGGTGTGAGGTGGATACCTGCGAGGTGTGTTTGCCCTAATTTGCAACATCAAAAGTGTCATGATACCAACAGGCAGCCTTCAGAAGATGATGACGGTGTGAACCATTTGTTGGATGGTCCTGCTTTGGGTTGAGACAGAGCAAGGACTTACTGTGTTATCCCTGATGCCAAAAGAAAATGTGTGCAACCTTGCCAACACCCTGAACCAATCGTCTTTGTGCATGTCTCTTGCAACACCACAGTTGCCTTCTCACACGTTTGGTTGGAGTACTGGTTGAACCTTCTTTAATAGTTCAGGAAACCCATGGCCGTGCTCCCAAAGCCACTTGTAGCAGTACCATGAAAACGTGCCCTCATGAAATTGACGTATGGGATCACAGACTCTGTTGCCCTTGAGCCACAAGAAATAGATATTCTGGGGTCAATACGGACACCAGTGTGTGTGTCCTTTTTAATTACACATGAAACTTGGTGCTGGGAGGACCCATGTTGTCCTGGTACTCAAGATGTGTCACCCCCAAATCCCGTATTTCAAAATGCTTCAGCTTGGTGCAATTGGACAGTTTTAAATCCCAATGATGTTACATACTACCAAGCTGCTTCAGACAACTCTCCACACAAATTACCGTGAGGAATATTCCTCATTTGTGGAGATTGCACGTGACCTGCATTACCCTCACGCGCTGTTGGCGGACCATTGGCCTCCTGACTATGCTTGCCCCAAATTTATCCATGCTTTTAAATCACATGCATGCAACCCATGACAAACGGTCCTGGCATTCCTTTGCAAGAGACTGCGATGACACTCTTAATTTTGGAATTTAGAAAACCGTGTTTTAGCTTCCTTTTTTGTCCCAAGAGTAGTGGCTGGAAAAGCATTGGGATTGTTAAATAAGTTAGGTTGTTGGCTTGCTAAACAGACTAATGCCACCTCGCTTGCTTTATCAGGATCGCTAACTGATGTTAATTCTATTCGACACGCCACCCTGCAAAATTGAGCAGCCATTGACTTTTTGCTGCTGGCACATGGACATGGTTGTGAAGAGTTTGATGGCGTGTGCTGCATGAATCTTTCTGACCACTTGTACTAGTTTGAAAACAAACCAGTGGGAGGCACCAAGTCAGAATAACAATTGAATAGGGAAATTAAAAAAAAAAAAAGCCAGAAAACAGTGGTTTAAACTGAGAGAGTCAGGGTACAACCTGACACCCTGTTAGTCAGGATGGGGGTAGCAGTCCAATAAAATGGTGGCTGCAGTCCTCCTTAAGTGGTGGATGTGGTTCTGTTGAAGCAGTGATCCTGTAGGAAGGGGCTGCTCTTCCTTGGAAGTTCCCAGTGGTGGCTATGTAGCTGTTGTCCTCTGGGAATCCAGTGGAAAGAGTTGTCTGTGGTGTTCGGAATCTCGGATTACATCCAGGATGGAATGCTTGGTTCCTCCCTCTGGGTGCAGCATCTCACAATGGGATGATGAGTTTTGAGGCAAGGCATTCATGGACCCATTAACAGAAGATAGCCTGGAGGGAGTTATCTAAGAGTCGTTCGGCAGGGCACCGATGGGCCGTTAATCAGACAGATAGTCCGGAGGAAGGAGGCAAGGAAACACCGGCCCACCTGGTTTCAACAGCTCATGAGGATGATAATAGAATACACTGCAACCCAGGACACCACTCTAAATCAATGTTTGCTAATATCAAAGAATTACAAATGTTTCCAAATTAAGAGAAGAAAATGAGTCCGGTTGGTTTAATGCTTTGTTTGGTAATTGGCAACTTGCTAAATGGGTCAAAGACCTCATGAAAATGGGATGTTTAATTGTAATTGTTATCCTTCTTATTTTACTTCTTGTGCCATGTTTATTATCCTTTCTGCAAAGGGCCCTGCAGAGGACCACAAACGCTGCATTTATGGTTCAAAAACAAAAAGGGAACCATGGGAACCGACAGCTGGACTGAAGGTCTCACAGATTTCGACTTGGATACAATCACTTTGTACCTGTGAGAATTTGGNAGAGTTTGATGGCGTGTGCTGCATGAATCTTTCTGACCACTTGTACTAGTTTGAAAACAAACCAGTGGGAGGCACCAAGTCAGAATAACAATTGAATAGGGAAATTAAAAAAAAAAAAAAGCCAGAAAACAGTGGTTTAAACTGAGAGAGTCAGGGTACAACCTGACACCCTGTTAGTCAGGATGGGGGTAGCAGTCCAATAAAATGGTGGCTGCAGTCCTCCTTAAGTGGTGGATGTGGTTCTGTTGAAGCAGTGATCCTGTAGGAAGGGGCTGCTCTTCCTTGGAAGTTCCCAGTGGTGGCTATGTAGCTGTTGTCCTCTGGGAATCCAGTGGAAAGGGTTGTCTGTGGTGTTCGGAATCTCGGATTACATCCAGGATGGAATGCTTGGTTCCTCCCTCTGGGTGCAGCATCTCACAATGGGATGATGAGTTTTGAGGCAAGGCATTCATGGACCCATTAACAGAAGATAGCCTGGAGGGAGTTATCTAAGAGTCGTTCGATAGTCCAGAGGGAGGAGGCAAGGGAACACTGCCTCACCTGGTTTCAACAGCTCATGAGGATGGTAATAGAATACACTGCAACCCACGACACCACTCTAAATCAATGTTTGCTAATATCAAAGAATTACAAATGTTTCCAAATTAAGAGAAGAAAATGAGTCCGGTTGGTTTAATGCTTTGTTTGGTAATTGGCAACTTGCTAAATGGGTCAAAGACCTCATGAAAATGGGATGTTTAATTGTAATTGTTATCCTTCTTATTTTACTTCTTGTGCCATGTTTATTATCCTTTCTGCAAAGGGCCCTGCAGAGGACCACAAACGCTGCATTTATGGTTCAAAAACAAAAAGGGAACCATGGGAACCGACAGCTGGACTGAAGGTCTCACAGATTTCGACTTGGATACAATCACTTTGTACCTGTGAGAATTTGGTTTGTCCCATGAGAATTTTAGCATCAACAGAAGCAAGAAACCAAAACAACAGAAGAAGAATGCGCAGCTGTTCGCGGGAGGCTGTTTTTGGGTTTAGAATGGGTGTTGGCTGTAGGTGACCAATAATTTGTAATGTAGTAACTTAGGAGCCAATGGACACGCAGCACAAGTGCCAAGAAAATGTATAAACGAGGCTTTGGAGAATTAAAGATGCTTTTTGTCTGGAGTTGTTGGTGCGGTTTGTGTGCGTCGCATTCATCTCAACAGCGACAGAACCCATGTTTGCAGAGAAGCTTTTATATTTTACATTCTGAAGCCTCCTAAATGCACTCTCAATAAACGTTCCGTCTGTGTGAGTTCCTCAGGTAGTTAAACTCTGCCGTGGCCAGACAGGGCAGATTTATGATGGTGAAATGAATTCCTGTGTGTTCAGAATCCATCCAGGCTCCGTGACTCAACCATATAGCACTAGCTTCCCCTTCTGGCCAGAGGAAGTAAGGGAGCCTCATGGTGAGAATCACAGGAATTATTTCTCAATGTTATTCCTCTGCTGTTGCAGCGGGGGCAATGGTATGGTGCCACAATCTTCCAAAAGCACCTCCAGCAATGGGGCTGCTGGGCAGGCCACTGCACACACACAGTCACTCACACACGCAAGGTAGTCCGTAATCCACAACCGTGTCAACGAAAAGGAGCAGGGAAGGGTCCTTCATGTAGAGTTCCACAAGTGAGGTTTATCGGGGTCTCACAGGTGAAAGGGTCCAGGGATGAAGAACCAAACATAATGGAGAATCCAGGTGTTTCAAACAGGGCCGGATAAGGGCAGAGAGAGCATCAGGGTCCAATGGATGGAGGGTGCCGGGGAGGGGCATAGGCGGGTCTAAGGTCCAGGAACCAGTGGGGAGACCCTGGGGGAGGAGCCGCAACACACGGGCCAATAGGGGGACAGAGAAGGGAGGACTTTCTAGAGGGGAGACATAACAGGGTAAAAAAGGTTAGGGAGGCCCACGAGCCATCCCGGGAGACAGAGCTGGGGTACATTTACATAATTAACATAATCAATGCCCTAACGTAAGAGAGCCCTAAGACTCATCCTTTCAGGGGGCCGTTTTGGTTCCTTCGCTAGGCCTGTCGGCCTCCACACTCTGCACTAAACACAGATTTTCAGACAACAAACTAATGGCTTACTGCCAGTGGTGGGGAAGTGCAGGTGGAACATCTTTGATTCTTGCAACATAATATAATGATGTATCGAGATGGGGCTGCTACTTGATTGTAAAATTCTTTTCTAAACATGGACCTAGTCTGGAAAGCAATTAGATGAAAATACCAACTTCTGAACAAAAAGATTCCGAATTTCCCCTCCTGGACCTCTGTTAGCTGGTCCTAGAAACAAATATTTTACTTCTTTTCATAGGCTCTGTGCTAATTTTCCCCATGCAACTGCATCAGTTACGACTGTAATGGGGTTTGTTGTTGTTTGGACTTTGGAGTTTTTTGCTTCCCTTTTTGTCTAATTTAAGGATTCTTCTTTCATCTCAGTACTGTGGGACAATATCGTTAGGCTAAGCTTTGTAAAGGTACTTACATGAAGGTGTTTGTTTACTTTGTGGTGTAAAGCAATGACACAGTATGATCCAACAGGCTTTTTAACAAGCCCTTTCTGAGTTAGTCAGCCTTCTAGAATGTTGTTTTGCGGTATTTCTGGATGGGTTGATCATACAACACTGAATCTTAGCAGAATCTTCCCTTTTTGTAATTTTCATGCCCATCTGCTCCAGCTACCTGGAAAAATAGGACATTTAACTCCCACACAATTTCGATTATAAGACCAAAGTCTTGCTTTTGTGGGCATGTTGGAGAGTAAGCAAGCAAACACAATGTATGTGCACACACCTAAACAGCAGAGAAACAGAGACTTCCAGCATGATAAACAGTAGCCTTGTGTTTAAGGCGCTTGGGTGGCCTGCCAGAAACAGCCTTCCCTGTTCACACCATGGGTTTGGTCCCAAGTGGAAACACTTAGGTTTTCCTACATCTCAGTCTTGAATGCTGACTATCAGATTTACCATGGCCTTGGTCTTCATCTTGGCTGTGTCTTCCTGGAACAGAAAATGTCTTGATATGTTTTGCTGCAATGTTATGTTCCTATGGATAATTCTACCCACCATCTCACTTCCACCATTTGTGGTTTTCACATGCTAGTGAGGCATTCAGCGTGGAACAAAGAACTCTGAGCACCACTGCTGTTGCAGATGCAGGGAAAAACACCTGAATGCATGAGAGATTTATGCTTTCACTCTCAATGCTCAGATTGTCTTCAGTGGTACATGGAGTTGTGCATTCATCGTTGATTCCTTGCCCCAATGTATGCTTCACCTTGTGAACTGCAGTATTCACTTATGGTGTATAAGAATGTGCTCATTTCAAACTGACCTAATAAGCCCTTAGCACCCTGGGCTGGAGGGAAGGAGGATTGTATTTAGTCACTTGAAAGTCTGAGTCCTCTGCTCAGGGCTGAATCTTTGGCAACTACAGAACTTAAAAATTGCAGCCAATCAAGCCTTTCCTTAAGCAGAAAGTAGCTGGGAATGAGGGTGTCTCGGGAAAATCAAGTGTCAGACTGTATTATACTTTTTATGTTTACTAATATGTTTGCTGGGGTTTCATTGCTGTATTGAAAAGAAACCAGGAAGAGGCAATTAATGATGTCCTTTTCAGCTGTGCAATAATGAACTACATGAGGAATATTTTGGTACCATGAGTCATTGGTGGCCATGGAGAAAAACATATTCTTTAAGCCAAGCTTTTAAATACTTTTTTAATTTGAAGAAAAAAAAGAATATTTTACTGGCAAACGACTTGCTCTTCCTGGTTTATAATTTTGACAATGAATCGGTCTTGGAGAACATTACTTAACTTGCTTTTAGAAGTATATGAATAATGTTTGGTGGTTTTGCCTGTCTAGTAAGTGTCTTTTTTCCCCTTTTTTTACAGAAAAGATAGTTGTTTTTGTAAGAAAAGATGGTTTTATCGGTTTCCTTTAAAAATCATTTTGCATCAGGCAGTTCATCGTTAACGATTAAAAAACTTGTATTTAAGCAGTAGAAAACTTGCCTATAATGGCCAGTGTCATTTCTCACTGATTGTGATGTGCAATCACAGCTCACTTTATACCAACAAGGAAATGTTGAAGTCACTCACTGCTCTCAGGTTTTGTGAAGAAACTTCAGCTCCCTTCTTTATAAAAACATTACACAAATATAAACCATACTTATTTAAGATCTTTTTTCCTCTTCTTTCTTCAGATGCTCTCTTGTAGGTCTCAGCCAAAGCTCAAAGAGCAAATTTCTTTTTCCAGGTTCTGGAGCTCTAGCAGCCCTGACAACCTTTTGGCTCCTCACCAGCACAAGTACAGAGAATCTGCTCAGCCATGGAGTTGTCCCCTGTGTGTAGGTGGCTGAACCTGGGAAGCTGTGGCAAGGCTGTTGTCTCCACACCTAGCCAGGCAGCTGACTTGCTGCTCTGTCCTGGCCTTTGTAGTAAAGCCTTGGGATGCTCACAGTCACCAAACACCTGTTTGTGTAGCTGTTGGTGAGCCTTTGGGGAGATGGACTTTTTTTGTGCTGTGTCCTTGCCTGAGTCGCGATTGCAGATCTGAGGCCTGGGCTCAAGTTGCATTTCAACAGGCAAACTTTCAGCTGTGAATATGCTTCCTAGTGATTTCATTTCAGCTGTCCAATTATCTTTTAAGATAAGGTAGGAGGTATATTTTGTCTAGAGTGCTAAGTCTGTCCTTGAAAGGCTTAGCCTTTCTTCTTGAAAGGAAAGCTGTAATCAGTGGTTACCTTGCTTCGTGTTTTGCTGTAAAGAGGAGGTTGGATCAAAGTTCTCTGCTTCTGTGAAAACTGAAATGAATTGAGGGGTGTCTTCTGAAATAAAGGACAAATGGTCATTCAGTCACCAGTATAATTTCAGTTAGTACCATGGCAGGGACTATGGTTTTGTATTGGCCTCTACAGCACATAGCTGTAAAGAAATGTCTATGAGTATATTAAATACCATTGTATTAATTACGTGCACAAAGATTACTTTGGGGTTTCTTAAAGAGGAGGTGAACAGAGGAAGGAAATCGGTGCTGCCAGAGAAAGAAAGAATGAACTACTCCAGCTAAAACTGCAAGGGCAAGCCAGTTAGACTGAATTTAAATTTGCATGGTTGAATTTGGCGAAGATTCTAATGTTAATACTCATCTTGCTGTGAGAGGTTACAGAATGGTCTTTTTCTATTCTTTTGTAATGATCTGGGGATTTGGTTGCACATTTTGCCTCAATATCTGTGCCTCCCCGCACCTTTAGCTCATGGCACAGTATTTACAACACTTTACAGGATGTTTCATTTAGTATTGGCTCAGAAGGAAGACTGCCATTTCATGAGTTAACAGAAGTACCCTTTTCTTTAACACTGGGATCAGTTCCTGGCAAGGAGGTTAAAACAGATAATTTTCTTAAATCCTGGACAGCTTTTCAGACTGTGATGAAATACCTATGGGGTGCTCATGTTTATTCTTCTGACACCCTTGGGAAAAAGAAGAAGCAAAGAGAACACAGAATATGAGTTAAATTTGAAATTAAAAAAAAAAACCCAAATCCACAAACACACTCCCCTCCCCCCCAAATTTGAAAGATAATATTTTAAGAAAAAGGAGAAACAGAGCCTGATGCGAAAAGCAACTGAACTACCCTCCTCAACAGCTCAGCAGCAACGTTAAGTGAATTAATGATGAACAGATAAAGAACAGAGAAGCCAAGAGAAATCTGTATGTTGGAGACCAGAAAGCACAAAATTCATTGGGCTGTGTGTAGTAGCGACAAAAAAAACCCCCTCTACAGCTGCATACATTAAACGACCATAGGAGAAACACAAGAACACTGTATAGTATGGCAGGATGTAGATTAAGGAGACTCTAGACATGATCCAGCTTCTAAGCGAGTATTTTGCTTATTTTGGATGAGGTTAGGGCAACAGAAACTCAGAGGTGGTAGAAGAGTGCTCAGTACTAGAAGACCTGTGTAATCTCTGTTCCAGAATATTGAAAGAAAGGGTGTGTATAATTGACAAGGCAATAGGAAGTTTTCCTCTCATATCTGGCATTTGGAGACTGTAGTCTCTGACTGGTGAAAAGCAAACTTGTTGAGTAACAGAACTGGGGGGAAAGGGGAACAAAAAAGAGGTGACTTGAGCAATTTGGATTTCCAGACCTCACCAGTGTGCAAAATCTTGAAAACAGTTCTTGCAGGAAGACGACTCTAAAGCACATACATGCCTGTTCGTGGCCATATCAGATCGGCAGTACAAGTGATGGGCTGTGTAAAAGAGCAGCAGTTTGTTCTGAACTGCTGAGTGCACGCTTTAATCTCACTCCTATTATTCTGGTCCACAAGGTTGTCATAGACAGAGAACTGAACAATCCCCTCTCCTCTTCAGCACCGATGAAATGTGCAATTTTGCACGCCTGTTCATCGAGGTCACCGACAGAATTATTCAAGTTGGGAGAACAGAAAGGGGCATAAACTGAAGGATCAATTAAGCAGTAGTAGAATGTTTGTTTTTTTGTTTCTGCTGTTATTAAAATAATAGTGGGGATATGTTACCTAGGTGTAAGCAAACAGAAAGCCTTAGAAAGCTTGTTAATGAAGAGATTATAGTGATCCACGCTAACTCTGGCAAATAAAGTCCTGGTTAAACAGAAAGACCTCACGAGGCTATTCTGAAATGGGACTTCTTGTCTCCTTCTGCCGTGGTTTCATCCCCTGCTGATAGGGAGACAAAATGGCCTGTTTTCTTAGCCCTGAACTGTTCAGTTCTCTGTGTATCATAATTTTCTGGACCGGAATAACAGCAGTGAGCCTAAATCATGCATTCAGCAGTTCAGAACAAAACTTCTGCTATTTTACAGTCTGTCATTCTCACTGCCCGTGTGATGACACTGTGAAAAAGTCTTTGCAGGACAGTGCAAGGCACTGGGAACAGCTCAATCAGTGGATTCTGTGCATTTACATTTATTGTGAATAAACCTGTGTACTTTAAGAAGATGAGCAGAAAGAAGATGGCAAGATGGAGATATTAAAAAAAAAAAAAAAGGAGCGAAACAAGCCCCACGCTACAATAAACCAACATTCCATGTAGGAAACTTTTAAAGAGAAGGTTTAATGAGGCTGGAAATAACCGTGATTTAATAAGTACAAGTGGAGATTTAAGCTTTTCTTCTCCCTTCCTGGTGTACGAAACTTAGTGGGAGGAGTAGTAAATCGCCACGCACGGATTCCGAGTGGAAATTGCTAAGATTTCAGGAGAGAAACGATGATTTGAAACATCCTTCACTGTAAGGCCACGGCAGCGAGACTGTGACTCCATGGCCGCGGAAGTTTGCGTGCTCACGGAATGGCCAGCCCTGAGCCTTGAGGCCGTCACCCCTCGCTCTGAGGGGATGGCGGGGCCACCCCCTGCCTGCCCTGCCGCTCCTTTCCCCGCCGGACAGCGGGTTCCGGCTCAGCCTGAGGCCGTCACTTCCCGGGGCGGAGCGGGGCGGCTCCGGTAGGTGCCGGGAATGGTGGGCAGCGGCCGGGAATGGCGGGGAGTGGCGGCTTTTCCCGTGCCCTCATCCCCTCAGCGGCCGCCCCGGGCTGAGGCGGGGAGGCGGGAGCGGGGCTGGGGCCGCCCGGGCGCCTCGGGGAGGCCTCAACTCCTCCAGTTTGTTTCTAAATGCTGTTGTGTCTGAAATCCCGCCCTCCCCCCACACCTTTTTTTTCCTCTTTCTGATGGAAATGAGTGCAAATACGCCCTTATCCCGAATAATTGTTTAAAAAAGCCCGTCAAACTAGAATATACCGCCATTTCCGTAAGCATAAGGATTGATTGTTCCTCGATTTGTGGTGTGCTGCATGTGTGCTCAGAGGCTTATTTAAAAGTACTTTTTTTTACCTGCCTATCTATAAAAATAATATTTTGATTTATGAAGTATGATAATAAAAAGATACTGTGCTATTGATTCTATAGCTTGTTTTTATTGCGTCTGTTTAACGGGAAACGGGAACTCTTAATTTTTTTATTCAAGGCAGCAGGTAGAGATAAAATAAAAGCTGATGATCACGGGTGTGCATAAATTTCATTTGAGTCCTCACAAGTGCTTTGAAGAAAGTAAAAACGTTTTTATTTCTTTTTAGGGTGTCTGCAAACAGAAGTGAACTGACAACTCTGGTAGTCTTTAATTCCAAAAAAGATGAAGATCCCCTCTTTGCTGCTGAGATTCCCTCGTTGTTACTTCTCCAGAAGAACTTACTTCACGAACTTTCACTTCGCTTCCCGAGCAGATTTCCTGGGCGTTGGATCTCTTGGACCAGTGCACCACTGTCATACAAAATGGATTTGTTCATCAAATGGTTTGAGGAGAGAGCTGTGCCAGCAAGCAGCCCCTGAGCAGCAAGTAGAGGGACTTTCTGACCGGGAGCAGAGACTCGTAGACAGACTTTACCATGGACTAATCCAAGGTCACAGAGCTTGTTTAGCTGAAGCCATTACACTTATAGAATCAACTCAGAGTAGGAAGAAGAAAATAGCCCAGGTGCTCCTTCAGAAGGTATTATCCTACCACAGGGAACAAGAAAAGTTAAATCAAGGAAAGCCACTTGCCTTTAGAGTGGGTTAGTCCCTTTATGTCTCATCTAGTAGTTGCTTACATGTAATTACAGTCCTCGCCTTTTATCATCGCTGTTGTTTGTGGTCTGTAGTCTTGGATTGTTATTTTTTTGTGGTTTAGAACTGATCTAGATTACTTCTGTTGTCCAGTGGAATTATGGCTTGAGATGAAAAATGTTTTGAAAATGCTTTAGAAATTAGTGTTACTTCTTGGGTGTCTGTCACTCGGAGTGTTTTTGGAAGCCATTATAAGATGGAACATTAGTTAGTTTGCAGACTGATGCAGATGTTGTCTGCACTTAGGGAAAGATGTAGTCAAGCAGATGTGGTCTTTTCCCGAAGCAGGTGTTTTCCTGAATACTTCCTGGATGCCTTTTTTAGTCTACAGAAGGAATAGCATGCACCTTCCTGTTTTATGGCCCTCCTTTAAAGCAGCCTACTTTTCAGCTGAAGGAGACTTGAACCTGCTTCTCTTGGAAGCTGTAAAATATTTTTCCCTTACAAAGAGGTGGACTGCTAGTGTATCATGCCCAGCTGTCATCTCTGCTGTCTGTACAAAGGTAGTAAGAACAAGAACTGGGGCATGGGAGTGAGAAAAGTTTGGTGCTAATCTTAGTTTGTGAGCTTTGACATGCAAATAAGTGGCCTCATTTTTTTGAAAGAACAGCTCTTCAAGGTAAGGGCTTGCTTTTGCTTTTAGAGTGTTTCTTTTATAGTAAATCTGAAAAATCCAGTGCTAGCATATAACATTTTGAAAGTTCTGAAGGGTAAGTCTTATGGCATAAATAATTTTATTTGGAGGGAAGGAAATAGGTGTGGATAAACCCAATGTTATATTGGTGTGAGTAGGAGGAGGGATGGTGAAGTGCTGCTATGTTGGGTGAACCAAACTACGGTTTTATAGTTTTGGCATAGCTTTTATTTTGCTTTTGTTGTGATGCTGTGTTAAAGTATGAATTGTTATCAACTTAGATGTTGATGGTATTCATGAGGTGTATTATTTATTTGACTAACCAAATGGTTTTTTCTTCCTAATATAATGACTTAGGGTTGTCTGGTCCGCCTGGTGCTGGAAAATCAACCTTCATAGAATGCTTTGGGAAAATGCTTACAGAAAGAAAACACAAAGTGTCTGTGTTGGCTGTAGACCCTTCCTCTAGTACAAGTGGTGGTGAGTGTGAATTAAGTTTGAGTCAGGTTTCTAATACCTTGTCAACTACAGAAGTATCTCTTTGGGCCAAGTGGAGGAAAATTTAGTGCCTGTAACAGTAAAATATAAAAAATAAATAAATCAAGTTTTCATATTTTTCTCCTATGTGATACGAAATTGGAAAATAGGTGTCAGTGTCGTAATTCTTCCAGATTTCCTCTTTTTCCAGTGTTCAAATGTTGCCTTACAATTTTATTTTTCTGAATTTGAATTTCTTTGAAGTTGTGCAGGATTACTGATTACAGGCTGTAATCTGTAACTCTCCAATAAAAAATTATGGGGAAATTACAAGGTGACCATGCCTGATTCGTGGTTTCTCTGATACAAATAATACAATCTTGATTTTGATCTTTTCATAAAGGGCAGCTGCCAGGCAGCATCATTAATTTTTCCAGCTTCTGTGCTGTTAGAGGTGTGTAACTATTTATAAAGAAAACAACTAGAGCATTGCAGTGACGTGGAGCTAAGGCAGGCTGTGTTCTTGAATGCATGCCTTCAGGATGCATCAGTAGACTAGCAAAATGTGACAGCAAGACTGCAAGATCAGTTGGAAGAATTGAGCATCCCTTATCTTTTGGAGTGCACATCGAGTGTGTAGATCTCACTGACTCTGATTTACAATTTGTTTGAGTAGAAGGAAGGCAGGGACATGTGTCAGCTCTCTTAAAACAAAAAATCCACCATCAAGGCTTGTCAGAATCATAATGCAGAGATTTATCCCTTTGGACAGGAACAGACAAGATTCAGCAGTGTGGCCTGATGTGTATAGGCCTCAAAAAGCCATTCAGGAATTTTGGAATTCTTTCTGATCTAGCACAAATTCTTCGTATTTGTTAGCAGTAAGGTCTGCTTGTCAGGCCTTTCCAGCTTCTGAGAAGTGGAAGAACCAGGCAGTACCTTCTAGTCCTCAGCTAAGCCTTGAGCAACTATTGCTGGGATACTCATTTGACTGACATGGCCCAAGAGATCGGTCTTTTCTCACTCTTTTATTGGTCGGGTGGGGGGAGAAGGGGAGGTTTGGCTGTGTTGCACTTTTGAAATAATTTAACGTTAAACATTTAAGGTTCTCTGCTGGGGGATAAAACACGGATGACTGAGTTGTCAAGAGACATGAATGCATACATCAGGCCATCTCCAACCAGTGGGACCCTGGGAGGTGTCACAAGGACCACAAATGAAGCCATTCTGCTGTGTGAAGGAGGAGGCTATGATGTTGTTCTTGTGGAAACAGTAGGTATGTGCTTAGGGGTTTCTTTGAATTGTCCTGCTGTGACATGAAAATAAGGTGTGCTAATAATTGCATCCTTTCTGCCTTGAGTTTGCCCATGTTTTCATACGTGGTCACTGGTTGAACATGAATGCTCGTTCTGTCTGTTTTCTAGTCCTGTATGTCTTTTACAAAAACATTGTGTTTCCAGTTCCCTTTGTTTTGTTAATGGGATTTGTTGATGGGGCAGTGTCGTAATTACTGTCATTAATGTGACTGAAAGTTTGTAGTAAATGGTAAACTCTGAATTTAATTTTTTAGGTGTGGGCCAGTCAGAATTTGCTGTGGCTGATATGGTTGATATGTTTATATTACTGCTACCACCTGCAGGTGGAGATGAATTACAGGTATTTTTTGGTTTCTCTTCTTGGTTACTACCTGGGACTAGAAAGAGAAACTTAAATTCAACATGTAGTATCTCTGCAGAAAGTCCACATCAATAGTATTTTGTCCATTATACTGTTATTATTAAGTATTTTCAGTGTAATCTACTTAGTGCAGAGTTAAGCTCCCCTTTCTTTTGGTTTTTAAAGTATTAGGATTTAAACTTTTGATACTCTGTGGCTTAACTTTGACATGTTTACTAGTTACTAGTTATTACTAGTAACTAGTTATTTTTCTATAACTTTTAATTATAAATTTTAATTTTACTATTTCCTAGTTATTTCTGGGGGGAAAACTAGAAACTAACAAAGCCCTTTGACCTGCTCTTTGTGATGAATCAGTGTATCACACCTGCTCTGGGTGCTCCTGTTTCCTGTCCCTGTTGCATTTAGGGCATCAAACGGGGCATCATTGAGATGGCAGATCTCGTGGCCATCAATAAGGCTGACGGTGATTTAGTTGTGCCTGCCCGGAGAATCCAGGCTGAGTACGTCAGTGCTATGAAGCTGCTTCGCAAGCGTTCGAAGGTTTGGAGGCCAAAGGTTTGTGCACTTCACTGTGCTTTCTGGGGCTCTTTGGGTCTGGTTTGGGTTGGGTTGGGTTTTGGTGGTGTGTTCGGGTTTTTTTGTATTTTTTCCTCCCAGAAAAAGTGCTGAATGAGTTAGGATTGGTTTCTTCTCACCTAGCTGTCCTAGTCTCCCTGGGCTCTTTTATAAAAATTGCAGTTGGTTGTTCAGTCTCACAGGGTGCTGGAGAGGTGATTGCTGCTGTCTGTGCTTCACCTCTGATCTCAAGGTGAGCCACATGAAACAGTGCAAAGCCCTGACTTCTGCCCTGAGCTACAGTCTCTGCACTAGCAGAACTATTACTGACATCAGGAGTGGTACAAACTTTACTTACTTTCTGTAAACTATGCATATCTAAAAATGTCCCTTAATCTACTCCCTCCATTATAACTCTGAAGCCTGTGATTATCTTTGTTTTTTCACTAGCTCATGTGTGTCCTTTACTGCTTTAAATTTTTTTTTGTTGTTTCTCACATAATGAAAATGTCTAGATAATTGGAATTCTCATCCTCTGGGTCTTCAGTTTTAGTGCTGTATTTTATCTACTAAAAGGTTATGGTGGATTTTTAAGAAGATTCAGTACTAATTTTTAATATGTGTATATAGAATAAGCAAACACACACACTCTCACTTCCTTTATAAATAAACTTCTGTCTGTAAAGGAGGTTTGTTCTACCCTGGTGTTGAAATTGACCCATGAAGTTGAGTTTATATCAGCTGGGCTGACTGAAGTTTAGCCTTTCTTTTGTAGGTATGGAAAGAGGGAGAAGCTTTTTTAAAAAAAACAGGCTGTTCAATTTGAAAGACTGTGCTGGATGTCTGAAGTATTTTTGGCAAAATTAATTCCTGTTCTGGAAAGCAAAGGCAAAAGAAAAATAGTCCAAATACATCATTTTAAGTGCAAAAGAATAGCTACCAAAACATGCACTTAACTCTACATTTAAGTAAAAGAACAATATTGTGCCTTTTAGCTGAAGGACTTATTAAAAATGATTTTCCTTATACAAGCAGCTGGACAAGGCCTAAGTATCCCAAATACTATGGATCTTAGGGTCTACTTTTAGTTAGTAGAATCCTAAATTTTTGTGGGAAAAAAAGGCACAGAAATGCTTAGAGCCTCATGAAGTGAGTATTGAAGGAAGCTTCCCTTACACATTTCTTAATTCCTCTGCAGTCTGCCTGCTCCAGTAATTGAAACCTCAAGGCCAGCAGGTAACTTGGCTTTAACAGTTCCTCTGGATCCAACAGGTACTGCGCATCTCTGCCAAAACCGGGGAGGGGATCTCGGATATGTGGGACAAGATGACCGAGTTCCGGGAGCTCATGCTCACGAGCGGCGAGCTGCTTGCCAAACGCCGCAAGCAGCAGAAAGTGTGGATGTGGAACCTCATCCAAGAGAACATGCTGGAGCATTTCCGGAGTCACTTGGCAGTCAAGGATAAGATCCCACTTCTGGAAGAAAAAGTTCTTCGTGGGGTCTTGTCTCCTGGACTGGCAGCTGACCTGCTGCTGAAGGCATTCAAAGATGGTCTCTAAGCATTGTTTTCTACTCTGTTCTTGCTAAGTGCTTTATGTAAACATGAACATTAAATACACTTTTTCTACGTGTGGATTCAAATGTTTTACTGCAGCAGACATGAATAGAATACCTATCCAGTACTCTGCAAAAGAATTCTGTTGGATTCTGTATATGCAGCGATCATGACAAATCCAAACACTCACTCTGAGATCACTACACACTGTATTGGAAAAAAAAATAAATTTCCAAATCTTTGATTTGTACATGCCATAGATCTGTTGATGAAAACTGGATGCCCATGTACAGTGGTTTGTTTTGGGAGGGCAGGAGAGTGAGGTTTGTGGTAGTGCAGGGTTTGATTCTGGTTGTGGGGTCATCTCAGTGCAGTTGACACTGTAGCTTTCCATTCTAATACTGCAGCAGCTGTTGCCATAATGGATTGCATTTTCTTTCCTCACCTTGAGTGACAGCAAGAACATTGGACTGCCTGACAGCACCAGACCACAGCCTTAGTTTTAAATAAATTGTATGCATATAAATAGAACATAGTGGTGTTTGGTCCCTCTTTGGAAGCTGTAGTTAGTTATTATACACTGTATAGTAGGAGAAGGGAATTTTAACCATCCCGGTTTCAAAATAGATGTTTTATTAAAAAGCAAAATTTAGTTAAGACTTTTTTTTACATGCAGACATCAGATGGAACAAATGTTACCCATGATGTTTTAATAGCAAATGTCTTTATACTAGAATAATCTATCTCTAAAAATAATGTTTTGTGGTTTTCTGATCTGACTTAGTTTTTTGGATTCAAACAAAATGGCCAGTTGTGTTTGGTATTTTTTCTTTATCTCTTGCAGAAGACAGGACTGCTTCCAACCACAAGCACTTTTATTTTTTATTTTCCCTTGAGAAAAATCTGGAGGAAACATTTTTCTGATCTGTGATCTAGAAAGCAGAGCTCATCTGGTACCTACTAAATATGAAGGATAAAGTGGGAAAGTGCTGATTTTTGGAGACCTGACAGTAAAACCGGTAAAACAGGAGAATTTGGTGAGCCTGTTGGTGCTTAGATGAATTAATTTTTAAAGAAATATATTGGAAGTGATGAGTTTCACAATTTTGATTTTCTGGACACATATATAAAAGGTATGGTGACTTTAGCTCAATTTCACCTGTTTGGCTTCTGGCAACCCAATGCTAGTATAGCAGTGAATTGGGTTATTTAAATCCTCTTTTTACCTTCATGGTGTTTGTTTTCATTCAGGTTTTTTCCCCCTCAATATATTTTTTTCTCTTCTTTCCCTTTGTCCCAGTTACTATATTTTGTTCCCAACTTTTTCCTACTAGGCACTGTTTACAGTGAAATACTACAGAAGGACATTGTGGTGTTTTGGGGGCCATAAAGCTGAGGCATTTCTTAGTTAAGACATTTTGGGCTGGGGTAGCTGATATTAGTGGTTTCCACCACATAAATTGTCAGAACTTCTCTGAGCTCCGACCACTTATTCTTGTTTCTTAATCAGTACTTTGGGATTGCTGCAATCAATCAACAAAGAAGCAGCTGAAGGAATGTATGGAGTGGAATGTATGGAGAAGCACAGTGACTTTGTTATGACCATGCTGAGTTGTGATAGAAATGCAGTGCTTACAGTTTCTTTTTTATTTAAACAGCCTCTATTGAATATGACAGAGAGTGCCCCAAACCAAAAGTAGTGTCTTGTGTCCTTTGTGTCCTTTCAGCTTTAAATATTGACTGTATTTTATGGTACCTTGTAGAAGAAATGACAGGTTGGAAATGAATTAATGAGAGCAGCAGCATTTTAACCGGTGAGTTCTCAACTTTTTGATAGTCCATTTGTTTCAGGTGGCAGTTTTTGAGGTGACCTCATTTGTGTTTATCTGTTAGATCAAACCCTTATTGTGGTCATTACTTCGTCTTCTGTCAGGGACTGCTGTTTTCCTTGTCTGTTATACATGAGCTGCCAAGCAAGTAAACGAAAACCTGCAGCTTTGTTTAAATGACAACTGCTCAAGCAGAATATGTTTTACAGCTTCTTCAGTGTTTGTTTTCTGGATGCAGATCTGCTGATCCACTCAAGCCATGGCTATCATTTTTTTCTCATTTTGTTGCTTCTTTTACAGTATTGTTAATTTACAAATGAACTCTTAGCAGAAGTGCAGTGGCTTAAGCAGGTTCTTTGAACTGCATTTTCCTCTTAAAGCAGAGCATTAAATGAAAATCATCTTTGCCTTCTTTATGTGTTCAGTTGTCCCTTATGCTTCAGTAGATGGAGAAATCCCTTATATTGAAAAGGGTCTTTGGAAACGAAATGGTAAATGAGGGTCCCTGCTTTGTTTTTCAGTGATGCCCTACCAAACCAAAAAGCTGTACTGTGCAAGCTGTGAACTGAGCCTTCCGTGTGAGAATCAGATAGGTTTTTTTATAGCCTGTAAAATTTTGCTGTGATGTGTTTTGGAGTTAACTGGTGTTCAATTAATTGTGCAGTTTTGTTCATGCTCTCCTGGGCTGGCAGATGCATTGTCCTCAGAAGGACTGCAGAGCTTCAGCTGGTAGGCTGCAACTCAGTAAACAATCCAGTATGTCCCAAGATAGGGAAGAACATTTCCAGCTTATCATTTTTAGCTCTGTGGGATTAAGTTGGCTAAAATGCATTAAAATGTTGTTATACAAGTAAACAGGCTTCTGAAAAAAGATAGTAAACAAATCTGTTGTGTAGGATGTTGACATATTCTTAGTTTCTGGAGTTGTCAAGCTGCTCCCATGTTAACACTTAAACCCAGAACTATTGCAGAATAGTATGGTAAAATAATGTAACTTCATGAGAATGGAATAGCAAGATGAACTTTGTAGCTGGAGCTATGATAAACTGTTAGACAAATGAGTATGGGAGGTAAGAAATAAACTCTTCAAATACACCAACTCGTTTCCTACAAAGTCTTGCAGTTGTCTGTAAGTGTGAAACTTTTCCCCAGGTCCCTGTGTAATGGATGTTGCTGGTGTTTCACAGCTGGAGAAAACAAGTGTGGTGAGATCAAGTGATTTATCCAGGACACTGAAACAGGTCAGAGAGTGTAAGGGTTACAGTTCAGTAATCTTTACTCTGAGCCCCACGTATATTTACAGCCACGTTACTTAAGGTTGAAAAAATGCTCTTAGCAAGTTCATGCTCTTAGTGTGACTTATTCCCTTTATATCTAATCTCTCTGTTTTCAGTGACAGGACCCAGTGACCCCTTCTTGACTACTACTCTGTTGTAATGTCCTGCTTTAAGTAATAAAAAACTTCTCTTTGATATCTAATCTGCCCTTGCCTTCTGTAAATGCATTACTTCCTGTTGTGCATGCTGCTTCAAGCCTTTATATTCTCCTCGCATATATTGCTTTTTTGTGAAATCTGCAATGTGTTGGCTATTTGAGATTTTTGGGAATGGGAGTTGAGTAAAGCTGAAGAATACAAAGGAACTTTTTTTTCTTTTGTATTTAACTATATGCGGTTCCCTTTCTGAACTTTTCTTTCTTAATGTGGCAAGATTCAATTACTGGCCTGCTCTGTACTGGTGTAAACAGACTTATTTCTCCTTTAATTTCATTTCTCTATTGCTCCCCCTTGGATGCACAATCAATAAGTAACATACTCCATCAGTTAAAATGAGAAAAACACTTTCACAGAGCTAAATGCTTCTGTAACTATTCCTGCTGGACTATTCTAAAACATTTGTAATTTGATGAATGATTAAACAGAAGTTGATAAGGAATGTATTTAAGGAAAAATTAGTGTGTTCCCCTGAAACTTAAGATTTGGACAGTCATCAGTGCACAGACTAACAGGATTCCTTTTCCAAAACCAGTTCAGCTACTCCAGTCATATTCCTTACAGTTTATTTAAAAGTAAACCACCCACCCCATAATGGAACATTAACAGCATTTTAAAATTGAGAATAACAATTTCAAAAGTAAAAACTCATAAGCAATTAGAGTACATACTTAGAATGGAAGGATGACAGACATACTCTGTTCCCACCTGTCATACTACGGTGTGGTTTAGATGGTGAACAAGGAAGGAAAAGAGGAGCTGACATTCATGACAGTGTATGGAGAAAGTACATTATGGAGCAGCAAGAAGAATGCCCTTTTTTTTCCCATTCTTTCTTCCCATGGGAGCATAAGAATTATCTTGGATAATTCACTGTGAAGCCACAGAAACTGTGACCCACAGTGTTTGCCGTGTGAGGCTTACAAAAATTGTAAATTCAATTCCCTTTCCTATCTTTTGGATTTGTGTGTTGCATGGGACCTTGTGACACTTGTCCTTTGGTGCTAGGTGGGTTTGTTTGTAATTGTGCTCTAAATGGGGAATAGTTAGAAGTTCTTGTAGTTTGAGTAAATGATTGTTTACTTGTAACAAGTTAAAAGCTTCACCTTTCAGAATGCATGATAAGAATCCTGTATTTTTCCTTAAAATATTATGGCAAAGTGAGTTCCTGCTCTGTGTTGTTTATTACATCTTCATTTCCTCTTACATCTCTTCCACTGGTAGAGTAGCCTATAAAAGCTTTAGTAATGCACCTTTTAACATGACTCAAATATTCATGAAGTTAATCAGGGACTGACAACAGTTCTGCTTAGTTTCTTCAATTGAAAGTGACTACTACAACCTAAAGATTACAACCTATGAGAACCCAAAGGCTATTTTACAGCTTCAGAGGCCCAGGCTGACCTGCCCTGTGCAGGCTGCAATGGCTGGGGATGCGGAATGTGTGTCTAATGAGAAGATGCTGCACGGGCTGTGTGGCTTGGAGCAGTACACACTCACCCTGCTAAAGGTTTTCTCCTGGCCCTGAATCTGTGATCCTGTTTGTAGTTCTCTAATTGCAACCAGCAGAAGACAAGAGGGATGTTGGTTTTTGTGACTCGTTGCTTAGCAGCGTTGATCAACAAAAGTACAACCTTTTCTTTTCCTGTAACCTTGGTGAACCCGGGCTCGGACAGAGCTCACCAGTGGAGAACAAGGGTTTCTGAAGTTGTGTGAAACTCCTGTGCTGTACCTTGTTAGCAGCATCTGAGGGAAGCCGTCTCTTCTTGACCTCCTGGTTACCTTTGCCCTTTACTCCTCTTTCTCTCTCTCATCAAATCTTAGAAGAAAGCAGGCACTGTCCTAGGAAGATGTGGAGGATGGGAAATACAGGGACAAGTCAACTGTGCTAAGATGTATCCTGCCTCTTTTCAGGAAAAAGAGCTGAGCTGGTTCCCAGACTGTGATGTCAGATCCTCCTCTCATGGAAGGAGAAACAGACTTCATCCATCACAGTAAGGTCTATTCTTATTTAGAGAAGCTTTCCTAGTATTTTGAAGTAGGCAAAATAATCCATAGAGGAAAGGGAAATTAGGGCACTAAGAATTTCCTGGTTTACATCTTTTAGAAGGGAGTTCACAAACTGAACTAGAAGGGGTATTGAACGTGTTTGGAAATGATTAAGGATCTGCACTGAATGTGTGCCTTTATCTGATCAAATCTGGCAAAGCCTGTAAAATAAGTGCAAGAAGTAAGTTGCTTGTTTCACCTTAACTCTAAACTGTAAATTGTTGGTCTGACTGGACAAAGGTTCTTTAGTGACACCAAAAGCTGCAGCAATTAATGTGCCTTATGACATCAGGAGCTTAGACTGGGAGCTTTAACTATTGCTCAGATGCTTGTCTTTTAGTCCTAGACCTGACTAAGAAACAGCTGAGTATTTGTATACTTCTTCTGCCAGAAATGTTATCCTGAGTCACCTGTACATTTGTGGACATTAGGTCGAAAATAATGCCTTGTCAGTGTGCTGGTTTTCTCCTTTCCCCTGTGTCACCTCCACCACTGACTTCTCCCCTCTATTCATTGATAGCTTTTCAGAGCACTACAGGTCAATGTATTGAAAGGTCAGCATGTGTTTCACAAGCCTGTTAGGCTCTGCTGTCCCTTCTCTTTTGAAGTTTAAAGAGAAACTGCTGTTCAGCTATCCCAATCTTGTAAAATTCGTGGAGAGGACTAATGTTGCTGTAATTGCATGATTGACATCAGATAGATCAGATATTCATTCCAGAATATCTGATCTTTCTTATGCAGGCAGCTGCATAAGAAACTGGCTTCTGCCCTACATACCATGTCAAAAGCATGGCAAATGCATGGCATCTATCAGAGCTCAATCAAGTAAAATATTCAGCAAATGGTGAATTATTTTGCAAATACTGTTCTTTTTATTTTTTTATATTGCATGAATCTTAACAAAATTATCTACCTGGAAATCCTGACTGCTATCTGAGGCTGAGAGGAATGACTTTTCGTGCCCTTGCTTGCTGAATAGAGCAAATTGTGTTCACCCAAACAGATTTCTTTGTTTTGAGCTGTGAGTATGATTTGTCTGTCTTCACTGAACAGCAGCTGCTAATACCTGATATCTGCAGGACTCAAAACAAGTGGCTGAAGCCGTGTTCTTAACTTGTGATTTACAGGAGAAGTAGAGAACTCTGAACAAGATCAATAAGCTTTCAAAAACAGTTTCAGTAAGAGTAAAAAAACCTTTTTTGTTGTTTGAGTGCTATGATGCAGCACTTACAACCTGACTGGTTCTTTCTGCATGCAGTGGCAATAGAAACTGATTAGATTTGAAAATTAATGTTTCAGACTTCAATTCATATATTGTTATCCTTCACTTTTCCTTTTCACTATGCATTAGAATGTGACATTCTTAGAAATGAAAAAGTCTTTAATGTGGGACTCTTTAGTACTGTCATTTCCACACCTGCAACAATGGAGCAGGCCACGGCCACTGTACAGCACCAGCACAACTAAAAGCCACTGAATGCTTTATTTCTGTACTGACATTAAACAGTTATTTTGAATTATGATGTGTTGAAAGTCCCAGTTTCATGTCTTGCATGATGCACGTGGCTTTCAGTTGAGCTGGAGACACTGCTCCAGACACTCATTTTCACCACACACAATTCCTTCCATGGTAGAAATGCTGCTGATTCTCCACACCCCGAGGTCAGCAGAGGTCAGCACTGGAGCATGTGGCTACACGTGATGGAATAAGGTCCTAGAATAAAGGCTGCCTGAGGTTTGTCCTGCTAGGAGGGTCAGTTTTCCATTTTTGGGGTGGTAAACTGCAGTGAGACAGGAAATTTCAGAGGGAAACTGGGATAATTAAAATAATCTTGTTTGGCACACTGCCAGTTCTTTCATCTCAGAAAACATTGCTGTGGAGACAGGCACAGATTCTGTAAATTAGTCTGAATAGCTCTCATCTAACATTTTTGAACATTGAACCTTAGTGAACATCTAAAATGCAAGGGCATTTCTGTGGGACAGTTTGAATACTTTTGGTTTCATAATTTTTTTTCCTTTATTGGCTGTTCCTTGAGATTAAGGCTGGACTAAGTGGATCTTCACGTTAATGTGGTATTTCCTCATGTAGATTGCATCACAAAGCCACTCCAGAAAAAGATATTTTCATGAGCAAGACTTGTATAAATTATGAAGAAAAAAAATTTTGCCTGGAAAAGCTGAAATAGAGATTTAAATATTGCACAAACTGGATAGAATTAAAGCTACTCTTGTTTCTCAGTTTCTAAATCTAGAAGCCATAACATTTTCTCCTCCTGTGCTTAATCTAGAGTGTTTGTAATAAACCACCTTGTCTGCATGCCTGGAGATTGCCACAGAGAGAAACAAACTGCTGCCGATAACAGAGGTAAATCTTGTTATTCTGAAAATTATTCCTCAGGCAGCTTCTCGGTAACTTTGTTTTCCAGATGATTCCTGATGAATCAGTGGCAGCGACTCCCAGAGGAAACAGTTGCTCCGAGAGTTTGGCTGTGGTGACGCTGGTGTAAGGGCAGGGAGCGTGCTTGGGAGCCTGGCAGCTGGCTGGGAGCATCCACGAGCCGGTCCATAGGTGTCATTCCATACATCCCCTGTCTCATTCCATACAACCCCTGAGCAGTACTTATGGAGAGCCCTTAGATGGTGCTGTATGGCAGCGCTCGGCCCGTCGGCACCGCCGCTGCCTTAGGGATGCCTGTGCCCCACCTCAGGGCTCAAATTTGGCTATAGTTCAGTCTCAAGAAGGTGAAAAAGCCGTTTCTGGGCGCTGTTAATTAGGATGAGTAAATGAAATCTGTCAGTAGATACATATTAAATATTAAATTCAAACACGGATTTTAATAGCTGCCGTAATTTAATTCTTATCAACTTGAATCATGTAAATCTTAACTATCCATGCCAAATGTATTGCTCTCTTTAAAACAAAGGGCTTTTAATTAATAGTTGAGGAGTTTTTGAGGTCATTTGAGGATCATCCTGGTGGAATAGTGTTCACCTTTGAAACTTCCTCCCGTAAATATGGGTGTGGTGGTGTGGCTTTCAGGTTAAATCTTCCATGCGGTGAAACTCACTTCATCTGTGAAGAATTAGAGATGCAGATTTAGGAATTTGAGTTGTGCTGTCAATTACAAAGGAATTGAAATGGAATTTCCTCTAGCAGGATGGGTTTCAAGCCACAAAGTAAATTTTATTTGGAAACTGTTGGTTAAATTATTAAAGAGAGTTATTGGACAACTCTCAAATACTGATGGTATCTTTTGTAACAACACAGGAGAGAAGTGAGGTGTTGAAAACAAATTGATCTCTGCCCCTTGGAAAAGAGTTATGTGACTGTTTTTTTCCCAAGTTGAGAATATAGCCTTCCTATAGTTTTACTGCGTGCTTATGCATGTTCCTGCATTTTGTAAGGGTTTCCACCTGTTCCTGCAACCTGAGGGGGTTAAGCCTGGGAATATTCTGCCAAAGCAAATGAAATATGCACATGAAATAGTCCATGTTTTCAGAATGACTTCATTTAGTCATGACTTTTATTTATTTAGAGAGAGAGAGAAAGAGCTGGTGTTGTTACAGTCTCTGCTTTCTCTGCTCTGTTTTTTTAATCTCTGAAACTTCCTATAACTCAACTTTTTTTTTTTTTTTTTTTTTTTTTTTTGACATTTGAAATGTTCCAGGCTGCATAAACTGAGTATCCTCTGTGCATTCCTCTTGTCCCAGTACTTCTCATCCTGTGGTCCCTGCATGCTGTTATTTTAGGTGTACCTTTACCATCATGTGTGTTGTTAACATTACCCTGAATTCTGCTGCCATGTAGGTGGGACCAAGCACTGAGATTTTCTTTCTTGTGAGTTGAGAAAGAAACTCTAGCTTGAAAACGTTGACAAGTTAAATGTTACTGGGTGGTGATTTGTAGCCTAAAGCTGGTGGCTATAAATTCTCACCTGTGAAAAGAGAATCTTATAGCTCTGCACAATATGTTCTTCCAGCTGCAGCTGAATTTCTGCTCTGTTAATATCCTTAAGCAGCTGCAGCAATGTGTCACACCGAGCTGGCATTTTGCATCCCCAAAGCTCTGCTCAAATATTTGAACTTAGTGAGGCACTCCACTGAGCCAAGAGGGAGGTGAATGTTGCCACGACTTTACAGAAAAAGAAACAGCACCTGGGAGGTTAAAGCAACTTTCCCTCACCATGCAGCAAGTCAATGGTGGAGCTGGAATTACAGCTCAGGAGGTTCTTGGCTCGTGCTACACCACACTGTGGAGAAAGGTCATTTCCCAAAATAGTGCAGAAGGTTTGTTATTGATAATAGGGCAACAAAGGGCTCTAGATGTATTAATAGGTCACTGTGTGCTGCCCTTCGTAATACATAATTTAGCAACCTTGCAAAATGGGCTACATCCTATTTTTCTGAAGCACTATCACTTTCCCAGTTAGTTTTGTCTGCTATACTCTGGATAGGTGTTTTTGTTTTGGCTTTTCTAACACAGTTTTATTTAAACTAAATAGGGACATTTACTAAGTAGGCATGAAAAGCCTCCGGTTAGCAGCCACATTAAACTGCAATATCCAGCTCACATTTCAGGTCAGCACAGCTCCTGTGCCACTTGGAAGCCACTGAGCAGAGCTCTGTCTGCCTGAGGAGAACACAGAGGTGACGGAGGATTTTGGTGGCAATCATACCTGGCAGTGCAGCAGCTGAGCTGCAAGGATGGGAGCCCACAGAGCTGGCAGGTTTGATAATGGCCTTAGGACTTCCAGGGGGGAAGGCACACCCCATTCCCACCCAGTGGGACAGAGTAGAGGATGCTGGTACTTGTGAAGGGGTTTTCATTGAGATTTGGTCCCAGCTGTTCCTCAAATGACCTTGGGCAGGGGGTATTTGGTAGCTATTGTTGGAGCTTGCAGATTTTTATTTCAATCTGCCCTTTATAAAATGCTGTTGATCCCCTTTGAACTTTTTTACTTCAGCAATGTACTTACTGAAGGATTTTGTTTCTTCTCAAAATGAGTTATTTGACCTGCTAGGTTATTCAGCAAATTCAAAAGTACTGAGTATGAAACAAGTTAATTTTTTCACCAAGCACGCAGATCTATGCATCTGCAATTGAAAGAAGAACAAAATGGTGTTTGGCCATCGCCAAGTCTGAAGAATTGCAGTGAATAATGGTGGGAAGAATGACATTCACAAAGCAAATTTATTCAGTCTCATTATGGTTTGAGTTTGGGTGAAGAGTCTCCAACAGGGAACACCAGGGGAGGAAATGTGGAAGCCAAAATGTGTAAGGAAAGTTAAGCAGAGCACATACAGCATACAGAGATGGCAAGGGTGCTGTTCTCTCATCTCCATCTCTGTGGATATATGTATTTGAATTAACGAAGCAATGTGAGCTTTATGTGGTGCATTTGCTTTTTAATGCTTGTTGGTTGAAGTAATTGGATCTATTGTTGTGGGCACTGGGAATGCCAGCTTGGCTCTTACGGTCACTGACTTGTGAACATGACCTTCTGGAGGTCAAAACACTGGAGAGCTTGCTCTGTTTCATTCTCAGATGTACCAGTCGTAATAGTTACTGCTTTGAAAAAGCAGTGTAGATGTTCCCTGCCTTTATCTAGTTTGTTGTTTGTACTGAAGTGTGGTGTGCTTTTCCCAGTGTTTTGTTTTCAGTTTGTTTTACTAATTCATCTCTGTATCTTCTAGTGAATTCAGAGTTTTTGAAGTTTGGTTGCCTTTTATTTTTTCCCTTTGTGTGTTTTGGTTTGGTTTTTTTTCAACCACAGTTGAGTTTTCACAACTGAAACTGGTTGATCAGAGATTGAATTGTAAATGTTAATGGTTTTTAGTGATGTTTGGTGATGTTTACTTGACTGGGCATCCTGCTTTCATTCTTCCTGATAATAAGGTCACCCAGATGTAGTCAAGCAGTCCCCCATAGGAATAACAGGGTACTTTCAGGGAAAGACAAAAAACCCCCTCTTGTGATTGATGCCAAATGATTCATGGCAAATGCTAATGGATACATGATTTCAGCATTGACTACATCTGCCTTCCCTACTAGGGAACTCAAGAGAGACCTGAGTAAAACATCCTATTAAAAAAGAGACAAATGATCTCTCTAAAGAGTGTTTCAGTTCATGCTCCTGGTCTGGGCAGTGCAAAGCTTGAGTCCTTGTGGCAGAAAGGGAGGTTTCAAGGTCTGTGTGGTTTGTATTTTCTGGCATCAGATGGCTTTGTGGTTCTTTGTGGTATGAATCCTTTCCAGGAGCTCGGGGAGTTGCTGTCAGTCCTCAACTTTCCTCAAACAAACCTGTCAAAATACACAGGATTAAAGCACCAAGCATGGCATGAAACAACCCATAGATTTTGTGGCCCATTACTGGATCTGCTGGACACAGAGCAAAGCAATCATGGCACTGGTGATTAGATTGCCTACCATAAAATTCCTGGATGGTTCACATGGGGATAGTTGTGCTTCCTCAGAATCTCTTTATTTCTCCCTAAAAGCTCACCAGGATATAACTATCATGTGCCCCTATCAAAGATTCTGTTTTAGCTGATTTGAATATGTTTTTTCCCAGTCTTTAGCCTTCTTGCACCACACTGCTCCTTAAAAATCTCACATTACCAGCTGAAATCTGCATCTGCTATAGGGATTGTGTCTAGGATCTGTGGGTAGGCTTACTCTGTCTAGGTAGTGATGTTGTTTTTCTGGAGTTAGGAGAGTTTAGACCTCCTTAAAACTGAACTCCTGCTTACAACAGATTTGAGTATTTTTATGTCTTGCTAGAGAGCCTTATTTTTTTTTGTGCTGCTCTGTGGCTTGATCGGGGCAAGCAGCACATTGTATATCTGCCTGCACTTGTTTGGAATTGATGCTGTGCCCTGGGTGTTGTGCTCAGATTTACAGCTGAGGTAAAAAGAACAACCACTTGTTACCATCTTTTTTCCCCCCTCCTCAATGTGTCAAACTGCTCCATGGTCCTTTGGAAGCATTTTGGGCTGCTCAGAACCAGGGAAAACGTGCTAAACAAAGTGGTGAGCGGAGTCCTAAATCAATTGTCTCAGGTCTCATTTCCTTCAGGGTTCTGCATTTCTGACTCTTTTTGGCAAGGGTTTTTTCCCTGCTTTGCAACAGGCAAGAGCTACTGAGGATATAAAATGTTTTGTAGCTGGAGAAGGAGCAGGGCTGGGAAAATTAGGAGTCCTAGCTGTTGTGTAAATAGCTTTAAGGGCATAACTTTTTTGAAAAGGCCTGTTTGCGGTCAAGTCATTCAAGGCATTGCTCTTAGTCAGGAAACCTGTTTTCTGTAGCCCAAAGATATTAACAACCATTTGGATCATCCCACATACACTTTTTTTTTTGCCTTGATATCTTTTGTTTATGTGGTATGGCTTTGCTAAAACTATCCATCCCTCAAAGCTTCCTTCTGCTCATACTTTTAGATTCTCATGAAGGTGTATTGTATAATTCACACAGTGAATTGTATTGTTATTCTCCTTATTTCTCCCTGTAGATGGAAAACTGCTAGGGCTGGGGTGAAATCCATGCTACCTTTAATTACTGAGGGCAAAGTCCCACTTTTGCAAAGCACTTTTCTTTCATTTCTTTCCACTCTGTATCTTTGCATCTCTGTCTTCTGACTTGTTTGGCAAAGGCTGACAGACCCCCTCTCTAGCCTGAGAGGGCAGTGCTGGCAGAGGCACCTCACAGGTGCAGCCCTCTTCACCAGTATTAGATAAGGGAAAATGCATTTTTCAGCCGGAGTTAGAAAATGATCCACACTATAGTCCCTTGCCCAAAATCCTGGCTGTTTCTCTTCAAGAGATACTGAGTTTATATCATGCATCTGACTGGCTGATGCCACAGTATGGAGCCTTTATTTATAGATGTGTATAAATAAAATCAATCTTCTTCTACAAACTGTCAAATTGTATTTCCCAAAAGCTGAGGAATCTTCAGTCCGTTAAATCTGGAGGTAATGAATGAGCCAGCTCTCTAGAAAGAGCACCTTTTGTTCAGAAAGACTGGTTTGTTTTAGTCTGGCTGCTGACATGAGTTCTCTGCAGTTTCTTCCTGCAGCAAAAAATGAAAATATTGGTTTTGATGTGTTAAAAAAGTTGCTGTGGTATTTAGTGTAATTATGTTAATTCATATTTTGAGTTAGAGAGATCCTGAATAGTTAAGGGGGTATATTATATGAGCCCAGACAAACCAAGATGTGCAGGGGGGGATGAGGAAGGATAATTACTTAAAGAAGGTGTTCCTATTCTGACATTATTTGTGCAGGGGAGAGGGTAGATCATTGAGAGCAGGTGCCCTGAGCAGTTGGTATGGCTGGCTGCTGTTCACCTTTTCAGGATGTGGGTTTGAATTACAGTGTTCTGTTTGATTGTTATCAGGAAAAAAGAACCACATTTTGAACTGAAGTACCTCGAGGTTAACTTCCATGCCTTATAAATTAAGAAAAAAACAGTTGCTTGTTTTCGTGGCCAGCCTATGAGACATGGAGGATGCATTACCCATTTCCTAGTTAAGCTGCATTAATCTGTTTTCTGACACCTCTTATACCCAAAATAACCTGCAGGCTCTCTCAGGGCACAGCCATGTTCAGCTTGCTGATGAGAAGGGGTTGGTTTCAGGACCTTCCTACAGGTCTTTGATTAGAGTCTCAAACTCCTGCCTCTCCATTCCTGGAGAGTTTTTTTGCCAATCTCAGGTCCTCCCTGTAATGAGCTGAAGACTGGATTGGCTTTATCACATGCTTGATTTTCCATTAGCAAGATAAACTGTGCTAATTGCCAAGAACTCCACAAGATATATTGGGGTCTTCTCCTGCCTGTGCCCGGTGTCCCAGCTTGCCTGCTGGAGCTGAAGAGGGTGAGGCTTTTCCCTTGCACATAGCAGCAGTCTCAGTCTGTGGCTGGAAGGTTTCACTGTGTTCACTCACCTTCCTGGGAGATCTTTCAAAGACTTTTGAAAGAGGTGAGAGGGTATCTCTCCTTGAGGGTAGCTTCTTCCTGGCTGTCCTCTTTACAGCCAGGAAGGAAAGGGGAAACAAGGTCACCATCAGAATTCAAGCTGAATGGATCCTTGGGATGGTGTAAGATGTCAGATTTCACTTGGCTTGACTGACAATATTGTGTTCTTGGGTGTTGGAAGTGCTTCTTCCTTTTTTGTTTACAGGAAAGGAGTCTTCAGAAAGTCCCTTGCAGAAAGCTCGTGATGAGATGATGGGAGGGACTTGGCAGTCTGACGTTGGAAGCAAGATAATTGATCTGAGTTTGTTACAACCCTGCAACTTGTTACAACGAGCAGTCCACCCTCTGCAAGAGTGGAGCAAGAGGAGATCAGGTATGTGCACTTCTGCTGGGGTGGAACTCCTCTGGCTTTCAGCGTTTGCACAGTAAAGTCAGTGTCAACAAACGTACAGACAGCAGATCTCAGAGGAGTCAGAGGTAAATAGCCTGGCTTTTTTGAGGTTACTAGAAAGAGCTGCAGAGCTAAGGGATTTCTTCTGAGTTTTTGGCCTGTCATGAATTGGCAGATGACTGGGGAGGAGGTAGTCCCATGTCATTTGGCAGTGCCAAGAGCAGGCTTTGAACCGTGCAAGCTTCTGGCAGGTTAGGAAACATTCCCACTAGACATTTCAGAATCCTGGCCTCTTGGCTGCCAGTGACAGTTTTGGGTGATCTTTTTTATTTGTATCTGGTCCATACCTCAGTTCCTCTCTTAGACTAGCCCAGGAAACTAAAAAAGTTCAATGGGAAACAGATTTTCTGAACAGTACAAAACCCTACCCCATCCGTTTTTCTTTTGGCTCTCTAAATGTGGAGGATTCTTGAAGTCTCTACCACCAAATAAGGGCCTGGATCTTGACAAGCTACTGATTAGGTGGCAGAAATACTGATGACAACAGTCATGTGACTTGGGCTGCCAGTGGCAAATACAAAAGTTGAGGAACTGGCTATTAAAATGACAATCAAAAAATCCTGATGGAAAATGTCTAGTTTCTAAAGAATGCTCAGGAAAAAACTCTCTGTGTACAGGATTTTGGGAACCAGATCCAAAGGCAGTCAGTCAGAACATGGCCAGTAGCCAGTTTGTCAAGAATGACAAAATCTGCTCCAGAGTAAATTCCTAGGTCTTTTAAAACTTGCCTGACAGCAAAACATTCTGCTGGAAGAAACCTCTGAGCAATCCCAGTTTATGGACTTAAAGTTTTTCATTCTGCTTTCTTCTGAAGTTTAGTCAGCAGCATTTACCCCAAGAGCAGGATCCTGGCTGGAAATGAGAAATGGAAGGGCTGATCTAGCAGGGTCAAAACCCTTTTACCACCCATGGAAGTGAACTGTGAGCAGAATGAGCTTTTCATGAAAGGCCTAGAGGATGGTAACAGCGATGTTCACAAGTATGAAGTGGTTGTAAAGCAGAGCTGCTCAGCCAAGTTAAAGCAGGTGCTTGGGAGAGCTTTAGATGGTGGTCCACACATGTAGATGTGCACAAGAACCTTTTGCAGTGCACGTGGCATTGTTTTCCTGTTAAAACTGACTGTGAATAAATACTTAATATGCAGTTGTTACCTTTAATAGACTAGCCACAGGAAAGTAACAATGTGAAGATGGGGAAGAAGATTGGCCTGGCTGAATAGGGAGCTTTTGGTGAACTCAGGGTAGAAAAAGAATTTCTGACCTTTGGAAGAAGGGGCAGCAACTCAGGAAAAGTACAAGGATGTCATTAGGTCATGTAGAGAGAAAATTAGAAAGGTGAAAGCTCAGCTACATCTCAACCTGGTCACCTCTGTGAAAGATAATAAATAAGTGTCTTTATTAATTCATTAATAACAGGGAGGCCTTGGAGGTCCTGTCCAAACTTAATGATTCTATGATTCTGTAAAGTACATTTATGCATAAAATATGATACCCCAACTTTTGTGAAGTGCTTAAATTCACCCGTAATATTTTCTTGGTTTGAGTTGCTGGAGGACTGAGCTTCCTGGCTCTATCTTAGAGAAATCTGTCACTTTGAGTAGGAATGAAACTTGACTGATGCAATCTTATCACAGTATCACCATATAAATGGATCTTATTTATTTTTAATTGAAATGTCAACTTAAAAGATGCAGTGCATATTTTTAAATCACACTGACATTATATTTAGATCTTTTCATTAAGTTCTGGGTATGCAGTCCCATTAAAAATAGGGAGCTAAGTATAAAAACATGAAGTCTTAATGCTTACTTACTAAATATTCCGAATGCAAGTGGGCATTGCTCTGGTAACACCTGTGAATAGAGCTATTCTGGTACATTTTAAAAGTGTCATTGGCATGAGTGACAGCCACCAATGTATTCATATTATTTCAGAATCCTGCTGATGGAAGGAGCTTTCCTGCAACTATTTATCTTTACTTACAATCCCATCCCATTTAAAATGTTTTTCCTCAGTTTCAGGAAAAAGAGATCCAGTGATTTTTATTGCTAAAACAAACACTGCTTCTAACTGTGCTGGAATGCAATTGCACACTATGTACTGGAAGTCCAGATACCAGGGAAGCGTTAATCCCTGCAGTTGAGGAATACCAGACTGGGATAGTTTGTCTTGATTTATTTTGCTGGTTCTAGCCCTGAGCAGGGCCTAGCCCGGGCTCGTGTGGTAATTTGTGGCAACTCGAGGCAGTGAGAGCAAACTGGGAGAAACCTGCTCCTGTTCATTGATGCAGTCTGGCACCTGTGGCTCCAAAGTCCTACTCACCCATGAGTGAGGACCTTAGTCACAGCTTTGACCCTCCCAACTGGCTTCCTGTCCAATCTCTTAAAAACCAAATTCTTCGGCCTGGCGTGTGAATGAGCATTCCAGGCTTAAATATCAGGGAAAGAATCAAGAAAGTATTTGATGCTTTGTTGACCAGCCAGGAAGCAAGGCCTATTTTTGGTTTTGGTCACTTTAGGCTGTGCTGCAAACATTGGCATGAAGGTCTAGGGGCTCAGCGAGAGAACATTTTTCTCTTCTTTATTTAAACAGGCACATTCCCAGAAGAGTAACAATCCAAAGTTTACACTTGCAGTGAAATGCTGTCTGAGAAGTGCTGGAAAAAGAAAGGTATGTGATAGAAAGTAGAGGTCCTAAAAGTAAAGTAGAGCAGAACTAAATGCAAACAGAAGAGGAACTTCTACTACAGAAACTTGAAGTACTTTTAAATTAACTGTAGCCTGAATAGGAAAAAAAAGGGGGAGAGCAGGTTGACTTTTTTTTTTTTACAGTTGTGCCATATGTTGGTTTTAATCATGGTTAAGGTGGAGGAAAATGAAACAATTAAAAAAAAACCCAAAACAAAACAAAGCAAAACCAAGCATGGAAAGCCCTTCCCCATTTTAAACAGGGAAATAGGCTGCCACAGGCTGCAAAAATAGTGCCATACTAGCACTTGATGCTCTGCTCTTCTCCTGTACAGTTGTTGGGTTTTTTGGGGGGCTGCTTTCTTTTTCTTTTTTTTTAACTTAATAAACATTTCTAATTAGTGCATTCCCCTACCCCTGCTACTGCTCAGCTCCAGCTTTTTCCTTTCCTTTTTCCTTTCCTTTTTCCTTTCCTTTTTCCTTTCCTTTTTCCTTTCCTTTTTCCTTTCCTTT
>VZRS01001086.1:484268-560762 GCA_013398055.1 Ifrita kowaldi
CCTTTCCTTTCCTTTCCTTTCCTTTCCTTTCCTTTCCTTTCCTTTCCTTTCCTTTCCTTTTCCCTCTCTCCTTTCCTTGTCATATATGTAAATCAAGCCACTGCCAGGTTGGTCAAAGACAGGTGTTGTGCACCTGTGGAGGCCCAACAGGTGCATTTCCAGTGTAGTGCCTGGCATCCAGCAACTGGATGGCTTTCTAGGATATGCTCCCAAGAGCTCTGCAAAGAGCCCAGCAGCCAGGTACAATCCTGGTCTTTGGTTCAGATGGAACCTGGGATCTCAGCCAAGGTGTGCCCCCATCCTTTTTCCAAGGGATCCAGCTGGACACTGAGGCATCATGTTCAAGGTTAGCTGTCACTTCAGGGATTTTTTAATTGCTTCTCCAGGAGTTTCTAAAACTTTGGTGCAAGAGAAGATGCCTTTTTCTTTTGCAGACTCCTTGAGTGCCCTGTGCTGGGCAGATGAGGTACCATTTGCTGCAGCTCCACAGACATCGTGGTGGCTGGCAGACTCCAGGCAGGAGTGATTGCCCTGGTGTTTTATTAGCTCCCAGAAAATATATAGCAGGGAGAGAGGCCATGCAGGCTCCAGCACGGTCTGTCTGAGCTCTGACCCCTCGGGCAAGAGGCTACATTGCTTTTACAGCCAGCACTTAACCTTGCTGCTGAGACTTGTCAACAAGGAGGCCAATTAGCAGCAGATAAGATGGTGGATGATATAATGCAGATGTCTGTCTGTTAGGAGCATAACTGATGTATTTTTAACACAACAAGGATCTGAAAACATGGCTCTGCATAAATGATGCCATCCCCTCCACTGCAGAGAAGCACTCTCTACAGTGAAGTGTTACAGAAAATTGTAGGTTTGTTGGTTTGATTTGGTTTGGCTTTTTCTCCCCACCCCCAAAATTTTCTTTTAAAGCCTTGTTCTGCTGGGCTCATGATGACTGTGGCATGTGTAGGATTGTAAGAAATAACTACTTGAAAAAATGCCAATTTTATTTTTTTAAACATATATTAAAAATGTACATAGATTCGGAATGAAAACAGGGCACTTCTTGTTTTGCTGAAAGGGTCAGTACACAACTGGAGCTGTTTTCTATACTCACGTGGATATCGGAATATTATCAGAAAACACAGACTAGGGAAGGTTGAGTTAATTGATTAAAATCATGCAGGTCTACAAGCACGTTATAGCCACCTGCTGCAAAGGACTGGGGCTCCTTACCACATCTCACCATGTGACACTAACACCCCTGTTTGGGGGCACACTGGGGTTTTCTGTCAGACTAAAGCTACAGAGGCTGATTGCAGGCAGTTTATGTTTTGGTTGAGACTGGGCCTGATCTTTTAAACAAAAGCTTATTATATACGGCTCAAGGGCTGGAGCTACTATAAGACTTGCACTTAACTGCTAGCTGACTACTTAGGCAGTCAGGATAATTCAGTAGGATAATTCAGCCCCCTCCCAGCTTAGTTTAAGTAATTCTGCAGTCTGGTTTTGGTGATTTAGAACTTACTTAAACAACTAAGCCACTTCTGCATAGAATCACAGAATTGTTTGCATTGGAAGGGACCTTACAGTCACCCAGTTCCAACCCTCCAGCCACGGACAGGGACACCTTGCACTAGACCAGATTGCTCAGAGTCCCCTCCAGGCTGGCCTTGAACATTTACAGGGATGGGGCATCCACAGCTGCTCTGGGCGTGATTTGCATGATTGCCTTTTAATTGCTAGGATAACTATTTATGTCTAGTGCAAAAAACTCCACAGAGAGTATCACTGTATATTTTCTATTACAGATACAGCGTGGGAGGGAAGAGAGAGAGACACCACCTCCTCCTGAGAGACACCATGACTTAACCAACTCTGTGTCAAAGCTTTTCTTTCAGCTAAGGAGTCAGCAGCAGAAGAGGAGCAGTGAATTCCAACACCCAGCCTGTTAACAGCAACATGTACAAGGTACTGATAAAGGCCCTGAAAATTAGTATCCACACCTCAGTAGAAATAACTGTAAGAAGTTTTTTCAGTTTATTAGACCTTAACACTGCTCTGAGGGAAAAAGGCAGTCCACATGTATTTAATGTTAACATTCATATAGCAGAGGATAATTCTTATCTAATGAACACCCAGATTATTTTCTTTCCTTGGTTAGTGTGTAAGTAGTCTAACTTCCTTTTGGGATGTTGAGTATCTTTTCTTGTTCAGTGGAGTCAGTAGTACCTTTGCTTCTTGGAAATTTGTCTGCTCTTAGGATTTCCTTCTTTAGAGTCCTCTGTGAATTTTAATTATTCCAATAATCTCTGGTTAAAAACCCAGGTTTTTCAAAAATGCTGATAAAATGAGGACACAGTATTTTTCAGATTAAAAAAATTTATTTTCATGACAATGTTTTAGTGCACCATGTTCTTTTATTCACTGCTTAGCTCTTCTTTAAGGAAGTTTCCCTGAGTTCATTTGGGCTACTTCCAAGCAAGAGCAAGTCCACCAAACTACTGCTTAAGGATCTGATTTTTTTGAAATGCATGACTGAGCAGAGTGCATGGAAGAGGAATTACGCCCATTGCAGAACTGATCTGGAAGGTTGCTACAAGCACAGAGCCCACAGAGTGTGAAGTCCTGTAGCTGTCCTAGGGACTATTTGCTGTATTTCTTCATCAGGACTGAGAGCCAGAGCTTTCCTTTTCAATTTCAGAATTGAAGATTGATTTTTATTGATAAGAAGAAAAAAGGGAAGATGTTATCTTCTTGTCTTGTAAGAGAACCCTTCCCCTCCCCCTCCAAATCAACTCTAGCTATATTTAAGGTGAAAAAAAGAGAGGAAGGAGAACCAAAAAGAAACCAGAATATAGCCAACCTTTTTAATTAGAGTATATTGTACTTCCAAACTGGATACACTAGAAATTGGCAATGCAACATAAGATGCAAAGAAATATACCAGTTACTGTCAAAATGACCCTGTACAGCCTTATAATGCAAAAAGCTTTATACAATACAAATTTTTATTAATGTACACAAACCTTGACAGAATGATATTTGAACATAATACAACAAGTAAAAAAAAAAAAAAAAGAAGAAAGAAAAAAGTGCTGAGAACTTTAACTGAATTACTGAATGGAAAAACATGCTAGTTTCATTAAAGAATGCATAGTGAAAACCAGTATGAAATTACCTTTATGGTGGGGGGAATTTATCAGAACTGTTGGTCATTAATCAGTAGGGGGAACCTCTGGAGAACATTCCTGTCTTTAGTCTTGAACTGCAAACCAATTCTTTTAAAATGCAAGAGCTCTGATAAATAGTGTATTTTTTTTTCTTAAAAAAATAAAAACCTCCTAACACACTTTTCCTTACAGAGAAAACTTCTATAACTTCCCAGAAAGAATGAATTTATCCTTTCCAAAGTGCTAAACAAATTTCCCAGGTACACTGAACATTGCCAGGTCAGATACTGGTACAGTGGAACATGGTCGAAACACGTGGCGGTCACATGCGTGCAGCTCATTCTTGGAAGTTGCAGTCCTATTTAAACTGCCATTTGGTTTAGATACAGTGGCCTACTATAATATTCCTACTACTTCTTCCTCCTGGACACTTCAGCTGTAGTTGGTGTGAAAAAGCAGCTTTTTGATTTGGGAGTGTTTGCTTTTCTGTGGTGTGGTCAGAGATGCGTGTGTGGAGTGTGTTTTACAGAACTGGTAGAGCTGCTGGATACAGATTACAGATTTCATGCTGTCGAGATAGTAACTATTTTATGCACTGAGTACTTACCAACACAGTATTTTCTATTTTGTCTGTACTCCCAGGGAGGTGCAACCAGGAGTTCTGATGGTGTAAAGCTTGGTGAGCAGGGCCCTGAGTTAGGTAAGTTGTCTGCAAAGGTTTACACACAGTTTGGAGCAGATGGGTTTTCTTCACTGCATAGACAGACCTGCCACAAGCTCGTTAGAACCAAAACTGGTCTGCTGGAATGTAAACAAATGGTGACACTTCTCTGTCCTGTAATTAATAATGCCAAGTGATAACCTGCTATGATTTTGGGTATTTCCCCCTTGTAGCTAGCTTCCAGTATGTTAACAGGAGTGTGCAGATTAGGATGTCCTCCCCAAACAGGAAGAATTTGGTCATGACAGTGGAGAATGTTTGGCCATCTCGGTACAAAACAAATGTAGGAATCTTGCAAACAGGTTAAAGTGATGCAAGTTTTGCATCCAAAAAGTCTTTCTACACAAGCTTCATTTAAGAACTAATGAAGACTGAGTTACATTTCTAGTTGCCCATATGGCTAAGAGCCCTTGTGGACAAAAAATGCCTTCCTGAACTGGGTTGTTGCTTTCCTGCTGTCACGAACAAGGGGTGGTTGGATCCCCCCATCCCACAACAACCTGCAGAGGAAGTTCCTTCAGGACAGCACGAGGGTGGGTCGATAGCATGAAAGATGTGACTCAGGGCACCTCCAACAGTGGCTTGGCCAAGGGACAGGGAGGGGACTGTGGCAAAAGCTAGGTCAGACACTTCTAATAGCTGGTGAAAGACAGCCAGATCCAAATCCAAGAGACACCATGGAAAACAATAATTCAGTATGAAGGCATTCCTGTACGTCACATGATCATTTGGAAATGCTTCACATTTTATACTTCCAATTGTAAAACAGTGTTTTTAATCCCGATCTTTCTTCCCACATATTAAGTTGTCTAAGGAACAGAAATCAATTAACAGTCAGTTAGCTTCTCTTACATTAAGATCACTCTTGGCATTTTGAGATTAACAAAGGTTATACAACCCATCTGCATTTGCTTCTTCCTGCAATAAAGTGCTACATATAACATGTCATTTTAATGACCACGAGTAGGAGCATTAAATAAGTACAAAATTAGCTTCCTAGCAGGACACACTCTATCTGCCATCAACAGAAAGGAATAAAGTATTACTGATGACATGGAGGGGAGCGAGAGGACTGTCAAATTTGCAAGTACAGTTGAAATACTGAGGGTATAAAAGAGGACTGTATGGTTCCAAAAGCATCTTTTTATAGCTTTATATTTCAAAGAAGTTACTGGTACCTTTTCAAATAAACAGTCTTATTAAATTCAGCCCACAATTAGTTTTTTTTCTTTTTTTTTTTGCAAGTGAGAAACAAACTAGTGCAAGACTAAAGCACTGTGCAAAACTGCCTTTTTTTTTAGTCTGAGTATTTATACCCAGAATTAATCCATACCCTTTTTTTAAATCCCCTTGTTGGATTTTTTTTTCCACCATAGAATTCTAGTTATACAAGTTGTTCCTGCAAACTAAAAGGTAACCACTGCATAATACAGTATATATATATAATATTTATATGCCCTTTTAAAACAAAAGATGTATGCTGTGCCCCAGAGGCAGGTGTTTGTCACACCTGTGTAAGAGCTGAGAATGGGCCTGCTGTGTGGGTGTGTGGGCTGCACACACTGCTTGTGTGTGTGGACTTACACACACTTTTCATTGTCATGCTCTCATCCTGCAGTGCTGAAAGCAACTTTTTTCCTCATCAGTTCTACCCCAAATCCTCAAACCTTGACAACTGAGTACAAGGCATCAAACAACTAAAGGAAGCTGCAAACAGCACTGAAATAATACACCAGTTCTCCCCCTGCCCTGCCCCAAACATGACTCCTTCTACAGCTCCACAGTTCAGGGGGAGGCAGGGAGAAGGCAGGGAACGAGTGTGTGAAAAGGGGAAAAGAAGAATGATTAAATGAGCCAATCCAAGGGATGTGCAAAAGCAATGTCATGGCACACTACAGGCAGACTCTCTTCCACGCACCCGCACGCACACAAAGCCCAAAAATAAAATGCATCAATATGTCATCTTACAAGTGCTGATTGCCAATAAGGACACTCTTTTTTTTTCAGCTTAACAAGACAAAATAGTTTCTTAGATAAGAGTACTGGGAACATGCCTCTGAAGGTAGAAGTATGCAGTAGATCACCTCTTGGAGATTTAATAAAGCAGCTTTCATGTCAATGCAATAAGTATACACACAGAGCCATTTGCTAAACCTTACTAATGATATAGTACAAGTGTTCGTTACCTCTTGGGGCTACGTTTTGCAGCAATGTATAACCTGCTGGGTTTGTTGGGGGATTTTTGGTACAGAATGCAACTGCCCTCAGACAGTTTCTGCCCTTTCTGTTAGTCCAAGGTAGGCAAGGAAGGAGTGTTTAGGTGAAGAGGCACCTCCCGGTGCAGTCTGAGGTCTGGGTGGATGGAATGTGAGATCGTAGTGGTTTTTGGGGAAAAACATTGTTAAAGGAATAAGGTGGGCAAACTCTGAGTTCCAGTATTTATCAAAGCACAGGGAAGTGCCGTTGATGGCCAAGGCTTTCACTGCCAAGTTTGGCTCTGCCCCGCTGCCGTGTGCGGCTGACATAGCTACTGTTTGCAGAGCCTGGGAGGCAGACATAACTGAGAGGGGTGACAGAAGGTTCCTGGAGCTGTTCACTGGTAGGAGCGGACTGGCTTCCTTGGAGGTTGAATACTGGCCCTTCTTCTCCTCTTCGGAGCAGTCCCCATTCTGGTGCTTCTTCACGTGGCGGCTGAAGACAAAAGGGTGGGTAGTCTTGAACAGGCACTCGTCGCAGCTGAAGGTCTGGCGTGGAGCGTGCTTCAGTTTCTTGTGCAAGTTGAGATTGTCTTTGCGTTTGCAGCTGTAGCTGCACTGGTCACAGTGAAAAGGGCGCTCGCCGGTGTGGACACGCACGTGCTCGATCAGCTTGTTGGCCGTCTTGGACAGGTAGCCACACTGGTCACACTTGTAATGGTTGCCAAGGCGGTGCTCGCGGATGTGCATCTCCAGCTCCAGCTGGTTGGCTTTCACTGTCTGGCAGATCCGACACTTGTACTCCATCTTGTAGTGAGTCTTCAGGTGGCATTCCATGGCTGCGGGGCGGTTCGTGGAGTAGATGCAGAACGGGCACCTGGCAACACAGCAAGGAAGGGCAGGGACAAAGAAAAGAGGAGTCACTCAGCCGGCAGACCTGCGTTCCTGCTTTAACCCTGTCACTCAGCCCCTTTCTGACCTACTAAGGAGGAGAAAAAGGCACTCAGTTCTCCCTGTGAAGCCTCTTTCCAATATTTGCTTCACCTTGACACATCTCTACTTAGAGGAGGTTTGCCCATTTAATGGCATTCCTAGGGAAACACTGATTCACTCTGAAGGAGCATCCCTTTAACCTTCTGGCTTACCTTGATGGGGTCTTCCCCCAGAGCAGGCCGGGGAGTGCAGGGTGGGTGACTGATGCACAGGTACTTCGTGTAACGATTCCTAGTGTTTGCACGAAGTCACTTTGGCCATTTTTTCCATTAAGAAGTGGTTTAAAGTGAGTGTTTACAGATGAGTATGAAAGCAGCTGTTCAAGTAAAGATGGAATAAACTTGTAATACAGCATGTACAGCAAAAGCTTAGGAAATCCCTTTTATGTGACCTTGAACAATAAGCTTGCTGGGTATCCTGCTACAGCAGCAGCTGAAAGCCAGGCTGTTAGAATGATTTGTAGGGACTCCCATTTCTGGGAGATGAGCTAGCCATGCTGAAAGGGGTGTGTGCTTGGCAGTGTTTGCCTACAGCTGCCTCTGCCATGGCAGGAATTGCTCCTGTGTAGGAACAGGATGTGGGTTCTGCTTACTCACAGCAGCAAGCATCCGGCCCAGGGTGGACATGGCAAAGGGCCTCACCCCAGTTCCTGAGTCAGGAGGGGCTGAGAAGGGTAGAGGAGGGAATCATGGAAGCTTGGAAAGAAGCCTGAGCTGCACAAGCCTGGACACACCCGCTGTTGCTTGGTGCAGCTGAGGGGAAGTTGCTGGGGACAGCTCCCCGCCAGGGATCTCTGCTGTACTGAAGCAAGCACACAGCCTTCCACGTGGAACTGGTGAGCTCAGAGAGCAGGGCTGGATAAAAACTTACAGCTAAGGCACCTGGCTACTGTCTTCCAACATCCCAGCTGCCACACATCTGCACTCACTGTTGAGCAGGTCTGCTAACTGTGTTCTGGCATTTTGGGTAATTTCTAAGCAGAGATCCTTTCTCTCTGTGTGTGTTTTCCTTGCTACATTTGGTTGCACATACAGGTTTAATATTAATCTACCAGCTAATCAAGAGATTTTTGAGGAAAGTGAGTAATAACAGGAGGACAAAGAGATACTAAAACACCTGGATGCTTTTCCTGATGCACATCGCACTCTGATCCAGAGAGGGAGCCTGTCACTGAGGCTTCTGATATGATTATCTCTTGCACCAGAGGACTTGGCTGTCAATGCACACATACCTCTCCTGGGCTGGGTGCTCTCTGGATCAGAATCTCAGATTTTGACCTGGAGCTGGAAGAACCATGTTTTTTTTTCTCTTCCCCCACAGCAAACAGGAGGCAGAAAAATACAATTTACTTAGATCTCTTCAGGCTCTTCTGGATGCCTTAAAAAAAAATAAATCAGAGCTTTTTCTTAGATGCAGCTTTCAAGGTACCTAATTATTACTTGAGTTGGGCAGGAATATAGACTGAGAAGCCCATTCTGTCAGGAAGACTTGAGTCATAGGTCATGGTTTTGCCTTGGTAAATAGAACAGATTTTATGCAGCTTAACCCAAATGTGCATTAGACAACTGGTCTGTATGTTCAAGGCAGACATCCCGTCGTTCTGGCACACTATTTGTTTCTCAATCTGGTCTTCTTCCCAGATTCAGTCATCTCAAGTGACCACAGACCCCAGAGTGTGGAACTACTGAGCCGGAGCCCAGAGGCTGCCTGGCAAACAGGGCCAGTTTTGCAAAGCTGCAGGCAAAGCAAGGGAGCTGTGTGCGGTAACATCGAACGTGGCGCGCTCCTCGTGTCCCAGGCACGGCGCACTGGAAACATCGCTCTGCTCAGCAAGGGCAGCAGAGCACAGGGAGCCCTGTGCTGAACCCTAGCTGGGCTCCAAGTGCTTCCAGCCTTTTTTCCTGCAGCAGCTGGAACAAACAGAGACCAGGGCCATGCCTCTTTCATAACGTCACACTGCCTGCCCAGAGAGCAAGCATATGGCCCCAGTAGTCCCTCCTTCCCTCTGGGGTCTGACTTTGACATGAGGGCATTCTCTAGAAACACTGCTCTGCACTGAAAGACCTTAAAGGACACCACCACAGCCAAAACCAAAGGGCTTTTTTTCTTAAAAGACTGTATTCCTCATTACATGTTAATTTATACAGTAGTGATTATTGTGGGGTATGCAAATAAAGCAGAAAGCATCCAAGTTATTCATTCTTGGAGAGAAATGACTTTGCATTTGAGTACACAAAGGCTATAACCTTTAAGGTTGTAACTTCATACCTAGTTGCAGAGGCTGTACAGGATTTAGTTTCTTTGAGCCAGGTGCAAAACAAAGCCTGTGCTGGGTGCTTCTTTTTGCTCTGATGCTTTGAAAAAAAACCCTTAGTCTGCCAAAAGCTCTTTGTAGTGCTGCCTCATTCTCTGTAGGACCCATGACACACTCTGCTCTTTGACTTGAAAAGGGAAAGAACCATGGTTTGTTTCAGCTCCTCTGCTGCTAGTTTACCAATCTGCTGTAAGGATGCAAGCCTGAAGGACAGGCCTTGGGTCATCTAAATACAAGGAAGCCCCAAACCTGGATTATTAATCAACCAACCCTTTCTGACTGACTTCCTTTTGTCCTAGCCCCACAGTATTAAGGTGCTTAACACAGTAAAAGTTTGTGTACTTGCTTTCCTTACTTGAGCCCACCGGTGGGGACAGTGTGGCATTTCTTGTGCTCCAGTAATTGCTCAGGTGTCTTCATGAACTTGTGGCACACATCACACTCAAACATTCGTGTGATCAGGTGGATCTGCAGGTGCCGTTCAAACATATTTTTTGTTTTGCAGACAAAGTTACAGAAAACACATTCAAAGCCTGAAAAATAGAACAGGGAAACTCAGTCCTTACGCTGTGGCCAGATCGACTGCATAGAGTGACAGCTTGTGTTTGTTTAACAGTGCTTTACCTTTCTCTGACTTCTCTTCAGTGTTCACTGAGGTCTGACTACCAGGCACTACAGAAATAACCAGCAGGTTGTTTGACCCCTTGTTTTTTGGGGTTATATCTGCATCTTCTTTGCTGTTGGCAGAGTCGCTCAGTGCTGACAGCGAAGATGAAGATGGACTGTTAGATTCACTGGGTGTCTTCCTCTCTTCACCTGAAAAACAAAGAGCAATAACTAATTCAGCGGATTAGATGGAGTCTCCAGGATTCTGTTTTAAATTTCAGGAAGTACTTATCTTTACAGTTAATTCAAAATAAGTCTGAAATTAATTAAGCTGATTAAAAAAAAAACATTGCTGGGCCTCCTTCCTTTTTATTAGTGTTTAACCACAGTACATCCCTCAGTTTATCCTGCAGTTGAGTGCTTCTGTGATGGTAGTGGGAAGGGATCATGCAATTCTACCTCATTACTGGACTGAGAAAAACATCAAGAAAACACTTTGACTACTATAGTTCAAAAACTGTGAAAACTTGTCACTTAGGAAACAGAATTTCTGTAGGTTTGGGATGCAGAAACCTACTCGTCCAAGCTAAACTTCCCCCACCTTTCCATTTATGTGGGTAAAGTGGGTAAATTTGGGATGAAGGGTGAAGGAGAATAATCTCAGTCATTGTACTAAAGAGCATACTCAGTAATCATTGCAGAGGTAACAGCATGGTCTCAAGATTCATGTGTTTTTATTAGGATCTCCTTCTAAAGCTAGTTGAAAAGCATGTTATTTAACTGGACCTAGAAACAAAGCTTCATTATGAAAGAAAGCATCAGAGCTTCCTTATGTGTGCAATAAATGTATGAAGTCCAAATCCCAAACCCTATCACACACTAGAACTGAGCAAGAGGGAGAGTTCCCATATGAGAACTGCCAGGAGCCAACGAGGCAAGGATGGGCAAATTATTCCCTCCCACCCATGTCCTGGCTCAATCAGAACTGTGTTAAAAGGAGACTTCACTAAAACTTCAAATTCTCCATGTGATACAGGCCCCTGATTGAGGCCTCTGCAAACACCAGCACCTGTGTACTTAACTTTAAACTGATGAGTGGCACCTTTAAGATAAAAACGTAGGGATGCACTAATGAAATCTGATGACCCGAGCTGCCGACAGGGAGGATGACTGGATATCATACATAAAGAGTCACTGACTTTGGGGACCAGAGTAGTAGAAATGGAATTTAATAGCACAGAGGACAAGGTTATGACCTGAAGGGCCAGTAACAAGAAGTTTTGCTACAAATGAGAAGTGCTAAAGTTGGAAACAGTCAAGGAAAACAAAAGTAGAATTCGAGCAGTACAGGGGATGAATATGAGCAATCAGTGTTGGGGAGCCTTCAAGGAAGGTAAATGTGATCACAGAATGTTATTGTGTGACCTATTCCCAGAAGCTGCTGCTGGTTTGCACTGCCACCACTCTTATTTCATTTCACCATGTACAGCTGTGATTGCACATGTCCAGAGCAGGGGTTCCAACAAGAACATATGCAGTGAGGGATTAGTACAGCAGGAAAACTGTGTTCTGTATAGGAAAAGGCTCAGTGTGCATTTAGAGGGGAGAGTGTTGTTCTCCAGAAATGTACTAAGGGAATAAATACTGTGGAAGGAGGGATGGAAGGTGCACTGCTGTTTCAGATAAAGGGCAGTTCTGGCACAAGAACAAGGTACGTGTATTCTGATTATCGCTAAGACACACACTAGAAATTTTAAGAAGGTCCCTAATCTTTAATGCAAGAAAGTCTACAGCTGCCTGGCTCTAGCAATAGTTTGTTTAAAACAATGATACTTCCTTGAAGGCATATGTCATATCCTCACAAAAGTCCCTTTGTGACCTGGTAACATCACAGGATAAGGAACTGGAGTCAAGTGACCCAGAAAACCCATTCTATTTTTTACTCTGTATTTGCCATAGGTGTGAGCATTTGGCTGAATCACCAGCTGAGTGAATCAGTTGGGCAGGGTGAAGGAAGAACAAGGGGGTTTTGCCTATCTTCAACAGACAAGTAGCAGTTTCAATCTTTTAGCCACAATAGGAAAATACAGCAGAGCACAGCTCGCTTTTGAGCTCTGAGGCTTTTCGCATAGCTATGGGTGGTGTTTCTCATTTGCCTTGAACTCCTCTTTATGAAATGAAGTAGTGCTGAGAGCTATGCTGGCATAAAATCCCTTGAGAGCTTTCCAGTAGTTCATATTTCTGTAGTTACATTTAAATTATGTATCTGTGAACACAACCAATTATATTCTTCTTCCCCTTCTTCTTCATCCCTCCTGTCTACCCAATTTTATTCCTGGTAGGACAGGAAAAGCAATTTAGCGATGGAAAGGTTGTGCTGGATGCAATTCAGGTTCTGTATTGTAAACACAACTGTGAGTAGTTTGTGGCAGAAAAATGCTTCTGCCTGGTCTTATAAGAGAAATTAATTAAAAGGATTCCCATTTTCTTCTCCTTAAATTATGCTAGACTTTATTAGTTGGACTAAGCATATGGAGCTTGTTTGAAAACTGCTATTGCTCTTATCCTTGGCTATTAAGTGAGCAGGACCAGGGAGCGAGCACGACTCGTTCTGCTGTTTAATATAAAGTTACATTTATGGTATTGCTGAATCGCAGTGTCAAGTAAACATCAGCGTGAAATTCCAAACTGATGGACTGTGGGGGCAAACACAGCGAAGAGCAAAGCTCAACATAATGTTTATTTCAGACTTACAGCCAGGTATGCACAATTAGCCCTCAAAGTCACCTTATCATCGCTGAAGTCAAAGCAGGATTTTGATGAAATAGTAAATCAGTCAGAAAAACAAATGAAATATGCTGACTCCAACAGGGGAGGGGATTCGGGGGATAAGAGGAATAGGAAGAAGAAGGGCTAAGTAGTCCTTCATTTATTTCACTAAGCTTGAAAATTGATCTGCACTACCAGATTATTTGCCTGGCTGGAGTCCAATTCACTTCAACTTTGAGAGATCAGGCCTTAATTAGCAAGCATTTCAGTGAAAGTAGAGTGCTAATGGGAAGTGCGAAGGTTGCACCTAAAAAGCAAGGAAGAGAGAGATCACTGCAGCTGGGAGAGAGGGATCATCACCTGTGTGCTTGTTGTTGACATGAGCCTTCATATCTGCCTCTTCCATAGTGACAAAATCGCACGCCGTGCAGCAAATGGAGAACATCCACTGCTCCTTATCCACGTGAAGGGACATATGACTGACAAACTGGACATTCATCTCTGTCTCAAACCCACACACATGGCAGCTGCAGGCAGAAGAGAATTCAAGAGTAAGAAACATTAAAAAACAAACCACAAACAGAGGCCTATTGCCTTTCCCCAAATTCGCAAGAGGAAACTCACGACACAGTTTTCTGCTCTTCCTCGCTGCTCAATGTTCACTGCAAAATTCTTTTGTCTGCTGAACTGCCTTTGAACTGATGGCCATGCCAATGTGATTAAGGGCAGGCACAGTGCAACAATCCTGTACATGCTATAATGATGCTAAATAATCATAAAGTTAATTAAAAACTACAGATTCCAGATGCTGTGCATCACCTAACCGATTCCTTTGGGCAATAAGAGGCACTGCAGCTTTGCCAAGATGTTTAGTACAGCTGATACACTGACAAACAGAGAGCTTGCTGCACACTCCAGGAGTGATTTTCGAGCCCTGGAATGGTTCCCGTGCCAAACTGGGATCTTGTGCAAAACTGCCTGGCAGTTTCAGTGTAAGCAAGTAAAAATGGGTTCAAACATTTCTTATGCTTGACTGGAAAACAGCAGTCTTCAGCTATGCAAATAATTAGCAGGGATACAGATTTCGCAGCCAGCACATAAACAGAGTGATACTGAGAGGCAGTGGAAAGGACCCTTTAATTTAACTTTCTTTGCAGCATCCTCCTCTTGCTTTGATTAGGCCATTAACATTTAAAACAAGCCAGAAAGATTGGAAAAGGCATATACTCCAGGGCACTATTTTGCTTTCCCAAGGGGAAGAACTAGATAATCTAATCCAGCAGGTCTCATTTATTTCTTACTTCTATGATTTTGTAATTAAATCTGCTCTTGGCACTTTGACTAAAAGTAAGAGTGATTTGGTAATCTGCTTGGCCACTAGAGTGCACATCACAGTTTGCAGAGTGCACAACAGAGCATCCAACAAGAAGAATGTCTAAATATCCATTTTGTCTGGGCAGTTCCTTTCAATTTTTCAGGCAAATTCTCCTGAAGGTTTTCTTTCTTTGCTCATGTTGGTCACAGAATGTATATACCTCTAGCAAACAGAGGAAATGTGTAGATTGATGTAACAATTCTTGATACACTTTTGAGCGACTTGATTTCATGGATTTGGCTGAAGACAAGGGAACTATCGGCGGCAACTGGAAGAACAGGGCTTTAGATTTGCTGTGAATCTGTGTACAAGACGGGATATTTCCAAGCACAAAACTTAAAGGAACACTACTTAAGAAGTTAGAGAGGCTTCTAAGAGCACAGCTGCCTCACAAAGCCATTTAAAAAAACCAACCCCACAGCAAACCCCTGGGTCCTTCCCAATGGCCAGCCAAGTCAAACAGCACGAGGCAGCCAGCCGGGGTTCACTGCTCAGCCTGAGCCAGATACGGGCAAGACAAATACTTCAATCAAGGCTCCAACCCTGCAGCACCAGAAGGGTGGCCCTGTCACATGTCCTCAGCAGGCACACGAGACAGTGTGTGGTGCACAGCCCTCGTCTGGCTGCTCACCTGTAGTAATAAGGGTGCTTCTTTCCATCGCTGCCCTCGGCCGTGACGGCGCTGACGATGTCCTCAGTGTCGGTGCTCACCAGCTTCACAGAGTGCACAGTCAGGTGCTGGTTCAGGTTAGCACGGCACTTAGCAGCATAGGGGCACAAGTGGCATTTATATTTTCTCTCTTCTGAAAAAAGGAGCAGAGAGATGAGAGTCTATACCTCAGTCTGAAGCCAGCTGCTTTGAAAGCTGCCAGTAACCAAGCGTGCATTCCTTTGGGTTTCTCCAGGAGGCTTTCAGCATGAGGTACTTGGGAAGCTCGACATTTTAGAAGTTTATAGGAGTTCACAGCAATTACTCAAAAAAACCCCCAAACTAATTTGAAGGTAGTTTAGGGCAAGCTTTTTTAATTTGCTCTACCACTTGTAGTCAGATAATACAATCCTTTATAAACTGGAAAACTGGGGCAAATGCTGTTCTGGGAGCTGCCGCAGAGCCAGTGGAGAAACAGGTCAATAGTCTACAGCTACTTCCTTTACCTGGCACCTTCTGTTTGATTTTGGGCTTAGTTATTGTTGAGGTTGCCCATGTGATCACTTGCAGAGAGCTGACAGTTGAGGATTTTGTATTAAAACGTGAGGGGTAGAAGGAAGGGGAACACTGTATGTCATTAGTCCAGTTCCAAAAATAAACTAATGAAAAAGCTTGCTCAAAGAACAGTTGAAAGAAATAAACTAATTCATCGTAAGTTTCTGATGCTTCACAATTTGAAATATTCCTCTTTTTTATTTTAAATTAAACATTTTTAGATCCTGGCAGCAAAGTTTTTGTGTGTATGCCAGGCTGCATTTTGGGAAGGGTTGATTAAAATAACCAAACATTACATCAGCTTTTACAACCTTTTCTTTGAGGACCTACTGCTCTAAAATTGAAATATAATGCTACAAGCATGAGGGGAAAGGCATTCCATAAAGCAGCTTAGGACTAAGGAAACCCCACTAGACCATGGAGCATCTGAGCCTTTTCAGGATGGCTCTGCTGGATGGCTCAACATACAGTGCCATTATACCAACAGGATTTCTCAGCACTACATAGGAAATTCTTGCTTCCAAGTGCTTTTTTGTGCAGTGCACCTCAGCAGGCTGACAGAGTGCATCTTCCATATAAAAACTCTGTTTGTCTCAGCTGATTTGAAGCTGATTCGCTTTAAGAAAGTTGGTATGTTGTTGAACAACTCCTGTTCCTCTCAGAACTGTATGATGAGAGCAAAAAAGAATGAGTTATTCAATCCTTTCCGTTTCACAAATCTGAAATACCAAGGCCAAATCTTCTGTTGTTCAGTGACATTTGAAGAGTTCATCAGGTGAATGATGGTTTTGTCCAAAAAAACCCTAAATCCATCCAAAAAAAAGGCTGTGCCTTCTCTTCAGAACTCCATTACCAAGCTTGGTGTCTACAGTCTGGTGTGCTGGGACCTGGACAAACTCGAATTTGTAAGGAGAAATTTCACATAGGCTGCAAAGAAATAAAATGTTACCTCCCTAATGCTGCTCTGACATTGTGTCCTGTTCCTGCACTTGGCTCTGTTCCAGCTGAGCCTGGGATGGCTCACACACTCCTCTCCTTACCTCTCTTGCTCCTCCCTAAAACAAACCCCACGGAACTCCCGAGTGCTGTAACACCCACCCAGCAAGCCCTGCCTTACCTGTGTGCAGCGAGAGATGCCGCGACAGAGTCTGCTGGCGACCAAACACTTTTCCACACACATCACAGGGAAACAGCTGGTCGTTAAATTTCCAAGATGGCAATCCATTTCCCACCTCCAGCCCCAGCTTTTCTGTTTCTATGCCAAAAAACACAAAGTCATCTTAAGAACCCTGAAGACTTGCAGATTTCATTCAGCAGAGCCCTGTAGGCGTCATATAAAATGCAGCACTTCGGGTGCACGCTGTGTGATCTGGCACATGAGTTCATTTAAAAAGGAAACTCCCAATGCTGGAAGGAAATGAATCTTTCATACAGCATCTCTCATACACACTCTAAAGCAGAACACTGAGCCAAAGTGTTCTGGACACAGGCACAGCCGAAGGGTTAACCCAGGTTATGTACAGAGAGAAAGTCAAGAGAGAGCAGGGCAAGCATTAACCTCTGATTATGGTTTTGTGGAACAACCACTTCTTTGGCTTTTTCAGTCACCCACCTTTGTCTGGTGCATGCAGAAGCCTGGTCAGAGATGGTGGTCTGTCTAATACTGGATTATTATTCATGGCTGAAGAAAGATTTCCAGATAGTTTCTTTTCTACTGAGGCAGGAATTTTTGTTACATAGAATCATTTAGGTTGGAAAAGACCTCTAAGATCCAGTGCACCCATTAACCTAACGCTGCCAGGTCCATCACTAAAGCCATGTCCTAAAGTGCCACATCTACACACACATGAGCAGTCTGACTCTGAACACCAGAAGACTGCTCAGACAAACATTAAAACAAAAGGACACAGCACCCCAGAATGTGGCTGGCATCCAAGGTAAGCTCTACCCAGCACTGCTGTCCTCTGGCATCAAAACCCCCAGCAGCTTAGAGGGCCATCCATTGAAAAACTGTGACCCAAAGTGAACTATTATCTTTTAATAAGTGGTTTTAATTGTTTCAGGAACAGAGAATACAGAAATACAGAAAGAAAGACACCCCACGGAGCATAGAGCGCAGATATGAAGGCACTTTGTAAGGAAGCTGAGAGAAAGGGGCTGGGAATGAGGAAGAGGAAAAAAGGTACACAGTGCTTCAAGAAGTTGAAAGCATGGCCGGTTTTGATTTGGACAGAATGGAGCAAAAAGCAGGTAGAGACTGGGGAAAGCAGTGTACTACTTAAATCAGCATGAGAAAGAGCATCAGCAAGTCTTGAGTAAAAAAATACTCTGTGCAAGCATCCTGTTCCCTGAGGAGAAGGGACTGCTGTTGTAAGAGGTGCACAGAAGTACCAGGGTACTCTGCAGGTCTCCAAAGACAGCAGCCAGCAGTGAGGGGGCTTGCTGTGATTCTCCTAGTTCCACTGGAATGAAAGATACCACAGGCAGAGCACCTTTCCCCAAACCGCCGCCGCCTCTGGGATCGCTGCCCAGAACAAGCTCCACCAGTGCATGTAAACATGCCCCGATGGAGTAAAACCACTTGGCTGGGCTTTCCAGGTAAACAGGAGGGGAGAAGCTGGGGACAGGAGTTCAAAAACATTGTACTGAGTGTAAGTTAACATTGTGGAGTTTGGCACAAACAGCAAAATCTTCATCCCACGAAGCACTGAAGAATAAACACCCCCCTCTTGTACTGGCAGCCCCTCACTGACAGTCACCTACCACTGCAGATGTGACTGCCATGGCTGAGAGAGTCTCTCTTTCAGAGAGAGCTTTTCAGACAACTCCACTGTGGTTTAGGCAAAGAGCTGTCAAATACTGTATTTAATTTAAGCAATAATAAAAACAATGCCTCATTTGGGGCAGAGAGTCCACATAGAAATCTCAGCAAATTTAGGGCTGGCCATACTTGCCAGCCCCTTCTCCGCTGCTGTTACGTTCTCCCATGACCCTGTAATATGTACAATATCCACACCAGAGGAATTCTGAGCCACCTCTGAGTGCTACATCCAACAACACATTTTTCTTAAAAGCATTTCTAGTTAGAAAACAAGGTCTGCCTATTCAAAATAGTCATTTTGTGAAATTAAAAAGGAAGACAGCCACCCATCCCCTAAGGGCTGTAAGTGACCCATAACCTCCAAGAACTTCAATAAAGAAGGATTCTTGTTATTGCTATCCTTGAGTTCCAAACAATAGAAAAATCTGACTCTGTGGTAGTGCTACAGATGTTTCAGCAGAGCTTTTTGAGTACATAATCAAAACAGTGCTTCAAATGAGGAAAACAGTAATAATTATAAGAGAAGGTCACAAGGGTGTAGGTTGCTTCAATATGGTCACAACAAAAATGAATTAATTGGGACACATACCAAACAAGCAGGCTCAATTAAGTAAATAAGTCTCTTAACAATTCACTTCAGCATTAGTCATCAGCCCTCTTTTATCTCTTAAGAAATAGAAGATCCTCTTCCCTATGAAGGATTGTCCTGGGAAGCTCATGGGAAGCTGGAAAAATAGCAGCTTTCTGATTATCTCAAGCTGGTGACAGCCAGTCCCTTGCAAAGCAACTGCATATTTTTCATTGATGCAAAAGAGGACACTGAGGTGTTTTGAAAGTATTTCTGTTGACTTTAAGGGTATATTTCTGGACTCCTAACTACAGTGCTTCTTTCTTCTCTTTTGACTGAATCTTCTCTCTGCAGCAAAGTGCTTTTTCTATTCAGCAGCTTCTTAGCTTGCTCATGGCAAACCAGAGCTGGTCTCTTGCAACAGAAGCCTCAGCACTTTGTGAAAGATGTCTCAGCTCCAAGGAAAACCACCTACTTCCACCCATCTTACCCTCTGGGCAAGCTTTGACTGCATCCTGGAAACTGGAGCTCTGTGTCCATACAGTGCTCCAGAAATCTTCCCAGAACATGCCCAGCCCCTGACCTCACCAGTGACCTGAAAAGTCATGTGAGTCAACTTCCACACTCAATCCTTGGGCTCTGGCTCTAATTAATGCCAGGGAATGGTGTTTTCTGGGAAGTGAGTACAGGCCCGGAAACTCCAAGGCCAGAGCACTGGGCTGTGCACAGCATTCTCTGTGCATCCCTAAGCTCTGATCCAAGGCAGTCAGCACTGTTAGCCTTTAAGAACACCTTACATACTGGCCAGGAAGAAGATGGACTGAGAGCAACTAAATGTTAAATAATAAATCACTGTTGTGAAAGATCTCACAGAAATCCATCTTTCACCATGACACCCCCTATACGAAAATGAAGAGGAAAACAAAAAGATAAAAAAAATGAAGGACTTGATACAAGATTTCTACTTTAAATGAATAATCCACAGCAAATTCCCAAACTCCTATGTTAGAAAGTCATAATGACAAAATTGAAATTATTAAGCTATAGACTGCATTTCTGTGTGGCTTTTGGAGTTTAAAACAAAATATGCTCAGTAAAAAGAAAGGCCTCCAAGTTCTCCAGTACAACATTAAAAGGAAACAGAAGGATTAAGACTCAGGATATTACAGGCCAGTGATAAAATAATTTTGAAATAATTTTGCATGGAACTCTTAAGAGCTAAGAATCTTATGTAAAGGTTAAACTTAATTAAATATAGTGAAATACATCTTTATGGACACCTGTACATCTTTATGGACACCTTTCCTGCCCTCCTGCATCACCTGGTATCACTCCCCTTCTAGCCACAAGTCAACTTCATAATGAGTCGCTGTGTAAAGCTGATCATCCAAGAGGGGGTTAGGAACTGCCACCAGCTGTATTTTCTCTGAAGTGAGGACAACTGCAGAAATATTGCTCTGTGCCTCCTCTCCACCCTCCAAACAGATTTCATTTCTGGCAAACAAAGCACTGCAGCTTGAAAGAGTCACCATTTACCCCTTTCCTGAGGTGTTGGGCATAGTTCTGCACATGTATGTATTTTCAGTTTTCCATTTAGGGATTAAGCTTTTCCTCTTCCTCTCCAACTGGTGATGTCAATACAGAGAGTGTATGAACCTTCTGAAAGTCTTTACCCTGACTTTTGTCAGGATATGCTTGGAGAGAGGACACTGTATGTGGTGGAAGCTGAAACTGAAGAAGAGGATGAGGCATGACCTGAATACGTAGGATATATTGGCTGATACCAATCAGCCTTGTGACTCCTGGTGGCTGTCAGGCACAGGAACTTCCCAGGGACTGGCTTTGGATTCTGATACTTTGATTACTTATTTTCTTTTACTTTATATGTATTTGTCAATTACTGCTTCACAGTGTCTTATGCTACATTATGTTTTAATATGCTGTCCAATGCCACGCCCAACTTTATATCTTTATACAAACAATGGAAAGAATGAAACCACTATTTAAGTGAAAAAGACAAACTTAAGAAAACAAACAGAAAGTGTGCTGAAGTGTCATTCAAAGAAGATAAATTCATGTTTATAGCCTTTGCTGATTTACTGTCTGCTCTCACATCCTGTAACTCACATCAACAGCTGCTTCTCTGTTTTATCTTCGCACCTCCATAGACCTTGGAAGCAAACAAATCCACAAGGGCAGATCCTCGTGGTCAGATGGAATCCCATGGATATAAATTAAATAGATTGTTCTTTGCAATAAGTATTCCTTAAAGAGATGGAAGTGAGAGGTGCTGGTAAGTCTTAATAAAGAAGGTCAAAATTCATTTTCTCTCCATTCTTCTGGAGCTGTGTGTCAGAGTTAGTTATATTTTGGGTTATTCAGACAGCTTGACACCACAAAAATGGTCAAGGAGAAACCAGGTAAGTAATTTTGAAAATAAAATGAACAGAAATCCTGTGAAAATAGAGAGTGGTGGTTAGATTATTTTCAATAAATGCTGCTTGCAAGCCAAATGCCATGAAGGAAACAAGTCAGATGTCCAGAAGGTCTGGAGACAGAAGAGCGACCCAGGGTGAGGCTGAGAGCTAAGAGGGACAGACAACCAAACTCTGGACAGGAGGTGACCTGGAAAAAGGCAGATGACAGCTGATACAGAAGAAAAGGAAAGGAAGCATGTGGTATCTCTCTCATCCCACTCCAGGAGATAAAACCTGATGTGAACATTACAAGATGCAGAAAGAAGCTCCTATGGAAGAGTGCATCTAAAAAATTCCACCAAACCAGAAAATTAATAAACTGACTAAGAAACAGTGCTGGACAAGACCAACCAGAGTTCTGTGAGCTCATGGCAAGAGGATGAACACTCCTGTGCAGATGTCCAACAGCAAGGCATCTCACTTTGCTCTGAAAGACTTGGGACATTAAACAGTCATCAGGTAACTTTTGGCTGCTCCCAGCCTGAGGTGAATTGCTGCTTTTTCCTTTGAGACCTGTCAAATACCACATTTTACCCAAGAGGTAAATGCACTGCATGCAGCTCTACAGGAATGTCACAAAAGCTTGCTCCATTTGTAAGGTTATTTCTGTTTGGTTATGTCTAAAAGACAAAAACTTCAAGAAATTATTTATTCAGAAACAAGGTATTAAGGTCAGGTAATCATACAAACATTGCTTTAAAAACATTTATTTGCTCAAAGAAATTTTCTTTCCTTCTTCTGTCTGCATTTATCTATCTTATTATACTGTCTTCCTACTTTCTGCAGTGTTTCCATCATCAAAGATGCATTTTATTGCTTTGGAGTCTTCCCCTTACATGTTCATCTATCACCTCTGGCAGGCACACTGTATTTAAAAATTGAGAACTCCTTTTATGAAATATGTAATTAAGGCTCTGTTGCAAGCTTGTTTGCCAAAAGCCTGTGAAAGGTTCCCAAGCTCAAAAATATATTGACTATACGAAATTGCAGTGCTCCAGATACTATATATCTTACTCCCTTTCCAACTTGCTTCCACAAAGGTTTTATTTGTAGGACCAGAAATCTTATTTCCAGTAAGTCAGTTAAAATAAACAGTGGAATCCTTCCAGGTACTGTAGTTCCTGAGGAAGGTATGTCTCTCCACTTAGATAAGGTTATCAGCAATCCTGACTGGTCCTGCAGTTTTCATTTGTCACCCCCCCTGCATCACAGGATCCTGTCTGGTCTTGGTTCAGGGTGTATCTTTTACTGTGAGCAGACTCATCCACTATTAACTGAGATAAGCAATTGCTTTCTAGGCATAACATTTTCCCATATTCCCCCAAAAATTCCAAAGAAGATAGAAAACTCTAGTTCCACTTGTGAGGAGGTCATGTCCTCTTTGTTTCATAAGCCCCAAAAATCTGCACATAATCAATCTGAATGACAGAATAAATGCACAGAGGAAGCAGAAAAAGTCTCCTTTCCAAATAAAAAACTTTACCAATTAATGCTCTTATTTTTTTCCCCTCAAAGCCTTTGCAAATGTTTAACTTTACTATGGAGTGTGGTAAAAAGCAGTAATGTTATAATCTAAAATCCTTTAAAATTCCTTTAAAATATGGAAGAAAGTAGGACCCAAGTGACTTTATGTATCAGTAGCACAGTACTTAAACTGCTCTTTCTGAAAACGGCAACAATCAAAGTTGGAAATACTTCAATAAAGTGCTTGCACAGCCCACCAAAAGAAACATTAATATTGTGCACAAAAATATTCCAAGTGCACAGCAATAGACAGCAGCACTTGAAAAGGTCACTGAGAAACAATAAAGATGTCAAGGTTTGGGAAAAGAATAAAAACAGGTAAAAGATGAACTTTAAAGTTGACTCCACAGAAAAACACAGAAAAAAAGTGATGCCCCCTTCACTGCTAAGACCAAGCCCATTGCTCAGAAATGGACAAATCAGAAGAGTGAGAAAGTCAGGACAAAGACAAGGTTGGGACAACACTGACTTTAAAACACAAAGCCACTCCCAGCTTCCACCTTTGCATCAAAACACCTATTTTCACCTCCACACCTATTTTCACTTCACTTTTACAACAGAAGACTCCTGAGCAAACCATGAGATACCTTGTAATAACCTTCATCTGCATTATAAAGCTCTGGGATTTGCATTTATTCTCTGCATTAAGCTCAAAACTGAAGAAACAACCAAGAAGAGAGAAAAAATCCAGCAAATTCTGTGCAAGGTGGCTGAAGTCACAGATTTTTAAGGAACTCTAAAGCTGCAGTAATGTTGCAGTCATTTCTTGAAAACTGTTTTTACAACATGTACATTATGACCTCAATTTGAGGATAGTGCTGGACAACAGCCTCTAATTCCCCCAGCTTGCATTACCAGTCTTGCTTTAGCATAAAGCATAAACAGGACTGTCTTGTGGTAACTGCATCCCTTACACAACAAGACAGAACAGAACAATGTAAAATTCACAACAGATGCAAAATCAGGCCCTCCCCAAGCTGTGAATTTGCTGGCCAAGAAGCAGCAGTTGTGGAAGAGTCCCTTTATCTCACTGCACGGGCTCCAGGAGCTCCTCCGTCATTCCCAGTTACCACAGGGAAGATCAGCTGGGTTTCATGGCTGCAGATGAAGTAATGCAATATGACCTACATGGGAAATGGCTTATTTTTTCTTTCACTGAGGGTACTGAGACATTTCAAGAAAGGCAAAGGAAGCACCAACAAATCCCAAAAAGTGTTTTTAAAAACTTTACCCGATCATTGTTGGCCAAGAACAGCTAATCCTTTCAGTAGCAAAGGGCTCTATCACCATGACTTTTTTTTTTTCTTGTTTAGAAATAACAGCTAAAGTCTGCATCTATTGTCAGAGAAAAACCTGGTAATGTGCTCTCTCATATCTTTGCATAATATATTTCATTTCATTTCCTCCTGAAAATATCCTCATGACAACAGTAAGATGGGCCATAATAAACTCACGTAAGTTTCTTCTAACTCACTCCCAAGCAAGTGGCCCTCACATCTATCTCAAGCATTTACACTGCTTGTAGCACTTATTTTGGGTGCTACAACACTGAGTTCATATGAACTAGTGAAAGTATAATTTGCTCCTATTGCTATTTTTAAACCAAATTAATTCATTTCCATAGTGCCAATAAGTTTCTACCTTTTAATTTCTTTCCTACAATTCTGCTTAAGACACACTTCCAAGAAACCATTTTAAAAAAATCACTCAAACATTTGTGCACATTAGGACCATTACGGGGCATACAAATTTTTCCTTTTTTCTCTGGTTTTTGCCAGTGTGACAACTTCTGCTTGCAAGTCCACATGAAACAGGGGCTTTTCTTTCCTAAAGAGAAGGTAATAAACACACCCAGGGCACTTTGCAGAGGCTAACACTAGTAGTCCCCATCCAGCATTCAGATACAAATAAAGACAAATTGGCCTTTAGATTGTATTTTTCTTTTCAGCTTTCTGCCTCTTTTTGGGTGAAGCAAAATCTGTTCTTGGAAGAAGCTGGTGACCAGAAACCTCAATGGGGGAATGCAAAATAAAGCCCCAAATGCAGGTTGGGTTCCTGAGCTGACTGAACTAACACAAAATAATCAACACTGGATGAACAAGGAACTACAAACATTTGGCCAGAGCCACCTTTCCCAAGGTGCTTGTGATTGCTGCTGTAAAAGAAAATGTTCTTGCTGCTTTTATTGCAGATTCCCCAAGTGATAAGCACTGAATCTGCCATTTCCTTGAGGCCTTGAACTCGCTCTTTTTAAGATATTCACATCTCTCCTTGCTCTCTCTCCTATCAGCAGCACATGCATCTGCCTGTAAACCATCCCCTCCTTCTGCATAATTCTCCCATCTGCCTTCTGCTCGGATTGCAGTGAGCACCACAACTGCCCCAAACTCAGCTAAAACACCCAGCAACAAATTAGGGCAAATTTGTACTCGGATTGAGATCATGCTGTAGAAGAAAAAACTGCAAACTTGTCCTCAGCTTTGCTTAGATTATTATTAAACAATAGTCTTTACGTCTATCTATCCATCTGTCCAAACAAGTGATGAATTTTGCATTTAATTTACTCTTAGGCAGACAAATGTTATAGAAGACAAACTTGTACAAGGTGGGATAGGTGAATACTGGAGAGTCCCAAGGTAACTCTAAAAAGAAATGTCAGGAATGATGTGTTCCAATTCCTTTTGCAGAGCTAGAAAACTAATTTTAAAACCTGTCTTTCCATTTCATGTTGAGCTCGTATTTGGAAAAGTTTCATCTTCAGGAAACAATCTGACTCAATGCTGATGCCTACATTTACAGGAGATTCTGATATTAGGAAAGACAAAAGAGGATATGAAACTGGAGATAGGTTTGAATGAGATGCAGATTCTAAACCACAGCATGCTGAGTGTCTGTAAGACAAATGCCTCATCTATCAAATCTCTTTCAGGAGGTTGTTCAATCACCACTAGGGCTTTGTTACTGAATTTATATCCCAGAATTAGAGCTGGAAGGGACCCCAGGAGGCCACCTTGTCTCTCCCTCACCCAGAGGCACATCAGCAACTCACCAAACTTATCCATCAGTCCCAACAGGTGCTTTTCTTACTTAATTTTTTTTTAAAAACCCTCCTGTGACAGGGACTCCAGAGGCTCCTCTGACAGTTGTGCCAGTGCAAAAACACCCCACTGCCAGAAAGTTTTACTTCAAGCTTGGTGTTTAGCTTCGATCTCCTCTGCTGTCATTTAATCCTGTTATTTCTTATTCTGCTCACAGGAACATGGGCAAGGTTTATTATTTTCCTCTCAAAGCTGTCATTTTACATATCTGAATGCCATTATCATATCTCTCCCCTCTTTTCTTCTCCAGACTAAATAAATTGCTAAAATTCTTCAACCTTCATGCACAGCTCATGTGTTCTAAACCTCCGACCACCTCTGTCTCCTCCACATTGTTCTTGGATTACAGAGCCCAAAATTGAATTCAGGGCTCTAGCTGCAGAGCAAAATTACCACTTGTGCCTTACAGACAACATTCCCAACGCCTCAGCCAGATGTTTGTCCTTTCTGCAATGCCAGCTCTACACACGGTGTCTGACCAACACTAATCCAGATCCCTGCCTTAAGCTGCTCTGCCTGGGCATTCATGCCTCTCCTTTCTTCGTGGCACTCACCATTCCCCCAGGCACAGAAGGCTGATCTCACTGCACTGGCTGCTATTTTTCACACAGTTTCTTCAATTCCCCAAGGTAAGACTGAACTCTAGTTCTGTCCTCCCAAGTGCTTATAGCACCTCCTTGCAAGGTGTGCCCCAGACATTTGATAAACATCCTTTCTCTTCCATCATCCACAACATTAATTAAAGGACTGATGAACACCAGAGCAAGCACAGTCTCTTGCAAACCCCACGTGGTCCCTGGGGTTGGACAGCTGCACTTCACCACTTAGAGCTGTACCTATCCTGAGTTTCCCTTCTTACTATGGGCATATTGTGGGAGGACACATCAGAAGCTTCACTCAGGCCCAGAGGTCATTAACTGTTGCTAAGCTTCTTTCCATACACATCTCCAAGTTGGTTCCAGTTATCCTTCCTGAAGCCAACAGGGGTTATTTTACTGTTTTCCCTTCTTCCTTTCCCAAACCCAACATTCTACAACTTTGTGGTCATTCCCCCCCAAGCTGTCTTCTATCACCTGCATCAAAAGCTCCCAGGAACTTGCTGGGCAGCCCTGTGTTGTCCCAAATTCACTTCCCAGAATAATACATGGTAGTAAATAAAAGTCCCACATTTCTCACGGAGAACATCCAATGATTGTAGCTGCTCAGAAAACCCTCCTCAAATTTGACCTCCACTTGTGTTACCTAGTTAAGAATATTTATGGCAACAATGATTTTACTTTTTCAAAAACCACTATTGAGTAACTATTACTCAGTAAACTTATTATGATAAATTAAATAATAAGAGTTGCCAAAATAATATGAGATGTCAAAACCTGCCCTGCCTGAAAGGGTAAAAAAATCCAAATGCTAACTTTTATTTTTCCATGTGGGATAAAACTGTTCAACCTGGTCATTTTTGCTCTGGATTTGAAGCTGATGATACTTGTTAACAGACTTTGGTTTGCTGGGTTTAATGATTGTGATCTAGTTTGGGTTTATTCTAAATGAAATCAGAAAGTATTTGTTCTGAGTGAAACTACTTTGCTTTTCTGTCCTTTACCGTAAGTTGATTGTGCTCTAGAAAGAGCAAACATAAAAGAGAAATGAAATTTAAAAAAGAGTATTTTTGCCTGTAAGAGAACACTGCACTGTATGAGAGGGAAATAAAATTTACCCTGTATAAAGGCAGCCCATAGTAAAACAAGAAACACAAGTTTTCAGATAGATGTCAAATGCCTTCCAAGACAGCCATTAGATGTGGACCTGAACTCTTTCTGCTTGTTTTAATTAACACCTTTCATCCTGAAGGTCCTGTAAACAATTGGCAAAGTAATCAGTGCAGTGACTTCACAGGGAAAAGAAGCGAACTCTGTGTGCCCACAGCAATTTGTGCCAAGCCCTGTTGTTTAGCCTGTATTGAGAGACTGGCCAATTCGCCAGGAGTTTCGTGGGATGCTCAGAAAGATATGATCACATTCCCTGCCCAATAAATACTGATGGTTAAGAAAAACTAAGATATGTACAATGAGGCACGTGCTGCACGTTTCACTTGAACTGCTTTAGCCGGAGAACACACCGTACACGCTTGAGCAAGAGGCCATTTGCTAGTTTGAAATGGTTTGTTCTGCATAATAATGACATTTTCACCTCTGAAAGGGACTCTGCTACTTAGGAAAACGGTGTGGCTGCTCAGGACACAGCCTCTATTGCTGCACCACACATCTGCACCCCACGTGCAGGAGATGCAAACCTGCTTGGCAGCAGACTCAGAAAATGCTGCAATGAGTTGAAGCTGCCTTGGTTACGATCCCATGGAACGAACCAGAAATGAGGCAGCCTCTGCTCGATGGCTGTGGTGCAAAGTGGTTGTCAAGGCAGCTGGGTGCACAGGGAGAGAAGGCTGCACACAGGCAGACGGTCATGGCAATCTGAAGACAGGATGCGATAGATGGAAAACGTGCCAGAGCCACGATCAGGCAGTTTAGCACTGAATTATGTTGAACAAATTCTGCAAAATCTGTCTTGCTTTGGAGAACTATGCCAAGCACAGCCCACTTCTATAGCAGTCCAACTATCTCACCTTCCTAGAATCCCTTTCCACAAGTTGCCAGCTATCTGTCTCCTGCTATCAGACTGCAGAGAGCCACCTCAGTGGCTCACAGCCCCTGGCCTTCCAGGGAGCTCACACCAGTCAGTCCTACCCACAAGACATTCTTTTTGTGGGAAGAATTAGCATGTTGGAGATAAGGAACTAAAATCAGCTACTAAAATCAATCTACCACTCTGCCAAAAAAAACCACTTTTCTACCATCTCTGAAGCTGTCACACAGGTTGGATTTGTCAGAGGGACACCTCTCCAGTATACTTATTCATGCACTTGTGTTGATTTTTACACAACCATACACATTTTTACAGACACACACACACACACACAGAAGGCATCTGGCCGAATCTTACTCCCAGACAAGTACCAGAAGAAAAATTAAAATTAAAAGGGTGCTTTCCAGGACCGAGAGAAGCAGACTTTGCACAGCTTAGGGAGTACCTACAGTTGTGCCCTGCAGGTGGCAATGACTGTGTGGCATCTGCTTCCATTTTCCCCAAGCACATTTCACAGGAATCCTAAGACAGAAATGAACAGCCAGACCAAGTGCCTGATGGAATATGCCTTGGTAGTGAATTAACTGCCACTCTCACTTTTCTGCCCTGACAGGAAGCCAATAGGGGTCAGGGACTTTCATCACCAGGAAACTGAAGGGGGTATCCAATGTCTTGGATGGGCAGAGCTCATAACTCAGACCAAAACTGAAAGCAGATAAAATGATCATAAGCACTAATAATGGGATAAAGCAAGGGGGGAAGAAAGCACTACATAAGTCAATCACATGCATGTGCACTCCCTCTCTGCAATTACACTGGCAATAAAAATTGCTGTTCCGTCACAGGGACAGAAACAGCTGCCAGGATCTTGAAATATTCTTTCAAAAAGTCTGAAGTCCAGCAAACATGATTAAGGGAATGGAGCATCTGCCACAGAAGGGGAGTCTGCGAGAGCTAGGACTATTCAGCCTGGTGAAAAGGTGACTTGGTGGGATCTTTCCAACCTGGATAAATACCTGATAGGAGGAAATAAGAAGATGAAGTCAGGCTCTTCATAGTGATGCCAGTGGAGGGGAAGTAAGGGCACAAATGAAAACACAGGAAAATCCATTTAAGCATAAGAAAACAATTTTTTTATGGTGAGCAAGGTCAAACACTGGCACAGGTTTATCAGAGATTGCCCAGAGTATCCATTCCTGGAGATATTCAGAACCTGACTGGACATAGCCTTGAGCAACAAGATGACTCTGCTCTGGGGAAGGGTGTGGCACTAGACTTCACACTTCAATCATTCTGAGATTCTTTTAAAAATAATAACCCACAGGTTCTGCTGTCTTGAATGAATTCAAAACAATTGCTTGTAATCATGCTCTTAAGCCCTGGCTTTCATTTACAAATTCTAACATTTAAACATTTGAAGAAAGCCTTCCTACAGTAAATAGGATTGCCCACAATGTGGAGTTAGAGGCGTTTTGGCAGATGTAAGCAAACAACTGTAAGAGGGTGTGAATCATTCTAAATAACTCCATGGGTACATAGCTGGGAAGCTACACAAGGGCAATTTAAATGCCAACATTTCACTGCTGGTCACTTCAGTGGAAATCCTCAGGGTTTCACAGTCCCCTAAGGACATTTTCCAGGGTGACACAAGTGGCAATGGTCCCCTACACAGAAATCGAACCCTCAAGGTGTCCCTTCATTCCTGCAGTGTGCTCACAGTGGCCTCAGGGACAATGCAGGGTAAGTTAAAAGGAGAAAGTCTGGCAGCATAGAAGAGACCAAGAAGGGAAACTGTCACCAGCAGCTCTTGAAGAAATGAAAACCATAGCCAGATTCACTCTAATCTCATATTAAACATAATAAAGTAATAATTTTCTTAACTAACCTAGTGATGACCCAAAATTCAGAGCTGGTTGCAGAAGCTTAGTTTGCTGCAGAGCACAGGAAACCAGAATGAGGCACAAATACTGCCAGAAAGTAGTGGATATGAATTAGCACCTCTGCAGGTTGGACCAAAAGAGCTCTTGCTATCTATTTTCTAGATGCTTGGAGTCACAGAAAATTACAACATCAAGAGCTATACTGACCTTAAAGCAAGCTTAAAAAAGGAATTAGGCAGGAAGACACATGCAAACTCATACTAAAGAATGTGGTATCTTCACAACAACACCAGCTTGATGATTTATCACATTCAAGCTAAAATTCTAAACCCTCAGGAGGTATTTTCCAGCTACAGTCACAGAAGAAAGTAGACACGATTAAGTGTGCTCATGGGCACGCCAGCCTCACACAAATGCTGAAATTTCACATAGTCGAAGGATACAGCCTCCCTTCACCCTGCTCACATCCCAGCATTCCCACAAACTACTGGGGAAGAAAAGGAGATTAGTTCACTACTTCCCCTGATGTGGCCACACAGGTGTTGGTACTGCTGTGCAGCAGAATGTGCAAAGATGAGGCCCTGGGAGCAGGCAGGTTTTCACCTTTTAGTGTGTTGAAGTTACAGTGGAATTACTGCTTTGGAGAAAAGAAGGCCAGTGTGAGTATGGATGGACAGTGACAGGAGAAACCTGTACATCTGCAGAACAGTCCTGGAGTTCCAAACATACTGGAATCTGCTACACATATTACCTTAGATCAATGAACATAAACATGGGATGATCCCACTAATTACATCATCAATAAAAGAACAACTGACACTGCCAAAATGTAAAATTCTGGCACTACATTTCCAAATTTCTGCTGAACTCAGCACCATGTGACTGATTGTGGACAATCCTGAAGAGGGGGCATGGCCTGTCTGTCATCTCACAGGTCAGTACAGAGTGTGGACACACATGGCAGAAGAGGCTCTGATGCATTTCAAAAAGGTACTGGAGCACAGAAGCTTTACTGGCTTTATTTCACTGAAACAAACCAACAACCAGTAAATTTAGCTGTGGCAAAATTTAAAAAGACAGGGCTATTCCTGGACTACAACTCCCTAAGACCTACATCCTCCAGTTCCAAAAGTTAATTTTAGCCATGTGAAAGTCTTTTGTCACCATCAGAATTACACTGCTGCAAGTAGTACTAAATTCTCACAAAAATATAATTTAAAAAAAAAATTAATCCACTACAGATGGGATTGTTTCCATATTTGGCACTGTCAATGCAAATGAAGGAGAATACCTTCAGGAGAGAAAATAATGAAATATTTTTATACTATGCACAGATATACATGGAGAAAAAAATACTCCCAAAAAGCCATGGCTGGGGTTTTCACCAATATTAATGAACCGTCCAGAAAAGGAATAGTGAATACCACTCATCTGGCTTCCATGAAGGCAGGTTTGATTTACAGAAGGAGTCAATGAGATGGTGGAAAACTATTAAAGCACATTAAAGACTGAGTAAGGGTCAGGAACAGCAGCATAAGATCAAGTTTTTAATTTATCCAGTGATCTGAACTGAACTATATAGTCTGACATAAAACTAAACTATTCTGTCAAAAGAAGAATCGTATAAAACAGAAGATGAAAATGTCCTCTTTTAAAGTGACTGAAATAAAAAATTTAATTTGTTCTCCCTACCTTTTGCTAGATTAAAAGAGGCCACATTCTCATAGGGGGTAGTTGAAATGACTGAATTTTTTTGGATATGACTTTGTATTAGATATTACTTTGATACCAGGGTAATTTTTGAGCAAAGTGTGTTTGGTTGATATGGACATCAAAAGTATTTTACTTCCATTTTTGAGTAAAAATGAAGTCATTTGGACAGTAAGACTAATACAGAAAAGTGCAATATAATAATATGGTTATTAACATAGAAAATACCTTAAAAAGTAAAAGAAGCAATTCCCCAAAAATAACCACTAAATTTGAACTACACACTCTAGGAAACTCCTGTCTTCCCTCCTCAGAGTATTAGGAATTCACCACAGATTATCAGGGAGATACCATTACTTCCGTGGGTCTGATGAGTCCTTTTCTGACAGCTGTTGGGAGATTTCATTGTTATTTCCTTGGATACTGGAATTAAAAGCTTCCACATGAGAATGAACTCTCCTGCTTGTGATACTGCTGCTGGTCAGGAACACTCCACCCTTTTTTCAGACCAAATCCATCACAGTATCATTATTTATTTAGGGCTTTTTTCCCCCTCCACTGAATGCCCTGATCAGTGCATTGATTTCACACATCTTTTAATATTCTTTCCTAATTATTTCATACTCCTTGGGGATCTTATCTACTCAATGCCCTACAAAGAGTGCTCTTCCACTTAAATACCCAATTTTGCAATTTTCTTATAAACTGGCTATAAAGTGAAGTGGTTTGTGCTGAGGGGGTCACTAAGCTTAAGTCTCAAGGACTGAACTTTGGACCCATTGTACTTAAAAATCCTCTTTAATAGCTTCAACACACACACACACACACACAAAACCCCCAAAAGAACCAGAATTGCATTAATGAAAGCAATATCAATAGGCAGAAATTTCAGAGGACTAAAGAAATAATCTCAAGAGCTAGAATAACAAGTGAAACAATTCAAATTACAAGGTCATATGCCTAGGAGTGTAGGAACAAGAGTTTCTGTTGCATGCTGAAATCATCAGCTGAAATTATAAAGGAAAAGAAAAACAAGTTACTATTTGACTAGCAAGAGAGACACCAGCATGTTCTAGTTACAAATGCTGTGATTAATCAGGAGAGGCATTTCCAATATGCACTCAGAAGATTGCAGGCTGCTGAAAAAGTCAGTGGTAAAATCTATAAAAGAGAACATATAGTTCTGACTACTCATATTTGCAGAAATTAATGCCCCTAAACAGAGGCAGAAGAAGGCTAGGAAACGGAAAAACCCTATCCTACTAAAAGAGACCAGAAGACACTGACTGGCTCACTTTTCCAAAATGAAAGGCAGGATTAGAGGAATGTAAGATGGCACATCAGATGGTGAACATCACACGGGAGAAGAATTATTGAAGCTGAAGGACAGCACTTGTGAAACAACAAAAGTAGAACTTGCTGTGCATAAATTCAGGCTGGAAAGAGAATGGTCCCAATTCTTCAAAAGGGGTGAGCTTCTGAAACATTTGTATCCTCATACAAATAATGATGATGACGAGGTTTAAGATGGAGCTTGGTAATGAATAAGACTGCATAACGTGACCTAGTATAGAAAAGAATTGAATTTGATGCATGAAATATCTTACTGTCCTATGTTGCTGTCACTTTTCCCAATTCCTCTGCAGCTAGGGTGCCAAAAAGTCTGCAGACAGAAAGTTGGCAGGAGTCTGGGGACGCAGCCACCCATTTTGGTGCTCACTTGAAAAGAGGCAACTGCATACGTGGGGTCCCACCAGGGCCCTGCACTGGGAATTTCCTATCATTTCCTCATGTTGCTCTTTCCTACTTTTTACTGTCCTGTTTCAGGGATAGAGTAACCCAAAATCACATCTCAAGTGAAAGCATTTTTATGTGGGAGACCACATACGCATTTCCACAGCATTTTCTGTAACACTTCCTGTAGGCCTTGCACAATGGTTTGTTTCTGTTCCTTTATGCTGCTCTTCGAAGGGATAAAATGTTTTCAGAGCTATCCATAGCACTACATAGGATATTTCTTCTTGCAAGGCTGAAACTAGTAAGAAATTTACCTGTGGGTATTACCTGTGGGTATGCTGCTGTTCTTTTACATGAATATAGTATTTGTAATTGATTAAAAATTTAAATCACCTTCTTGGTGCTACTGTGAAGTTGCACTTCAGGCCCAAGTATTTGTTATGAAGCTGAGAAAAAAAGAACATATTTGGAATGATAAGAATTGTTCCAAAAATGAAAAATGCAGCAGAAACTGGCATTTTAAAACTTTAGTAGGATACATGCTACTATTATATATCAGAGTCTTATATTATATATCAGAGTCTTAAACAAAGCCCTGATATTATATATCAGAGTCTTATAACCACAGAGCAATATGTATTATAATACACAGTGCAATCAAGGTTCCACAAAACAAATTATGAAGCAGCACAGACATATAAAAACCCAGTTCCCTCAGAAGCCATCCTAACGCTTCAGGATGACCTAACCCACTAGATCCTTTACATCTTTTAAGCAGAAGATCAAACATGTCACCAAAGCCCACCCACACTTCTAGTGGCCTCACTTAAAGTGAAGTCTTAGAGAGAATTAAAATTCTTATGCATTTATCTTGGTGTGATGTAAGAGTCTTGCTGGTAGAGGCTGTGTCCTCTGAGGTATCGAGCCCTGCCTGAGGAGACTGTGAATTCTCATCTTTCATCTGGGCATATGAATATTCCATGTTATGCCAAGGTCAAAAGCCAGGATTGAAAGTGCTAACCTAGTTTACATTTTAATACTTAAAAGCACCACACCTGATCTGGTTCTCCTCACCCAGAGGTACAGAATCCACTGCTTCCTTGCAGAAGTGTGTCTGTGCCCAGCCTGGAGACCCTTGTCCTTATGCTACAATTTTTTTTTTCTTCTTGCTATGCATATTTACCCTTAGACAGCATCTAGCTCTTACCCTCATCTGCCACTTCACAAGCTGTCAAATGACTATTCAAGCATTAAAAAAAATGAAGGGTCTGTTAAGTTGTAAATTAAATGACAGTCTATAGCTGAAAATTAGCAGTAACGTGCCCAAAAGTTTATTGATTGCTAAGAAAAGGTGAATAACCCCCCGTACAGCTGACTGTGTAATTACTGACCTTTAGACCCCAGAGCTATTAATTTAAGAACAGATAGCAGTGAACTAGCAAACGAGTTATTTTGCAGCAGGACGGTGAAGGCACATATCAAGTTTTTGCATGTGTTCAGTGCGACCTTGAATATTGTTATTACATGCCTGTATTTTCCATTTTAATGCAGAATATAACCCAAGCTATATCTGGACATAGAATACCTGTCAACTAGTTCAAAAAATCAGTGGGAAGGCACCTGCAGATACTGAGGCCTTTCAGTACATTTGAAGAACTCCACATCCTTCCAGAAAGGTTTTAAAGTACTGCTAAAGGCAGGAAAATTGTATTGCCAAGCTCAGCCACCCCGGCACACGTCCTGCAAACATTCCATCTGTACTCCAGGAGATGGAGAGGGCCAGGAACAGAGGAATAGCAGACAATAATTCAGCATCAGTACAGTGGCAGACACACACACACAAACCCCCTCACCTCTCTTGATAATTGCTAAATTTCATCTGCTATAGACTATTGCACAATTCATAGAAATAGCAGCCTAAAGACTATTAACACAAATGCTTCAGCAGTATTTAACTTCCCTCTTTTTCTTCTAAATAATAAGCACTTACCATAATGGAGAAATAGCTGCCTTTTGACAAAGCAAACAATATTTTAAGAGCATTGGTCAGGTGGTGCAGTTTACAGTAAGAAAATTTAAAAACTATCTCTTAACTGGAAGTAGCACAAGAAAAAGGTATCTGACCTGGTGCAGATGTCCTTCCATGAAGAGTAGTTTCATTGGGCAGGAGATCTTTTGAGTTGGAAGTGAATGGTGATTGTCTAAATGTGTCTTCAGAAAAGAAAGGGCTACAGGAAAAAACAAGATGCCTTTTAAAAAGAAAACAGCAGTTAAGAGAAGAAGTAGTACATATGAATTTTGACCCCAACATCTGAATATTGTAAGAAACGCCATCTTGTTAAAAAAACCTGTTTCACTTACAGAATTCATGCTGGAAAACAGACCATGTGGCAGCATGCTTTGGTAGAATTGCATTTCAGAGTGAAAACTGAAGACCTCAGAAAAGGCTTATAACTACATTTCAACATCTTACATTTGCTATATCACAATACAATATGGATCATTAAAATTAACACTTCAAAAATTTGTATTCTATGGTCATATCTGGAGAAGGCAATCAGGAAAGGTAAAAAATATTATTTAATAGTCTGAAGCATACAGTAGTTATCTTTAACTTTTCAAATATTAGGTTAAGATGCTGAATAGTTCTATTCTGGCATGGCCTTTCATGAATGAAATTAACTCCGTAAGTTTGATTTTTAAAGCAGGAAACAATTCATAAATTGAACGGGTGCATCCCAAAGAGTATTAAGCACAAAAATTATCAGCTGCGTGATTCCAAAAAGAATATCTTGCTTTAGTTTTAATTAACAGGCAGAAAAAAGTCAATTTCAATAGTGAAATGGCATCTCTGGAAAAGTATTTGTTTTCTGCTCACTTAAAGATCATAACAGAAACAAGCATTCCTTGTCTGCAGTACACAGACATCAGCAAGAGGTACATCAGAAAATTCAAAATGGAAAACTACAGTCTTTCTTGGAAAAATGTTTTCTAAGGGAATGTATTCCATCTGCATACAAACTATCAATTTCTTCTAAGCAAAGTGAGAATGACTTTAAATCTGATCTCTCCCAGACTGAGTATCCTCAACAGGCTGGTGTACAGTAGGTGTTTGAAAGGTGCAGGACAGGAGGCCAGACCATTTCTGCAGCCTGTTCTTAACCAGTTATAAAATCCAAGAATCTTTTCAGGATAAAGGACCTGCTAAGAGGTCTTACAAGGCGTTGCACAGCAGGTAGTCCAGACTCAAAGTGTCAGCTGCACCAAGCTCACCTTGCCAGTGCAGATACCCAAAGTTTCTGTCCAAAAGACACCACTCGCCTGACTTTTCCTTTGTGCAGTTTTTCTGCAGAGAGTGAACCAGGTGTCTCCACCAAGTCACTTGTATTCTTAGTCAGATCTCTTCTGCCTTAGGGAAACTAGTTGATAATTAGTTAACTTGATTGTGAAACACTTTTGGCAACCATATTGTTTTACTTTCCTATTAAGTTTTTTGGACATTATTCATTTTGTGCTGTTCCATCTGTAACAGTTAATGGGATATTTTGGTATTTCTACAAAAGTTTGAACACATCCATAAGCAGTCAACATTAGGGTGTGCTGAAGGGGAAGGCATGAATTTGCCCCAGATCTGAGCAGTTTGGTGAATGCCAACAGCTGAACAATGCAGGATACTCCAGAAAACAAGTGACCAGGATAAACCAAAACAGCTCCAACCCACATGTGCAAAACTTAACTTCTTCCAAGACTCACACTCCCACTCAGGGGTGACATAATATGAAACAGACTGACACTGTATAAAAATACAGCATGATTTATTGCAACATTCCTCTTACTGGTTTAATAATGATTTGAAAGAAAAACATCAATAAAAAATGTTTTAGTACTATTGTAACTCTTCAAAATCTTGTAATCCACTCGGGCTTCCACGTTGGCCTTCCTGTTTGTGCCTCAGATTCAGTCACTCGGACACTGCTCATTGCTGGTTCTAAGCAAAATGGATGGTGCAGGGCTTATCTATTTCAGGTTAGGCCATAGATCATGAGCAGGGTGCTGCTGAGGGCCGCATCATGTCATATCCCAAGGATTTCCCTCTCCACCACTGGCCTCTGGTGAATTGCAGAACCATCCTCGGATTCATCTCTTCTGCCCTCCTCTAGAATGGCAGCTGAGTCTCTTCAGTGGCAGCCCTATTATAATTTCTATTTCAGCAGATCCGTCCTCCGATTCCCAGTGCAAAGTATGGAGGGAGGAGCTCCTGCTTCATAGTAAGAAATTACACACATTGTCCTCAATCACTGAGCAAAGTCCTTTCTGATGAAAATTAAGCTTTAGGATATCTTTTATTTTTCCTCTGGCTGCACTTTTCCAGTTTCATGGCTACGCAGTTCTCTAGATGAAAGAAACTTATCTTGGCATCTTATGCTGGCGTACTCACTTCCAGATCACTCGCTTCTCTCCACTTTCTGTCTTCTTATCACAGATGGCAGGCTCTACCATCTCACTCAGCCATTGAACTGTGAGGAATCCTTGCCAGTTCCAGCTGCTTAAGCAAAGTCATATGGAAGTATATGCTGGCAAAGTCCAGGAATACTCACAGGAGGAACAGCAACAGATAGGTGACAGTTAGAAATGTTAGTAAGGAATAAGAGAGCAAAAAGTGCTTGCGTACCCCATCTTGCTGGGGTTTGCTGATTTCAGCCTCACCACTGACACAGCTAAATCTTTGTGCTCCCCAGCTACTCACAGGTGGACAACACTGACCTCACCTTGGCTCTCCACAGCTGTCAGCACATTTCACACAGCAATTGTGATTCAAATGCCTTTCTGTCATTACTCCAGATGTGGGCTGGTGAGCCAAACTGCAACACCACATGTTTTCTTAATGCAGTCCAAGTGCCTCTATCCTCCACTGGCTGCTCCATCACATTCTATTTTTGAGAAGGCATCATACCCTTACCAGTAAAGACTTCCAGCTGTTTATTTGGTTTGGGGTGGGTTGGTTTTTTTTTGCAAGGTCTTTCAAGTCAATCTGCTTGAACTCACAGGATTAAGTAGACTGACTCACTTCCCCTCTTAAGAAGCTCTCCTCATTCATGCCTTCTTCTGTTGATAAATAGGCAAGATAAGAAAGCACCTGGAAAAACTGAACCAGGCACTCAGCATTTCATGCCCTGATGGGTAGCAGCCACTCTAAGGACATCTCCGTAAAGCTCAACACAAGTTTGACAACAGCCAACTGTGCTACCCTTTTAAAAGCTGGCAGCCAGAAAAAGGGCAAGTTATCTTTGAACTGTCCTCAACCTTTCCAATTGGAATTATCTTTGATAGATCCAAAAGTAGCTCTGGATTCTCACACCAGTCCTGTTGGTAACATCATGAGGCACTGAAATCTATTTTCAACTATTTGTCAGCCCCTCCCTGCAGTGCACCCTGGATGGTTAATGAGTAGCTGCACAATATGTGCATTTATCTCTGCGTATCTCAGGCTTATGAGTTTTAAGTAGCACAGAAAGGCGTGCAGGCCGCATATCCGACAAATTCCCACACTAGCAAATGTGGGAAGCATTCACTGTAACCAGAAGCTAAAAGCTCAATTGAATTATCTTTCAACTTGTAACATCAAAAAGTCCCTAATGTACATTTACTGAGCCGGTCAGTTTATTAAAAACAAGTTATTTATTGCAGCTACCATGAATGAATAGGACAGGCCTAGAAATTTAAGTACAATCTATTTTAGAGATGTTTTCTTTGCAACTGAAATGCTTTTCCATTCTGTCTGGGCAAAGCTGTTTTAAGTTAGCACCAAGAACTTCTGTAAAGGGGCTGCAGAGGCAGGAAGCTCTTACTCTATCTTTGCATGAACTCTTCATCACTTCAGTGTGCTCAGTCTCCAACCCATCCACAATAATTAGGGAACTTTCAGGTAGGGAATAAATGTATCCTTGCCAGGTCCTGCCTGCTCCTCCTACCCTACCAAGGGCTCCTAAGTCTTTACAGGTACCACTCAACTGCATAAGAGCTTTAAATCTTCCCACAGGGACACCTCACCTTGCTGCTCATGGATATGTAAACACCTTGTGGGCTTGTTCCCAGCCACAGAACTGTAAAGTGCACATTTCTTTAACAGCACAGGCTACAATTGGATCATGTTTTTAATTCCTGGCTAATTTAAATTATCACAATGTAACAGTAATCTTTACCAAATGTTTTGTTAGCACTGTTCTACAGTCTGACTTTTAAAAATTCATCTTTAGAATGTATTGAGATGACAGAAATACTAGACTGAATTTGTTCTAAGGAAATCTAGTTTGACAGAAGACAATCGAAATCACCCCTTCTTACATTGGTCCATGTCTTAAAATCCCGTTGTCAGCCTGGTCTTCCCTCAAGCACTGCATGTACCATGCAGTTTCTTTTAAGTTTCAGTTTTTGTTGAAAAAAAAATAGAATAAGTAATTCTTAAAATGATGTGTGAATACTTGGTCAGAGGAGAACAGTCATTTTGGTCCAAAGGGGTTTTGTCTTACAAACCCTAAGCAATCAGATCTATAGTTGTAGCTTTTCAGACATGGGCTCCTTTACTCATGGAAATATCTTACACTTGTACTATCAGGTCACATTTTAGGACATAGACAGGTTTGTGTTCACAAGGCAAAAGGAAGCAGTGCTATTTACAGTGAAGCTTTGCAGGTAACCATGGGCTGTACTTACCTGGCTGTAGTTCTGATGGTGTTATCTTTATTGTGGTTGTGCTCTTTGCTCACCTTTTCTGCAGAGGAACACACATGGGTTTTTGTGATTAGCATATCTCACATGATCTCTATCAGATTTTATTCAGCAGAACTATTTTAATGCTTTCAGGTAACAGCATAAGCCAGGGTAATTTAGGGTAAATGGTTCCAGCATGATTAGAGAATGGGCATGACTTTATTTAAACTAACACCCAACAAGTTTTTTCAGCTCCACATGTCAGTGCTCCATGCAGAGTGTATAAGGCAAGTGTTCATTGAACAGTGCTGGTTCCAGTGCCTTTGTGTGACAGATGAGGTACACCTCCTTTGCCAAGGGAAGTGGGCAGTGCAGCCCCAGGAGTGCTGCATGCTGCAGCCACTGGCCACTTAGGCCAGGAACTGCCATCTGCAGATTCCCCTCTACAGGGATCAAACCAGTCGTCACAAATTATTTAATTAGCTTTCAAAAATACAGGAGTTGAACTCTGGCTTTTCCAACTCAGTTGAAATACTGTGAACCTGACCTGGCTGCCACAGTGCTTTAAAGCATATGCAAACTATGGGAGACATTTGGCAAGGCCTCTGTGTTTCAAGTGTGAGGGTAGGAAGGTTCTAACTCCTATTATTTTTCAGCCCTGGCGATCTCACAGTTTCATAGAACTTTGGGGTTATACAAAAAAATCTCATTTTGTTCTTTAACTTCAGCTATGGAGCAGTTGCACTGGATTTACCTGACAGCTGGAAGAGCAGCTCAGATGCCATCTTCACTGATATGTCCTGGCTGAAGAGATTTCTCTCTGGGAGCACACGGCCTTCGGGTGCCTTCTGGATGCGCTCGCTGATGTCTCGCCCCAATAAAGTGCTGTAGCCAACGTTTGGGCTGGGTTGGCTGGGTGACACCGAAGCCTGCGAGTCGTGGATGTCAACTTCCATCGGTTCTTCCTTTATCTTTACCGTCTGGTTTTCCTTGAAACTCTCAGCTGCAAATATGTATTTAAAAAAAAATAAACAAGCACCATAATTATTTAATTAGGCTGCAATTTTTCAGAGTACTCAAAGCAGAAATCACAATTACCAAGTTATAATTTGTGCACCGCATCCCTGCAAATGGGAAGGAAATCAAGCAGCTGACAGCCTCAGTATTCTTCTGGCTGTCATAAATAGAAGCAAGCTCTTGAAAATAATTTTTCAAACTAGAGAGCAAAAAACAGTTGCATATTTGCAAATATGAGTTACATCACTTTCTATGAATACTGAATGTGTGATGACACACCAGTAAGCGAAGCTTTGTTTCTATTTGTTAAATGAAGTTGAAGCTACACTTCAGCTCTCCTAAGGTGGGCACTGCACTGAAGGTCTCTCACAACTCCAAGTTACTCTTTATCAGCAGAAGTAGCAGCACCAACAGTCAGAATTATTGGCATGGGGATAGGGGCAGAGGAGGAAACCTCATCTTTTCCTCTTCCACTCTCTTTCTCTTTTATGGAAAATTCCAGACAACCTGTTCATTACACCTGCACAAGCTTTTGGGATGAGAGGAGTATTCTGGGGCTCATGCTTTTCTCAAGGCTGACAGATATTCCCTCATACATTACAAGGTCCATTAACCCTGATGACCAGTTTAATCAAGTCCATATCCTCCCCTCCTTGCCTTCCTCTCCAGTGTTCCAGGTCTAGCAAACAAACCACAGTCTAGAAGCCAATTTCTAGTTAATTTTCTACACCTGGGATTCCTTGGGTGTTGCTGAATGCTTTGGTTTGGCTGCAAGGTAACTGATCATTTTTTCCTCAGAATAAAAGCCCTGAAATCTCAAAATCAAGGCTCCAAGGTAATTTGTTTACCACACCCCAAATACCTCTACAGCCCTTTTGTTTCAGACTTTCTGCTGTGAAAAGAGAAGTTGAAGACCTGAAGAATTTATTCTCAATTTCATTTCAGAGAAAGATGAATTTTTTTTCCCCTGATGATTTTCATTCAGAGCACTCCTGAAAGGGCACTGGTATCACGGCAGAACTGCCCAATGAGGTGTTGCTTCTGCTGGCTGGATGCTGACCAGAAACAGGCAGCCTAAAAAAGGCAATATGCCTGGAGAACCAAGAACATAAATAAACGCATGAAGAGAGTTAAATACCAGAAGAGACACCCAGGTAAGGAATTGGTGCAACAAAAATGTGTTGCTGCTCTCTCTGTTTTCCCCATCCTCTGTAACTCACGCGTGAGTGTGTCGGCTTCACAGATTTTATTCCAAGTGGAAAACTTTCAGGCCTTTTGTTTCCGATTACCCAATATTACAGTGGATCTCAGAGGCACCAAAACATGGTGTGGTTATCCCCAAAAACATTTTCAACCTCCTCAGCTGGTTGGTGTCATGTTGTCGTCTCACGCAAAAGATGAGCAGAATTCCTTTATCATGAAGGCATGGGCATTCTACCTAAAATTAAACTTACATGTGTCACCAAGTCCTTTTTCACTACCTTGTTTTTACCCTCTCTCCACATTCCTGGAGTAGAGAAAAAGTGGCTTTACTTTCTACAGCTCTTAAAAAAAAAAAAAAAATTGAAGCCAGGAGATAAAAGCCACTTGGATATGTTCCAGGAACAATTTACATGAAGTGCTTTCAATCTTTTCTTATGACATTTCTTGACCTTTAAAAGACACAGATACACATTGATAAAAATCTTTACCATCTACTACCCACAGATACATCTCAGACTTCAGAAATTTTTATAGTGAATTCTCAGCTGAAGACCAGTTAGAAATATCATAATGCCTTTTCTTTTGTCCTGTTAAGAAGATTTTTCTTTTTTTTTTTTTTGTTTAAAGCTTCCATTACTCCCTTATTATAAAACCACAGAACCTTGCATCTGTGTTTAAAAGTGTAAAAATAGCATGCTGTGCATTGAAAGTGAACACAGAGCAGCAAAGGAACGCATCAGGTACCACTGTCAATCAACAGCTCAGGTAACTCCACAAACAAATGAGTTCTTCAGATGTCTGACAGACTGAGCTCTGCACCCAGCTGCCAAATTTAGGTGCAGAGTCAAGCTGACCCTTGCTGCTCTCTCTGCTTTTAAAACATTCTATTTCTGTTCCTGCTCCACGCAGTTTAATTCCCTGTCCTGCAAATGCTTTTGTATCAGACGAACTGACAGGACCCCAACTAAGGCAAGAGTCGAGCAATACCAGTGACCTTCTCTCCCTCACCATCGGCGAGCACTCCAATTGCCCTAACTAAATCTACATATTTGATCATTTCCTTTGACCTTTATCTTCCCAGCTGCACCCTTTTGATCTGACAGAATGTCCCTGCCAAATGTGAATTCTGTCATACTCTAAATCCCCAAAGCAAACACACAAAGAGAAGACTGAAGGAGGGTTTCTGATAATTTTACAAGAGCTAATGAAAGGGAAACACAGTCAGTCTGTCCCATGAGCAGCAATCACAGGCACAAAACCCTGCTGTGCTAGAACTTGTGCTGGCAAAATACTGTAATTAAGGTTATGCCCATACCTGTCTCACCATATAGGAAGTCAAACTCCAGCTTCTTCAAGATTATTTTCCCTTCTGTGCTGTTCATTGTGGAGCAATGTGATAGCCCTTATTTCTTTACATAGGTATCTCGCATGGTTATAGTGCAGCTAAAGCTTTTCAAGTCAAGTACAAGTACACAAAAAGGTCTCCTGCTTCAAATAATGATAATGATTTTATCTTTGACTTTTATAGCAGGCCTAGTAGATGAGCTGGTTAAATAATCTGCAATGTATCAGAATATGAAGTTAATACAAGAGTCAGGTTTTTTCCTTCAGGTCAGATTTTTACAATAGTACAGCAAAAATCCATGGGCTAAAGAGACTCAAGTAGCTCAGAAGTATCCAGACCATGGTCTCCAAAACATGGCCTGCTATTCATTCAAAGCTAACCTGGGTGAGGCTCAGAGTAACAGCACAGCAGTGCTGAGACCCATCTGGCAAAAGATGAACTAAATCACGTAAAATGTCTTTTTCTGCCATTAACTTTGTGAAATGCCTTAACAAAACAGGAGAAAACAGGCAAAATTATTTTATACATGGATGTACTTTATCAAGCCACAGAGATGCTGTTTCTTTACTGACCAGTGTAACTTTTAATCATCTCATCTATGAAAGCCTTAATGAATGTCATCCCATCCACATTAAGTGAGACAATTTTCCACATCAGATATGAAAAATAGAGTACTGGGCAGGCTTGTTCCAGGAGGAAGCAATTTCTTCCACAGTTTTCAGGTTCTCTGGCATTCACCAGTGCAAGGAATCACCAAGTAGTGATACTTGCTAAAATAAACCCTCCAAACCTAGAACAGCAGAAACGCAGAACATTACTTGTGCTACCTAAAAGCTCAGGGTACAACATTTACCCCTGAAGGCCTGACAGTGTCACCTCAATAAGGTGTAGCAGTAAGAGCACTTCTGAAATGGAGCCTTAGGCAACACCTCTCTCCAGCCTAGGACAGAGGCTGGCAAGTTCCAGAAAGACCATATTCAATCTCTCTGAAAATTGAGGCTATCATAATCCAGCCCCAGTTGAGCACAAGTCAGCAAAATGCCCTTGTGGTATCCCAGGCCAACCATATTTTGGGCCACTTTATTGGATCTGCAGCCATCAGACAGAGGGAGGAGATTCTTACCCTCTGTTCTGCCCTTAGGAGGCTGCATTTAGGGTATTGTGCTGTGTCTGGGGCTCCCCAGTACAGGACAGACTGACATCCCAGAGCATGTTCAGTGGAAGGCAACCAAAGTTGACAGAGGGCTGCTGCAAGACAGAAGAGGAGAACAGCTGTGAGAACTGGGCTTGTTCAGCCTCAAGAAGACAACACTAAGGGGACACTTTATTGCTGTTGACAGCTCTCTAAGGAATAAAGGGAAGGTGTAGAGAAGCTGAAGTCAGACTTCTCTCAGAAATACACAGTGATGAGTCAACAGACAAGTTGGAACATGGGGAATTCTGTTTATACATACAGGAAAAAGTATTCCCATTAGAATGGTGAAATACTGACACACGCTGCTGAGAGAGGTTGGGTTTTCCATCCCTGAATACATTCAAAACTTGGTGAGACCTTCAGCAGCCTGCCCTTGTCAGCTCTGCTCTGAGCAAAGGTCTGGAACAGATAGCCCTGGAGGTCCCCCCCAAACAAAATTACTTCCTGAACCTTTGGCACTAGGCCAGCTGTGGGTGTATCTTGCAGAACTTTCAAAAGGAAGGTAACACTTGTTCTAATGCAGCACTAGAAATTTTTCTTAATGCCCACTCCGAACTTCCCAAGCTGCAGCTGGCAGCTGTTACCCCTTCCTTTACCACCTGCCACCAGGGAGAAGAGGTTAACTCCAGCACTTTTCCAAGTTTCCTTCAAGCAGGTGCAGGCTGCAATTAGATCGGCCTTTAGTTCCCCTGTGCCAGACCGAACAGGTTCGGTTCCCTCGACGCCTCTCAGCACAGGGAAGCCATGACCTGATGGACCTGATCAGAAGGTTGGAACATTCCCCCTGTGGAGACAGGCTGCGAGAGCTGGGCTTGTTCAGCCTGGAGAAGGGAATGCTCCAGGGAGACCTTACAGCAGCCTTTCAGTACTTAAAGCTGGTTCGTAAGAGGTGAGGACAGACTGTTTAGCCTGTTGTGATAGGACAAGAGGTAGTGGTTCTAAATTAAAAGAGGGTACATTCAGACTACATATAAGGGAAGACTTTTTTGCAATATGAGTGGTGAAACAGCTCTGGGAACAGCTTGCCCAGAGAGGTGGTAAATGGCCCATTCCTGGAAACGTTCAAGGTCAGGGGCTCTGAGCAACCTGAGCATGTTGAAGATGTCCCTGCTCATTGCTGAGGGGTTGGACTCGATCACCTTTAAAGGTCCCTTGCATCCCAGACCATGCTGTGATTCCAGGCAGCACTCACATGCTCTGGAAGGGACACTGAACATGCCCTTCCTAATGCAGCACACTCTGCTTTTCCCCTTATTTGAGATAGAAGTCAAAGGTAAACAGATAGATTTCATAAAAAACACAAGTCATGCAGTAATTATTGCTTTTGCTGATACAACAGCTGTCCAATAACCTTGCATTGCCAAAATCAAATGAACACTTGTTAAATCATTCATGTTTCTTCCCACCATTTTGTTTAAAACGTCACCCTGTGACTAAAATTCTAAGTTGCTCATATTTGCTGAAATGCCCATCAGCTTTACAAATCAACTTTATGAATCAACTTAGAAAAGAAAGCCTTCCCCATATGTCTCATAAATTGGACTGATGTACCTGTCTCCCCAGTGAAGCAGACAGGGGTAACTAGTGGGTCAACTTGTACCAACTTCAAAAGCTTTCAGCACGGAGAATCAGGCGTTTTGTTATGCTAATTGTTCTGATTTGCTAGAAATAAACATGCCCTAAAACAGCTTAAATAAAACCTCAGAGGTAGGGAACAGTTGGCGAGCCCTGAAGGTTCTGCTACAGAGACACAACAAGGAACATCTGACGTTCCCTAGGGCGCTGTGCTTGATGCTTTATTTTGCTAGTATTTTCTTCAAACTGCTGCTTTATATAAGACAATGTCAATGAATCAATGTAACAGGATCGTGCATTAAAAAAAACCCATGAAATGGCTCATATTTTTTAAAAGTGGACCCTCTGAACTCCCATGTTACAGAATTTTGGAACTACAAGCTGCTTCACAGAAATGCGAGCCAAGGAAAAGAAATGGAGCAAATTAAAGCAATAGACTAATTAGAGTTGTGATAGACATCTGCTGCTCCTTCCATTTAAACGGTAGGAGGATGGTGCTTACCTGCAAGACCCTACTTGAAGAACCTGGTTAAAACAGAAACCCCAAACCAGAAAAAGCCCTAGCAAAACCCACTTGGCTAGTAGCAGGGTATAACCTGGCTATGTGACTTGCCATGGTTTGCCATTTCTCTAGTTCCCACAAAGAGAAAGCCTTATTTCAGATCATACACTTGGCCACTTGCGTTCTGGGCTCCTACAGAACCACAAAGGAACAAAAGGCTTCCCTGTATTTTGCCTCCTCTGCCCTTCTAAGCAGGGATGAAAGCCTTGACAGGTCTCCTGCAATCAGTCCAGGTGCAGGGATTCTCACGAGGTACCAGCAACAGGGATTTCCAAAGAGCAGCCTAACTCGACACTGGCACTACCCAGAGCAGTCCACAATGTTGTGGACAAGAAATACGCAGCAAGGTTAGTTCTGGTCTTTACCTTATGCTGGAATTGTACTATCAGTCTTTTCTCCTCATTTTACTCTTTTTAAATCATTGTTCTAATCCACGTGATTTCAATTTACAATTAAATGTATGATACGGTGTCAAAAAAATTAACTACAAGGCATGAAATACGGAATGACCATAAACATTTTAAGTGGATAAAGGCTTCATCAAAAAATGCCAAAAAACCCATCACACCCCTCCCCTGTAATAACCAGTTGTTCCAAAAGAGGAACTATCATATAATTAGGTGACAATAAATGGAGTTGATCAGGAAAGCTTTTGGAACAGAGCAACACCTCACTTTGTGTGCTGAGGTCATGAAGTAAGTATGCACTAATTGCATGTGCAGATAACCCAAAATTAAGACACTTTGTTGGTACTGGTGTGTTACAAGAAAACACTGTGTGACCCAAGGATTAAAGAATAAAAAATACAAAGGAACCAACCAGCACAAAGGTCACGCATTTGCTTGGGATAACAAGGAGGTGTGCAGTACATGGGGAACTGACCCACTGAAAATAGAGGAGGAAAACACCCTGAGTTACTGCTGACATGCAAACTGAACACATTGCAAAAACAGGATACATCTGAAATAAAGGTAAATGTGATTCAGACAACATTTCTAGGACATACTAATGTCTCTGGGTAAAACATTACTTAAAAAGTGCTAGTAGCTGGGATAGATTTTATACTCCTCCACCTATGCATTCATTTTTGGACAAGAAGCCAAAACACTGCATGCTTCTAAAAGCTAATACATGCCCCAAACATATCAGCAGCACGACTATTTCAGCAGAAAATGACTTTTTCAGCTCTAAAATTGGCATGTAAATGCAAATATTTATTTTCAATTTCAATCTCCTCTGAAACCTACCTTTCAATTTACAAGACTGAGTGTATAAAACTGATCAGGAATCATTGAGGGCACCACTTAATTAAACATTTTGAGGAATGAATTAGCTTTTCCATGAAAGAGAACCGATAAGAATGTAAAAAACAGTTGTATTTGAAATACATTTCAAATTTCTTCTAACTGATTTTATACAATATTTAATGGGAATTTAAAATCTTGCAGGGATGGCACCCTTCCAAACAGAGATGACAGCGATTTGCCCCACTCCACTGTCTCCTCAAATCTGTTTGCTCACCACCGGATCTAGTCGCAGTCAAGACTTAGCAATGGACAGAATTCCCACCTCACCTTTGTGCACACAAACACATCATGGTGGGAATTTTACTCCCTTCTGTAAAATGGAGGTTGAAAGTCTGCTTGAACTTCGCCTGGTAACCCCCAAACACCATTTCTTTCACATGGGCATTTGGTTTATTCTGAAATGGCAGTTTGGTTGTTCGGAAGTTTTGTCCTAACAAAACTTTGGGTGGAAGTGGGTTCTGCCTAGACATGCCCAAGAGACATGAGCCCTCTTAGCTTGGATAATCCTTTGGAAGAAGAGTGAGTAGGTATCACATCTATGAACTGTGAGGTAGAAGACCTGAATCCCGGAGGAACACAAGAGAGAAAGGACTGGTGTAAAAAGTCCAGTTCTACCAAAGAAATGTGTGGGCCTGATCTCACACACTGGTCCTGTTGCTAGAAGCAAGTGCCCCAACAGCCCATCAGCCTGAAAGAGAGAGCCTTGTCTCGTAGAACTAAAACAGCTCTGTGTGATTTTTCTCTTGTTTCTGTCCATCTGCTTCTACAATGGCAACTAACAAATGTTCTCTTAGTGTTCTACCACAGTAAAAGATGTTTATTCTTCTAACTTTTCCTAGCTCTAGAGCTATTTCTGAGTAGCTGACAAGTGGGGCCTGACAAGGGGCACCAGACCAAACCAGGCTCCAGAGCTGGAAAGGCCTTCCACTACCCTGTACAGCTAAGAGCTGGCAACATTAGCACCTCTGTTTGCAAAAAGAGATTTCCCAGGGAAAAATATAAACCAGTTTATCCTTCCCATGGAAGGAGATAGCAAGGTCTATGCCCAAATCCCAAGAGGCTCCCATCCACGAGGCTGAAACAATCAGCAATATTCTTGCTCAGGATAACAGCAGCACGTATGTCAGGAATGCAGGGAGCACAATACTATTATGTTGGAAATCCCTTGCTGAATTTGTATGTGGTGCAGTTTTGGTGATCAGTATTACGCAGAAGAAAGGGAAAATAAAGCAAGAATGCAATCCATTCAGTCCGAACCAAGAATATAAAGAGTCTGGAAGGACTTGACTTAAACCCAGTTATAAAATACATCAAATCTAACAAGGGCACTTGACTGAGGATTTCCCACAGGGAGTAAAACATCAAGACGTACTCATTCCATTATTTTTTTTTCTTTCCAGTACCATGAAAAAGGAGGAAGTTTGTTCTTGTTTTCCCTTCAGTCTGAAGAAGTAGCTCAGGAAGAAATGTGGATGCCCCATCCCTAGAAGTGTTCAAGGCCATATTGAATGAGGCTCTGAGCAACGTGTTCTAGTGGAAGATGTCCCTGCCCATGGCAGAGGGGTTGGAACCAGTTGATTGCTCTCTACAACTCCCTGAAAGGAGGTTGTAGCCGAGGAAGTCTCTTCTCCCAAGCAACCAGCAACAGGACAAGAGGAAATGGCCTCAAGCTGCACGAGGGGAGGTTCAGGCTGGACATGAGGAAGAATTTCTTCACAGAAGGGGCTGCCAAGCATTAGAACAGGTCACCATCCCTAGAGGTGTCCAAGAAATGACTGGATGTGGCACATAGTGCTGTGGCCCAGGACAAGGTGGTGATCAGTCAATGGTTGGAGCCAATGATCTTGGTGGTCTTTTCCAGCCTAAATGATTCTGTCATTTTAAGGTCCCTTCTACGATTCTATGAAGAAGTGGCTTAATTGTTTAAGTTAGTTCTAAGTCACCAAAACCAGGCTGCAGAATTGCTTATGGTAGGTTGCGAAGTCCCAGTGAACTGGGAGTATTCTACCAGATAAAGATTTAAAAAAACCCAAAAACCCACTGAAGAGGCCATTCATCTTAGATTTTCCCCTTGTAGCTGTCCTATATTAAACTATACCTCAGTTTTCCTGTAGTGTTTTCCTCTATAGTTTCTGCTTTACATGGTAATTCAGAGAAGTGCAAGTTGAAAACTCTCTGTGACAAACTGGGTGTAACCCCAACCCCTGGCCGATGCAGGAATACCGACGGCAGGAACACCAACTCCATAAATCCTAGTCACTCTTCACCTCCTAATCTATGGATTAGCCAAAAGGACCACTGTCAGCAAAAACTGCTCAGTTCCTAAGAGCTTGTAAGAGAAACGTTACACTGGTATATTTCTTACTACAGCCTTTAAAGCCTGGGAGGTCCCAACACAAGCTGAAGACTTGACCAAGATTTTATACATGCAGGATTTCTCTCATATAAACAGGTATTTAAGGCACAAATATTCTAACATAATAGTCAGCAATAAAACTATTTAAACACAGCCTGCTAGTGCTGAACTCCAGACTGACAATCCAGAACACTTGTGTCTCTGCAGTACTTGACAAAACATTAAATTATGGAGCTCTTTCCTTATAAAAATAGTTATATAAATTTATATGCACCAAGAAAAATAGTCACAGCTTAGCATTCGTTAGGCTGCAAACTTTTGTTACCAAACACCCCACTCAAACCAGTTACCAGCAGTAACAGGGAACTACACCAATAACCAAATGTTTAGTATGTGGGAGTCTGGGAAAAATCTGGAAACTGCTGCTCTGATCAGCTTTTGTACTTGGAAAGCACTTTTTGCACCATTAACATGGAAGGCTTGCAAATCAATGATTCAAATTCTTCTGCAAATTAAAGTGTGGAGGCATGAACAGGAGTGAATTAATTACACGTTTTATCTTTCAGGTACAAATTTGAGCTCAAATTCAAGGTTGATAGTGTCCAATTGACAAATGATTTCAGGTAGGTTTGACAGGGATCTCAGAAGTTACTTTACTTGTTAGCATTCCCACCAGCACTTCTTGCCTTGGCATAATTAAAAAAAAAAAAGTCTAGTCCAGTTTTGGAGAAGACTTAAAATCTATCAGATCCAGTTCAGGTACTGGATCAAAACCCAGCCTGCCACACTGACTTTCATGTCTTGATCATAAAATTGGTCTGTTAGAAGTTCAAAGCCTTTTCATCATTCACTTCACCTGATCCCAGTGGGAAGAATTCAACCCTTTTACTTTCTCTTAACCTCAATTCTGACAGGTAGACAAATCATAATTAGCAGAACATACACTTTTATTTGACTCCCTCCAGCGTTAATGCTACCTATGTGTGTACACTGTCTGCTTGTCTGGCAGAAGAATCTATCACTGAGGTGTAGGCAAGTTCAAGTGGTCTTGCTAAATGCAGAAAGCTGGCTGAGTTTAGGTAATTTTTTTTACCAGTGTATCTTGAAATTTTGAATACAATATATTGTCAGAAAAAATAAAAGGCTTTCAAAGCCATATTTTATAAAGCTACGTCAGGTGCAGTAAAGTACAGACACTTTCTTATGATGTTAATGAAGCGACACATGTGAATAAATTGGTATTAACGTGGTTTTGTACATTTTAAAAATTACAGCACCTAAAAGCTTTAAGGCATCATTTCTTTTGACTTATTCCATAGTCATTGATTTGAAAATCAGAGCAGAGGTAATTAGATACTGTGGCTACAGGCCAAACAGAGATGTTTCATGTACATGACACTGTGTAGACAGGCCTTTTCAATTGTTCCTTGTCTTCCTGCTAAAGCTGAACCTACCTTCTGCAAGGTAACCCTGCTAGCATACACAAAAAAATAATTAAGAAATTCAGTATGATTAAATATCTACCTGAGAGCTTCATGAGGAGCTCAGATGCTGCCTTGACTGACATGTCCTGCCTCATCACATTTGCCTGTGCTTCTTGTGGCTTGAGTTTCTCTTCGGGGACGTTTGGAGCTGAGGCTTCAGATTCTTGGCTGAAGACGTAGCTGGACTGAGACACGGCTGAACTTGCAGCTTCTTCATCCTTAGGCTCCTCTTTCACTTTAAAATGAGGAGTCAAGGGCTCTTTTTGATTTGCAGCTGTCAAGAGAAGGAAAGAAGCAAGACTTAGTGTAATATATAATCCTGGAGCAACTAGTAACAGGAAGAAACCATAACCTGAGAAATACTAGAGCAGGTACTGGAAGCAGACACATCAAACTGTGCTCAAAGATGCTTCAAGGGGCAAACAAACTTCTGGACCTTTTCTACAAAGGGGCAGTTTTGAAACACAAAAACTGCATGTACCAAAGCTAAAGAGAAGATCCTCTCACTTTTTTTCCTCTACTCCTCCTAAAAGCACTTCCCTGGTCATTGGTTTGTAGGTCTTCTACAGGCTTGGTGGAAGTTTAAAACACTGTTTCATGTAAGGGCAAATTTGGCAAAGCCCGTGGGTACGACGTGAAGTTTTTAGAGCACGGTAGAGAGACAAGAGATGAGGAGTAGAAAGATGGAAAACCTAAGAGGGGAGTAAAAGGGAAAAGGTAGCAAATTCTTAGCTCCTAAAAGTTGGTTTGCTAAGAAAGAGAATGGAGGGATTTTCAGAAGACAGCTCTACACTGTTCCAAGTTCTATATCCATAAAAAGAAAGAGTAAGTTTAAAATATTCTTTTCAAATACTCCATCTAAGCAGCTGTACAGCTTCAGAGGAGAGTAAGGAGACTTTGGGGGGCTGCTTAAAATTTACACACTGAGCAGTGCTGCTCTCGAAGGGTCTTTCCGATACCCTTTGACAGAGGTAGATCCTCTGCACTGTGTTTGGTTAAGAGGATAAAACCAGAACAGCTCTTGAACAACACTTCCAAGCCCAGCCAACATAAATGCAGGGGTAGATGCATGACAAGCAGAAGGCTAAAGAAGTTGCAGTATTTTTCCAGTAAATATTCTTATAATTCTTTTTACGTTTAACCATGAAGAGATACTACCTTCCCTGCCTCCTAGAGACTTTTTCTTGACCAAAATGTCACTTTAAATTCCCAATAACACACAGCAGATGACTCCCTGAGTGCCTTTAACTCTGGTGAGATAACATCTTTCCCACCTCTCTAAACTTCTGTCTTCACAAACACAAAAGACAGAGCATCGTCCCCAGCAAAATCTGGCAACATTTACTGCTTAAACCCTTGGTCCACCTTCTCCTCCACAGCTTCTTACCTACTCTCAAGTCTCCTCACTTTTCTGGCTTTTTTCCTCAGACACTGTCCTTCTCAGCAATTCCCCCAAAATTCCTAGAGAATCCAGATTCCTGCATCCCACCACGGAGTGCTCACCATCTCCCAGAGACCCAAACTCTAAAACATGAGGTACAATTGCCATCTTTATCAAAACTAGACACTTAAATTTGCTACTTTGAGCCTTTGTTCATCTCCACACAGTTCAACTTTTATTTTGTGTTTGTCTTTGGGGGTGTGCTAATAATTTTTCAAGCTACTGTATTACCCTGTAACACAACACATATTTTCAATTTATATTTCAGAGTTGTTTGATTTTCCTCCTTGTTGGTTGGCAAGCCATTACCAAAGAACAGGACTAAGGCAAGAGGTATAAAGAGTGCACACATAAGCAATGTGCACACACACATTAGTTCTATTCACTTCAGAAATTACATTATCTTGTATCTGTAATTTTTAACATGACCTATAGACACTTCTACCAGCATTAGGAATTACTTTTACATGTTTTTTTTCTTAAGACAAGACAAAGCAGAAATATGAAACATTAAAACATGCTTTAACCCATAAAAATACAGGTTAAAGCTCTCAAGCCAGTCTTAACTTTACATAGGTACTAACAAAAAAATTCCATCTATCTTCTTTATCCTGGCCTCAGTCTATTCTGGGGTTTGACCTGGGGTGATGAATGGTCACCACCAACAAAAAAAAATAATCCAAACCTTCTCTGCTGAATTACTTTCTGCTGTATTTTGCTTTTAAAACATGCCACTCCAGCTGCTATGCTGATATGAAAAATACCTCCACCAGGATGTGAGTGCAACCACGAGAGAGCAGTCTGCCTGAACTTTCAGAGAACACTGAGGAAAGAAAAGGTCATTTAAATTTATTCATTTCAAAGAGGTATTAATTCAAACTTGTCCCAGAAAACAAAGGAAGCATGAGTCCGAGTGAAGAGGTAAAGATGACCCACTGAGAACAACCATTAACCTGTGGACCCAGCCTTGTCTCTGCCACGAACCAGAGCAGAAAATGAGCCAGGTAGAGGAAGCACTACAGGCTGGGTGAGCCTACACGCTTTCACCATTTAAAATAGAGGTGATATTGAACTCACATAGATCAGTGTAAGCTTGCAACCATACACCATGGCAAAAGCATCCATAAACAAACAGAATCTCAGTAACAGAATTCACATAATATCACAGACTTAAACAAGGAACTAGATGCTATGGCATGCAGTGGCAGATACTTATTGGATTATCCTACCACAAGAAAAATGATCAAAAGGCAGGCTTTTGGAAGAAATTAGCCTTTTTTTTTTAACCCTCTCATCACCAAGCCAAAAGCCAGCAGTCAATTTGACCCAGTCCAAGGACAGGTGTAAGGTGGTGCCTCTATGCTCTTCATTCCAGGGCATCCTCAAACCCTACCAAGATGAAGACAAGTTCTAATAGCTCAGAGGACCAAAAAATTCGAGGCAGATCACGTCAGAGTTTAAATAGTTTAGTGATAGTCCAGTTCTTGGCCCCTCAATTCAGGAAGAACACTGAGGTGCTGGAGTGAGGCCAGAGAAGGGCAACAGAGCTGGTGAAGGGTCTGGAGTACAAGTTTTATGAGAAGTGGCTGAGGGAGCTGGGGGTGTTTAGCCTGGAGAAAAGGAGGCTCAGGGGTCACTATCACTCTCTTCAACTCCCTGACAGGAGGCTGCAGCCATGTGGGGGTCAGTCTCTTTTCCCGGGCAGCCAGGGACAGGACAAGAGGAAATAGTCCCAAGCTGCGCAAGGGGAAGTTTAGGTTGGACATCAGGAAGAATTTCTTCCAGAAAGAGTGATCAGACATTGGAATGGGCTGCCCAGGGAGCTGGTGGAGTCACTGTCCCTGGAGGTATTTAAGGAAGACTGGACGTGGCTCTCAGTGCTGTGGTCTGGTTGACACGGGGGTGTTTGGTCATGGATTGGACTCAATGATCTCAAACGTCTTTTCCAACCTGACTGAGCCTATGAAGTGACAGATCCAGAATGAATCAAGTTCCCCTCCTTTCCTCTGTCCACCTTGCCCTTTCTCTCCCTACCCCACACGAGCTCTCCCTCAGTGACAGCACGTGCTGCTAGGAGCCACTGCCTCCTCACCCTTCTGAGCCATCATCCAGGCTAACAGTGATAACCAAAACCATGCTGATAACAGGTCAACCAGCACAGCATCTGCCGTAATCTAAATGAGCTCTTCGTGAGATATGCATGATCTGTGTGTTTACAATACCTCACCTATGAGAAAAATAAAACACAGTCAGGGTCCCCCAACCCAGAGGAAGGCCTGAAGGTGTGCCTTGGGCAGCATTACACGAAGGAGAAGAATCCTAGACTGTTGTTTTTACCTCTGTCACTGATTCTGCCTACTTTAGCTGCTTTGTTTTGGACAGAAGAGGGAATTAATAAATTAGGACAGAAGTAGAGTCTTATTTCTTTAATTAACTGGCAGCACATTCCTTGAACCAATTTAGATGTTTTCTAAAAATCAAACACTTAAATTGTAGATAAATCACAAAAATAAAAGAGTTATTTGCCTCATTTTTCTTCCCTCAGAAAATAAAAACAAAATCAGACAACTACTGGGTCAGTTTCAAGCCAATTGCTACAATTAATAGGGGTTTTACTCTTTCTTGAAATATACTAAAGCAGATTCTAACGTAAATGAAGCCTAAAATAGAAGGACAAATAAAAATGGGGAGGTTGTCTCATCTATCAGATCCATACATTAAAGCTAGAGGGGGAAAAAACCCCACAATACAAAAAAGACCACCTAAACAACAAAAGTCCCCACCACTCGTGCCTCTGTCCCATCTCGGATCCACAACTATGGACAAAATTGATAACACATGGGAAACAGCAAGTATGATGCATCCACTAGTCATTCTAGGGAAAACAGTAAACAGATGTAAGAAAAAAACATTGCAAATAAGGGAAATAGAAGTTTACTACGACCAGTTTTTAAAAATCTCATGACTGAGAATTCCTTAAAAAAATTCGAACTAGACAAGAATTATAAAGAATATGTCGAAGATTATTAAAGCATATTTGAACAACAAAATTGTTAGTCCCCAGAAGGAAGAGTATCTTTTATCTACGTACAAAAATAGATACACACACATATCCTTAATTTGTATTTAATTTACATTCATTCTGAACAGCAGTGAGAACAGAATGAAGGATGTGTTGTCTGCAGACTGAACAAAAAAAACCCCAGCAGTTTAATTTTGAAATACACAGCGAGGAAACAAAACAAACCCACGTAGCAAATGAAACCAACAGGCAGGAATCTCTCAAGCATGGTGGATAATGCTCCATTTGTTCCATTCCATATCCAGAAAAAACACAGATCAAAGACTATTCCAGACTGCTGATTTTTATCTTCCTGGCAACTGGAATCATTTGAGCCATTTGGCAAAAGTAGATGATGAAAGTTATAACACTTTCCTGAAACTGCCAAGTGCCACAAGAAAAGCTTTGGGCATCTGCCACTAATCTGAAACACTCTGGTAGAAGCTGCTAACTCCATCAGTCCACTTAAGAGGATTTCTAAATGCTCAAAATGTTTATAACTGAAAGAGGAAAAATGGGCTGATTACTTCCAAGCCAAGCTCAACATTACAAGTCACAATCAGCAAGAACTTGGTCACTGCTCCATCTGTCTGAAAGAAGAACATGAGGAAGAAAACAGAATCCACAACAGAAATTCTGCCACAAAAAAAAATAAAGAGGCCATGAGAAAAAGCATCCATAGAGTCTGGGTTGAAAGGAACTGTGATGAAAATGCCACAGTACATCACTACACCTTCATATTATTTTATCAGTGATGCCAGACTACAGCTACAGAGATTAGACACCAGTCATGGCTGAGGGAAAAGGAGAAAGAGAACTATCCTGATCATCTTTAAAGCTGCTCTGTGTTTAGGGAGCTGGAGTCAAGCACAATGAGACACAGCAAAGGAGAATGACCAGTCCTGCTACTGTGCCCTCAAAATGTCACCATGTTCTAATCCAGGTGGAATGGAGGAATTAGGCAAATTGCTAAGGCAGGAGTAGAACCACACATCTCTCCCAACGCCCCAAGATGCCTGCCATGCAGCCAATGTCCCACAGGCTAAACAAGGCTGTAGCATCTGCCAAGACCATCTCCTCCTTTCCAGGTAAAAACCAAAACAGCAGCAGAATGGGTAAGGTTGTGAGGAAGCCGGAGAAAAGAGAGGGAGGAGTGAAAGGAGCAAGGAGGAATTTGTTGCTGATATGAAAGAATTACTTGCAGTATGGGAATGTCTTCTGTCTACAAAGGAGCAAAAACAGGGGAGAGAAACACCACCAGAATGACCTTTGTATTTGTTTAAGAAAACAAAAAACAAAACAAACAATCAGAGATGATTGAACTAACAGTGTTTTCAAATCCCATTTTGGATGGATGTGAGAGAAAGGCTCATGAGCTCGGATTTCTGCCCAGAGTAATGGTGTATTCAGGGAAGCAAAAGAGCCATCAGCCTAGTCCAGTCCTGTACTCCAAATGTGAGTGTTTGTGTAGACATTAAACCTAAATTGTAAGCACAGACCTGGTCCAGAATCATATTGCTGACTTCTTTTAAGTTGTATTGGACTGAGTACACAAAAAAAAGGAGTTTGTTATTCTGCATTTTAAATTGCTGAATTAGAACAGAGACTACACTGCTTTATCTTGCTAAATTCTATATATTCCTTCAAGCTGTAAAACATGATGGGTGGGATTTTGAGGATGCTGGGAAATCGTGGATGCAAGACTAGAAACTGCTGAAAAGAGATTAAAAGGGTGATGATACATCAGTAGCAAAAATTAGAACAAGATTTTATTTGCCCAAGTTTTAAGTAGATGTGCTATTGCCCCTTCACAATTTTATTTCAAACCAAAGGTCTATATGGAAACTCGGAAAACGTGAATCCGGAGAGACTTCAAAAAGAGAACTTGATGACGTCAGGGATATTTACACTGACAGCAGCATTATGGGATTCACAGCATTTTTAAATTAAGGACATGGCTCAATAATTGCCAGTCCTGTGCACTTACATATTCTAATTGAAATTTTACATTCTGACATAAACTACGAATGCTAAATATAGACAGCGTGGTCTTTTCTTTGGAACTTGCTACTCAAATACATCAGTTACGGCAATTTAATTGGACATGCTTTTATTTTATTAAAAATAGCTGTTTGAAGAGTTCAAGCCAGTCAGTTCAGTACTGTCAATGGCAAATGATAAAACATTTCAAATTACTTGTGTTACCTTTAAGGAATGCAGTAATTTTCAAGAGCCAAACAGAACAAATAATCTCAGTGATTACTTTGCTTATCTACTAAAATGCTGTATGTAGCTGTCTGATGATTTAGTCTTTCATTATTCCATTAATGGAATCAGCTAATAAAACATGAATGCAAAGCCCAAATATTTTGGACAGTCACCAAAGTCCCATGGTGGCTTTGTTTTCCAAAATAAAGACTTGACTCTTCGCACGACAGTGACAGCAGATATGACTAAAACTGGGAGAAAATAGTTTCTAATTGGTTTAACATAGCCAGCCCCAAACCCTCAGCATTTTTGCTCCTTCCTCCTGTCTGTTTTAAAGTTGTTTCATGCAAGTAACTTGGGGAACATAAAAAGAACAGCAGAAGCAAGGCACACTTGATACCACTCCACAAGATGAAGAGACCTGCTTGCTGGAGCAATGCACTTGTTTAAACACAGAGAGGTGCGGAAGAGAGGCCAGCAATGAAGGATGTGTACCAATTACTGTTTCCACACAGAATCCCACTGAGAGCAATAGTGCAAGAATCCCATTCATTTTGTTGGGATTCATTTATTTCCGAATGTTAAAAGTTACTGCAGCACATAACATAGGCACAATAATAGCATCAAGTAGGGTACACTGGCCATTGTAGTTTGGATCATTGTGAAAGACATTTTTTATTACCAAAAAAAATCCCCAACAAAACCCAAAGCCTGAGAAGTGGGTGGAAGGACATCAGCATTTAAAAAGATGTGCTGTATAATGTCTGCCACTGAAACCCTTGAGACAGGAAAACCAAATACTCTTCAAATTAAGATATGAATGCTGTTATTAATGGACTGGGGGAGGAAAACATTCTGGCAAAGCACTGATACAGCAAAACACTGGGAAAACTTAAAAGTGTACAAGCAGACCTACTGAAATCAGAGGGGGGAAGATTTGAAGGTAAAGACATGCCCATGCTTAAATATTCTTCTGTTAATGTGTTGAGAGTCGTCTGCTAATTGTCTTTACAAATAAATATTAATAAAATTTCAGAGAACCCTTTTAAATTTCTTGTGAATTTAAAAGCCTCCCCTACTTTATATGAGGACCTAGAGAATAGAATCCGGAAAGAAAATTTCAAGATTCGTTCTAATTTTTAGATTTACATTTGGAGATTTGTGTTAAGCTTTATTTCATAAAGCACATAACTAAAAATCTTCCTAGCAAGCAATGGCACAGAATTGGGGATGAAGTGGGCTCAAAAAGGTCATCCACACCAGTATTTCTCAATCTCTTTAAATCTAAAGCTCCCCTGAGCCTCTGAAAAAAACCTAAGTGGCTGTTCTGAGCAGTGTCACCATAACTCATCTCTGGCCCACTCCAAATCAGGTCTAACTTTGAACATCTTTATTTTTTCCCCTAATTTGCATCTCTGCATCTTGCTGCTTGTTTTTGTTTGCATAACATTTCTCGCCACTGCTTATGACATTCCATGGTCCATGGGTTGAGATACACAGATTTAGTCCATCTTACTGCCTAATATGTGACCAGTCATATCTGACAGGCAGCTGTTTTTACATTTCTCCAGTGGCAGAGATGCCACAATCTCTCCAGCCAAACTATCATAGAGGTATAAATACCTCAGCTTGGGAAAGATTTTCCTAATGCTAACTGAAACCTTATAGCAATACAGCCCTGTTACTTTTTGTCCTAATTACAGTGATTTTATGATTATTTACTATAATCTCCACTCTCCTGAAAACTGTGCTAAGGCACGTGGAAAACAAAGAGGTGACTGGTGAGAGCCAACCTGGCTTCACCAGGGACAAATCATGCCTGGCAAATTCAGTGGCTCTCCATGGTGGGGCTACAGCACTGGTGGACAGGGGCAGAGCAGATTTAGATTTGTCTACCTGGACTTGTGCCAAACATTTGGCACTGTCACGTGTGACACCCTTGTCTCTGAACTGGAGAGACATGGATGTGATGGACGAACTTCAGCAGGTTTCCCATGAAACTGGAGGTATACAAACTGACACCGAGCAAGAAGAGAAGCAATAAACATTGGCAAGCAAAAATAAATGTTCATTTAGAACATCAATATTCAATAAGAATAAATGCCAAATTCTAAAAGTCTGTACATCTATCTACTGCTTCCTTCTTAGCCACAAGGCCTGTCAGAGAAGAAAATCAGATTGTTTTGACATAATTTGGTCTCGAAAAATCTGTGTTGGCTGTTACAATTGGCATATACAATTTGAGATGTCAAAAGATTTATATCATTGGAAAGGTAGGGCAAATAATTGAAGCTCTGATGGGCCTAACAAGACTGCTGTAATAAAGAAATCACTCAAAGGAACTTTGTTCAGCAGAGCAAGCCGTCAAAGCTGCAGCTAATACTCAGCCAACTTGCTAAAAGAGAATTACTTCCACTCTAAATTTACGCACTCTGTATTGAGGAAAGCATGAACTAAATGTATGTAACACACTATAAATCTCAGAAGAAAAGAAATTCCTTTCCTTGTGACGTTGCTCTTCTTGTGTAGCAAATTTGGTGACCGGCAGTACATTTTAATCCAAATATGCGCACATACAAAATTACAGATACATCTTGCTCCCCCAGCGACTTTATAACATGTTGCTAGGTAACAGTGCATACAAGTCAGGTTTCAAGACCTTTAGTAAGTCACCATAAAATAACTGCATAGGCCTTTTGCATGAATAATGCACATTTGTATCTTTTCTCTGATGCCAGTAGATCCGACACTGAAAACATGACCGTCGGCCAAACTGTGAACAGCTTCCCATCAACTGCTACATGAAAAACCACGCACCAAATTGTTGCATGTTCTCGCAGTTTCCAGGCTTTCCCCCCTCTCCTGCACTTTGCTCTCATTGCTGCCACATGCAGCCATCATGAGCACCACCCTCCCCAGGCCAGCCCTGCTGACGTGCAGAGCCTCTTCGTGCACAGCAACCCGAATTTAAGATCGACATCGGAACGACAACATGTGTGGGACAGCTGTTTGACAGTGTAAGATGGATGTCATATCGAGTCCAAATTTGAAATTCAAGTAAAGAAATGTATAAGCAAATCAAAACAGACTCATCCTGCCCCCTTTTTGTCAGTCGGAGTAATAATTTATATTGACAGATTATTTAATTTTTTTTTTCAGGGGTAAGTCCTGTGGCTTCTTCCAACCAACACAGCAAACCATTTGTGCCAGCCCAATTCACTTCCTGCTTGCCCTCAGCTGTTTTCTGTTTTTCTGGCTGGCTCCATGAAGCCTCAGTCTTGATTTCTTGTATTAACCCATTCTATTCCATTCCTCACTGAATTGTGATCCCAGAGGTAGAAAGATCTGGGAAGATGAGGAGAGCAAGATTTTCCTAAACAAATGGCTGTGTTTTGATCAAGGCTGGGCATTAGGACAGAGCTAATTCCTTGGTTTACCTGACAAAAAAATTTGCTCAAATATAACTTACTTTCTATCTAAAAAAGAAAGCTGACACTATTTTCTATTGAAAAGGTTCTCTTCTATCTCCAATGTCTAAAACTTCCCATAGGGATTGAGATCTTGTGAAACAGAAGTTTCTTGAGTGACATTTTTCCTGACTTCTTTCTCTTCAAAAATTCAAGGCCAATTTTGAAAACTTTTGGCATAGAACACCTCCCCAGCACATCAACTGTTCTGAAGTATTCAGTCAAATCAATAAAAGAGCACATAAAATATAATAGATCCATCCTAAACACAGCCTACACTTCAGTCTCACATATGAATACCATTCTTACAGCAGTAATCTGACAGTGAGAAAACACTAAACACATGCTTGGCATTAGATATGGATTTCAATTAAAATAATAATTAAAAAAAAAAGCTGTACATGAATCTCTAGGACTACTCTTTTTTAAAAAGTGTTAACAACAAAACCCAAATGCAGTAACATTCACACTTCAAATGTATTTACTACACAGATCCCAAATACTACGTGGAAAGGAAGGTGACCAATACTTTATTGGTCCTTTTTAACAGATGGGTGAAGGCAGAGAACTTAAGAACTGAATTTTTGAACATGCTGGGCACTTTGGTGACCCTCAGTGATTTCAGACTAGAACTACAGGTATTCAGCATGCCTGGAAAACACACCATGAGAGATTTGCCAAGGTAAATGCTAATGAACGTGAAAGCCTGGATTAATAGTTCTCACTCCCAATCCCAGCAATTAAACAGCAAAACCCCTCTCTCTTCTCACTGCTTTCCCTCTGCCCTTCATCATACACCTCTGCTATCAAAAGAAACAAGGAATTATAAGTTAAGAAGCTACAATGTTTTTCTCCTTGCAATTCCACGACGTAGCAAACCCAAGACAAAGTCTCTTAGCTCATAAAGCAGCAGTTGATGCTGCTGCTCAATTACCTGACAGCTTCATAAGAAAATCTGATGCCATCTTGACAGAGATGTCTTGGCTGAATAGTGCTGATGCTGTATTGGCCACAAAGTCAGAGGAGTCTTTCAGCTTTGTGTTGTTGGGGGCTCTGTCAACAGCGCTAAGAGCAAAAGGTGCAGCTGAGGTGCCAGTGTCATCTTTGGGCTCTTCTTTCACCAGCAAAGGTGGAACCCCCCCACCAGGCTGCCCAGCCACATCAGGCGTTTGGGATACAGATGCTGATCCCGTGAGGTCAGGCCCTGCTCCTTCCCTCTGTGGTCCCGGGCAGGAGTCACTGTTTAGCTGTGGTGACCCCTTCACCTCAGTTTCTGGCATTTCCTCCTTCACTTTAGACTCTGTCCTGAGGAAATGTTGATGGCAACGCATGTGGAGTTTCAGGCTGAAGTGGCGGGAGGAGGTAAAAGGGCATAGCTGGCATTGGAAGGTCTCACCCCTGTCTTGGTGCTGATGAACCTGGTTCAAGGGGTGAAAGAAAAGCATATATTAAGCCAAGCAGATTAATAGCATTGTAGAAATCTCAACTCTGCATTTCTCACACCATAAAAAAAAAAGAAAATATTAACTAATGAGTGAACTCTTCCTTCTGAGCACTTGGAAAGTGCTCAGACACCAAGAACAGTAGGATTCTTTCACACAAGTCAAAGAACATAAACATCAGACTCAAGTGAAAACAAAAAAAATCAGGAACATCTGTTTCTGCAGCTTGGAAATGATGAAGTCTGCTTTGGATCAAACAGTCCTTACAACCAGATCCTGATGACCTGTCAGTGCATAAAGACTTCCAAGCTATAACTAATAGCTTTCTTGATTAAAAAACAAACATCACTCTGTGCAACCTAACTAATAAAAATTGTTCAGAGCAACCCAGCAAAAAAAAAAAAAAAAAGACCCAACCAGCACAGCAATGTCCATCATTGATTTATGTATCATTAGAGTAAAAACACAGCACCTGGCAATACCAAGGAGCTATTGAAACAGCTTGCTGCAAATTAATTCTACCAGAAAATAAACAGCTCTCCTATGATAAAATAGAAGCATGAGAGATGGTGCCTGCCATTGATTCTAGTTTATCAGTCAATTAAGGATCACAGTTAATCTTACTGTCCTCATATTTTGACTGCAGGCTCTTTGTCACTGAGCCTGCATGCTCCAGTATGAATACAATGCCTGGTATCCTGAGGCTTGATCCCGATTACCTTTTAAAGGGAACTCCATCTATCTGTATGTAATGGCTCACGTATTAAATGAACAGACACACTCATTAAACTATATAAGCTATATGCATATAATTACACAATTTCTTGCTTCATACAGTACTCATTAAAGGGAAGGAACAACTGAGCCCAGCCTAAAAACAGCAGGGCTGTTGAAAAATCTTTGCACTACGGCTTCACAAATAAATTTTGAACCCTGACAGCAGCACTCCAGGCTACTCCCTGCAAAAAAGCTGGCAAATGCATACATTTGTTCCTTGCTAATAGATGAACATGTGATCAGGGCACACTGGCACCAGCTGAGCTCCACACATTCGCTTTCACTTGTGACTCAAGTTGGTTGGAAACATTTCAGTGAGACAGATTTTTGTTGGAAAATGGCAATTTGTTGAATGCAAAATATTTCACCTGAAACATGGAGAGGTTTGATGAACTCTTGGCAGACAAGGTGTGATTCCCCTACCCTACTGAATGGCACTCTTCCTTCTCCCTGCTCCCTCGGCTTGGCTCGGAAGCAGCCAGCTGTGCCAGGGATCCAAGGCTTCCTGCTACAGCCTGGGAGTCCAAAAGCCCTGAGGGCTGCAGATCTACATGAGGGAGCTTGGAAAACCTAGCTTTAGAGCTAAGGCTTTCAGCACTTTCCAGTATCCTGCAGAGCTGAAATCTAGATCCCGAGGGCCCTGGTGCAGACACTGCTCTGGGGTAATAGCAGCATTTCCCAAACAGGGCTCTGTCAGAATTCAGGCTGGGCTTTCCCATGGTTGTAGACTTGGCCTGATTCATTCCCTATATAGTAAGAGAAACTCAATCACAAGCTCATATCCAGGATTTCCAGCTCTACACAAGCCCTCAGGTCTGTTAAAATGTGAAGCTGGGAGATGTCCCTCCTTTTGTACATTTTGCACTCAGTGAAGACACATTTCACCAGTGCTGTGTAACTTTTCATTCAGTGGTTCTTTGGGGGCTCTGGAGGTGCTAAACAGATAGCAAAAGAGAATTTCTCTTGGCCAGAATGACATTCTCAATACTGTATAAGCATGACATTTACACACAAAGCAATTCTGGAATCTTATAATTGCACCTGACGACGACAAAAAAAAAAAAAAAAAAAAAAGAAGCTAATGCTAACCTAACACAGATTTAAAGCAACCTTGCAGAAGAATAGCAGTAAATATTAGCAGTTTACAATGAAAATGCCAAGCAGATTGCCTGTCTACACTACTGGAAGCAGGATGGTCTGTGAGCACAGCAGTGTGTAAGCACTCTTCACAGAGAACACCGAGATGTACTCAGGGCAGCGAGCACCCTCACCATGGCAACTTTATCTCTTACACCCACAGATTCTGTGTGCCAGGGTTTCTCTCCAGGGTCCCCTTCAATCAACATTTCCCTGCCTATGGATTTAACCACGTCTCCCATAGGCCCCTATCACAGCCATCAATACGATGCCTTCAGAAGGCTGTCACTGCTGCAGGCGGGTGACAAAGCCTGTGTGGGAGCGCACCTTCTCTCCCTGGGAGTATGGCATGCCACCCCTGCAATATCTTTTGAGAATGGATGAAAATAGGAGCCACTGATTCGTTTGAATTGGATTTTTTTTCTCCTGCCCAAAGACAGTAACTTCATCACCAATGGATGGCTTTCTCATAAAATAAAGAACGTTTATAACTCGCAGCCAAGTAACGACAGAGTTCAAACCCAAACATTTTGAGAATTGAAAAGAAAAATTTTAGATCTAGAAAAAGAAAAAATGAAAAAAACATTAAGCCACATATTTACTCCCAAATGTCCAGAATCCATTCCCACCAGAAGATTTTAACTTGTATTTTATTTTTAAAAATCTGAACACTAAAGCTAAGCTAAAATCCCTCTAAAGGAAAACCCGTCCTCTATTTTCCCATTCAACAGCAGCTAAAAGAGCCAAGAATTGCCATTCTTTGCCATTTGGGGGGAAAAAGTCAAGGCAGCAACTACTTGCTGCAGAATAAAAAACAAGAAACCCTGTAGAGCTACACAGAAAGCCACAGGGGAGATTCAGGCCACACAATGTTACAGTCCAAAAAGCTGCCTGCTCCCTCCATGAGGCAGAGAATGGCTCTTACACTGTGCTAATGCTACCCAAACCATCAGATGTCTTCTTTAGACTCAAACAAGCTCTTCCTGCAAGAACCACAGGCAGGAGGAGACAAGAGTGCAGCTGGCAGGTTTTCCCCAAAGTGCCAGTCTGAGCCCAGCTGCTGCCAGATTTGGATGTCTCTGAATTACACTGCAACAAACCACAGTGCACAACCTGCTCATACACAATGCTTCTTTCAAAATCCCATAAAACTACTGTTTGACTTATGCCAGAACCACTTAAGGGTTTCTGGCTTCAGAGTTTATTTCCTTTAACCACGGATGTTCTCCTTGACTAGGCAAAGTACTTGTATCATCTTTATTTGAACCCTACAGCCTGCCCAGTCTCAAATGATATTTTGTGGTTCTGCAGTTTTTCCAGTGTGTGCTTGCTATGACACATGCAGTAATTTTTAACAGAATTATAGTGTCCCCACGAACTTTATGCCTTGTTTGAGGACTTGGGTACAAGTTATCTATTGGTCAAAAATTTTAATTTTTGTTTCTCTCGGTGTCTCTTGCCGCCTCCTCATTCTCACGTTACAAGAAAAGAAAAAAAGAGGCCATTCAGTTTATATTCTCTATCAAGCATTATTCTGATCACACCTCTCTCACCCTCCTGGCAGTCCCATTCTTTTCAGCTTCCTTCTTCAAAGGGAGTCCTTTCTTGCCATCCCACTAATAGTTTTCACTGCCAGCTTTTAAAGTCCCTTCTATTTCTCATACATCTTTTTTGATGCAGTGACCAGAAGTGGCAGCATACCATATGCTAATAGTAACATCGTTACATTTTCAGTGTTATTTCTGTTTTATTCTCCAGACACTCAAATATCTAATGTGCTTTTTAACCACTGCTGTGCATGCCAAGAAAAGGTTTTCATTGAACTGTCTACAACAATATCCAGATATTTTTCCTGAGCAGTTACAGTTCATTATATCTGACAGCCAGGTGCATTATTAGACTCTGGTTTCCAAGGTACAGTACCTTCTATTTGTCAACAATAACTTCATTTGCCCTCTTGTTTATCAGCCAGCCAGCCTCCTTTTGTTCCCTTTCAAGCTTTGCCTTTTTTAATCTCGATTCATGCACACAAGGTTTTACCATCTATAATTCTCTTACCCACAGTCATCACTCTGTGTAGATCACATTTGCTACAATATGCACAATTCCACTTTTAGTAATGGAACACCCTTCTGTTAGCCTTTTGTCATGCTTAAAATTGCTAATTCCTTCCTACCCTTTGTTTTACCGTCTCTTGGTGAATTTCTAATTTGCCATAGTACATCACACTGCTTAATTTATTTGGCAGCTTCTCTGTGAGAAGCTTTGCCAAAGGCTTTTTTTATAGACCAAATAAATTTCAACTGATTCTTAAGTCTGTGATTTTCCTGACGTGCTCAAAACATCTTAGTAGAGGAACACACGATTTTCTTTTACAGAAACCACATGTGCCTATCCTATCACATCATTTGTATCACTGGGCTGGGTTTTCTGTTACTTTTTTTTGGTGGTCATTGTAACTTTCCTGGTATCATAAGCCACTTCTTAAGTCAACTTTACATACTTAAAAGCAACACCCCTGCTGATTTACAGCAGTTACAAATACATGTGTTCCCACCCAAGAGGGTAAAACAGGAGTAGGGGTGAGGAAAAGGGTGACACAGGCACATCCTGCAGTTTTGTAGTGCTGCTAAAGTTGATCTTTTCCCTTCCCCTTCCTTAAAGATGGGTAATGCTTTGCACAGACTCTCCTTTCTGGTTATGAGACACAGGCATTCACATTTCATTTGTGGGATTTAACAAGGGTTTTTTGCTATTATTTTAAAAATTGAGTACACTTTCCATTTTACATCTACCATGTGCCCTCTCTTCATTTCATGCTCTTTTCCAACAAATTCCCTCATTTTAAAAATATTGCATTTTCAAAAGTTGAGTGCTATGGTGCTAGTTTTGATATGATCCTTCCCCTCAGGACACATGTTATTCATATAGTATTTTCTTTTTTAAGCTGTTTCCTTGCTTTGCTTGAGAACAAAGAGGGGAAAAAAGGCCTCTCTGCAGGGCTGGACTAGACTAAGTGTTAAAAAAAATTATTTTTTGAAAAGATTTAAGGTAGCAATGCATATCTTGTCTTATCCTTCTCTCATACGCAAAAAGTGAGATTAAAAGGCAGATCCTTGAAGTCACTTGTGGTACCTGTCTGAGACTCTGGGCACAGATCTCACGTGTTAAAAAGCTGTGCGAGTTTGCATTACCTCCCCCCAGCTGATGGGCAGGTCATGGAATCACAGGTGCCTCCCAGGGCTCCTAAAGTTTAACTTACAAATAAACAAAACCCTCTCCCATAAAACACAGCCAGCCTCCCTCTCCCAAGAAGGTGAAAATGCTTTAAAAAGAACCAGTCCCATACTTCACACCAAAGTGAATTAGGAAAGCTTATTCAGTTGTCTGACACTAGCTGAGGAAGAAAGAGGGCAAAGCAAATCACCAATGGGCACTGAGCACCTGGCCACACTCCTCAGGACCTTTCCTGGTTCCCACTACCACGTAATTAATAGCCTCTCCCTAATTACGAGGCTGATTATAACCCTCTTTGTATTAGACAGGAACATTAATCTGGATCTTACTGAGATGGTTCCTCTTCATAAGCAGGAAAATCCTGTGGTTGAGCATCACATCACCTGCTTCCACTGCACTGAACTTTCCTGTTAAGCTTCACCTTCTCTTCCCTCATTTTCTATCATACCATCGTGTTTCAGCATGTGTTCACAATGCCAAACTTCTTTCCCACTGCTACAACAGCTAGCTCACCCATTTCTGCCTTGTGTCTCTATAGCAGCACAAGGAACATTTATAGATATTGTTTTTGGCCATATGCTCCTCTTCCTCACTCCCCCTTCCAAGGGCTCAGGCTAATATCCTGTTGCTTTCTTGGAACCTATCTGTATGATCTCACAGCCTATCTGTCCACCAATTGCTGAGGAAGATATGAGCATGATCCAAAGGCACCAATTGGCCAAAGTCTGACTGATGCTTGTGGTATTGCTCTGAGGAAAACGTAATCCCTACCAGGAAAAACAGAAGAGCCTGACTACATCTTGCTGAATTACACCACAACTTTCCATTGCTTTCTGCAGAAGGATTACATAAGATACTCCCTCAAGAAGAAAACATATTCCAACTGAATATATATTTTGATAAACAGAGAGAAGGACTCAAGCATAATACTTGCTGCCTGCTCGGACAAGACACCTCTCTCAGTGACCCATTCATTTTGTCCAGCTTCATTTTTAGTTCAGTACTCTCAGCATCCCTGGAAACCATGGTATGGTACCAGAACCAGCTGCTGAGATGTTCCTCCCAGATTCCTGGGAATAAGAGCCCAAACTTGTGGTTATGCATGCACTAAAATTTGCCTCCAAAAAAAACTAATAAAATTCTGTACTGTGTCTATTTTAGGAGTTTTCTAAGGTGTCTATCGCTGTGGAATCTAAACACAGTATAACAATTACAGTTAACACTGAGTGCCTTAAAAGGCAGGCTACTCAGCCCCCCTTGTTTGTTGTGTGTCTGTGTGGAAACCTTCCTTCTGTTTCCCTTCTTGCGCCTTTCACTTCCTCGCCTCCAGTTGTGAGTTGGCCCTGGCAAAGTGCCCTTAGTGGAAGAAAGCTTCATCCATGTGGTGGGTAGCACATGCAGACCTGAATGTAGGTCAGGGCTGGAATCATTTCCAGCTCTCTATTAAGATTTTCTCCATAGCAGGGGACGAGACACCAAAAATGTTGGCAATGTTGTGTTCTGGGTCAGCTAGACATGCTATAATTATCATAAATTTACACAGTATATATATTATATAGTTATTGCTCATTAGCCTAAAGACACACACAGTAAGGAAGGCCCACATGGACACACATAGACCACTCATGGAAATTAAATCTCCAAATCACCAGTTTCAATGGAGAATGCCTACAAGAATCTAGGAAAAAAAAATAAGGCCATTCAAGCTCATGGTTACGTTGCCCAGGAGGAAGTGAAGACAAGAGGACTGCAGCTGGACAAAACACCTCAACACATTTTGCCTGTTATCAGTAGAGAGAAAAACTGAAAACCAAAGAGCAGCATAAAAGAAAAAAGCTTGGTTTGTTACAGCATCCTGGAATAAAAGTCGGCTTTTAGTGAATGGCAAACACCAGCCCAGTACCTCAGTTCTGAGTGGTTTTTTTGGTTCTGAAAAATGAGTCTTCACCTGTAGCCACAGCTGACACACAGGGAGAAATAGGTGGAGAGGTAAAAGCAGCTCTACCTTCATGGGCTGCCTGCCAGGAAGGAGATAAGGCCAGCTAGCTCCCAAAGGATACTAAGACAATAAGAAAACTCAGACACCCAACTGGCATAACCAGAACACTGCACCCCAAGTAACTCCCAGCTGTGCTGTATCATTTCTGGTGTGTATTCAGTGCATTTTGAATGCTGTTGGCTTATATACATGCCAGTCATTATAATATCACATACACATAGAGTTAAAGGCAGCACTGTTTGATAATGAAACAAGAAATCTGGTATTTTAATTTTTAATCTTGTTATCAATTTACACTTCCACAAAAAGGAATTCAAATTATATCTAACACTTTTGGACACAAGACTAACATGCCCCTTCCTCGTTCACCTGTTTCAATTTTGATGTGACAGAAAATATTTTTATTAATGGTCTAGGCAATTGAGGAAAGTCTATGAAACCGACAAACTAAGATAAAACATCTTTCAGACTGTTGTGCTTGTGATTCTTTACATCTATCTGTAAGACCAAAAAACAAATGCAAACCGCCTGGTTTTGCAAGACACTTGCTTTCACCTCAAACAGGGACAGTTTTACCAGCCAAGATGCCCAAGTCCACCATGACCTGCATGACTGGCCTGCAGCGACTGAGGACACTTCAGGTCCGGCCTCCACAGTAAGGCTGAAGGCGGCTGTAATCCCTCACACTGAGTCAAGCAGGCCTGACTCTGACCTCAGTGATTTCTAACTGAGCATCACCTGGCCATAACCACCATATCACCAAACAATTAACACTACACACTGCGTGATTGTACAAGGCAGTGTGTTTTAAGCAGATGCAGACTCAGTTAATGAAAGCATTAATGCTGAGAGGGGAGCAGAAAAGAGCACAAGGGCCTCAGCCAGCCATCACTTTGAGAACACACAGTGAAAAAGTCCCTGATTTTCTCCAACATCCTACCTGTGACCATCTGCAGAAATCACCATGCCAAAAAGGAAGGGATAGACCCTCAACCTTCAAATAACAACTTTTGCCAGTAAGGCAAAACAATGCAGAGAACAATTATCTCTGCAGGAAATAATAGGGATGTCCTTTACAAAGCAGGGGACAAGCACAGGTCCTTGCCAGGGAGAGGTAAGCTTCTAGGTGATGCAGGCTTCTGTGCAGGCTGCCAACAGCTGAAAACAAACAAACTAAAAACCCCACACTTTCTTTCCATGCTGTATTCCTATTTTATCTATTTATCCTCTGCTAAGGATGGCCATCTGTGGCCTCTAGTCAACATGGAACACCAAGTCCTAAAAGAGAGATAAACACTGAGCTTACTTGATAAGGATTAGAAGGATACACTGAGGATGCCTGGGAAGAGTGCATTGATCTACAGTAGAAGTGTTAAGGAATGCGTCTTCAGACTTTAGAGAGATTATTTCAGACCTAGCAACAACTTAAACTATAGCAAGATCTGATGCTGTGCCCAGAGGAATCTGAATTATTTACACAGAAGGAAACAGTTACTCAACTGTAAGCAAGGCCATACTGTTGTCCAGTAAACTCAGATTCTGTGACAGCACATATGAAACCTGAACAGGCATTTCTGTCCCCCCTCACACCAGTCTGATACAGTGTCACACACATTCATCTGAAACAGACAAAATGGGAACTATAACAAAACATTTCACTGTTATTATAAAACTCAACTGCGTTAACAAGGGAAATTTTCTCACTTCAGCTTCTTCATCAAAGGGCTAAGAGGACAAGTACCATTTTTACTTCATCAGGAATATTCTACAGCTTGCAAGACATGGCACTTTGTGTTGCAACCACATAGTACTTCAGCTAAGCAGACACTGAGTTTCTTCACACTTTTATATTTTTCTGTATGAACACAGATGTTGCTTCTTTCAAAAGGTCATCTTCAGCTTGAGCCCAAAACTAAGGCTGAGTTAAAAACACTCTTTAAACTTAATGGAGACACTTGAAAACAAAACATTACAGTATAATGTGTCATTCATTTTGGTGTGGATGATTCACTGCTGAAGTACCCGCAGTTAAAAGCTACAGCAAGAAAAAAGTTAAAACTGCAGGCCTGTCTGTAGAAAGCAATGGAGAGAACTCTGCTAAAGCTGGCCAAGTTGGTTTGGCCACCTAATGTGAGATACTGGCATGCAGGGTTATTAGCTGGCATCCTGGAGAGCAGCACTGACAGGATTGCATGGTGTCACAGCCCAACCAACATCCCTGCTTCTGGTGGTTCCAGGTCTGGAACTGAACCAGTCACAGACAGCCTGTGCTGCACCAAATTGACATAACCCAAGGCAGTTTCCACACTGCATAAAATGGAAAGGCAAGCAATGGAATAAAAGTTATTTCTTTCTCTTTTTATGATCTCTTTACTGAAGTACAGGCGTCATTTGTAGTACAACTAGGGAGATTTTGTTCTTGCAAATGAAAATGAAACAGCTTTGCTATACTATCAGTTTTTGACTGATGATTTGAGTATTTTGATTGTCAGTAAAGATTGCCCTTACCTTCATGTGTGATTTGAGATTGTCCTTGCGTGCACAGCGGAAAGGACAGAGTGGGCACTGATGGCTCTTCAAACCTGTGTGAATCACCATGTGCCGTTTCCAGTAACTCTTCCTCTTGATAACCAAACCACAGATGGGACACTGGAAAGGTTTTCCCCCTTCTTCTTCTGAGGCTTAGCAGAAGGGGGAAAAAAAAGAGAGAATCCTTTACAGCCACTTGTCAAATACTCTCCCGCCTTGTAAACATACTCAAGATACCATTTCTCAATGCTAGAGTTTCATCTGTAAAGAGACACATCAGTTAAACAACAACAGGTACCAGAAGTTTCAGTTCCTCCCCTGTGCATATACCTTTTCCCCTGGATCTAGTTATTATCCCTCTGAGAAAGGTCACCATAATTTATAAAGGTTAATGCCCCAAACTTCCTTTCGCTAATCAGTAGAGGATGCTACTCTCTCTCACCTGGTCCTAATGTTCCTTATAATTTAACTGCACTGAGATGAATGCCTCTCATAATCATCACTTTTCAGCTTCATTTCCTATCAAAGGCTGGTTGTAGCAGAGTATGGAAAATATGCTTAACTGTTAAAAAATGATCCATTTCCACATCTGATGGTTAGCCAGCAGGGAAGCAGGACATAAAGCACAGAAGAATCCACAGTATAACTGAAAAGCATGCTGGTATTGCATACCAGATATATTTAACACAAGAAGTGAAAGACTTCAGAAGTCCCGCTGCTGAAATTGTTTAGTTATGGCTCAAGCAGATATGCTGCAGCATCAGCCATCAAAGGTCTTCAGGTCATAGCTTTCCTTCTGCTCCTCTAATTGCCAGGGCTTTAAATCCGCTGCCTTCCTAAACACCTGCACCCTCCTTTACTGCCCAATTCACCTAAAAAAAGGATTTGGTGGCATTGATCAGGAAAATATGGATAGACTTCCAAGTGCAGAACCATCACAAGGTTGAAGGAAAGAGAAATTCCTTGCTGCTGACTTTGCACAACTAACCATCCATCCATCCAACCTCTCACAACAATTTCCTCTCATTATTATAAAGAAAGGCCTACTATTACTATGGAACTGGATGTTCTTTTCCTCACTGTAAAAGACAAGACTGTTTCCAAATATCAGCAATGTGCATCTTGCTATTCAAAAATTCTCTCAGATTATTTAATCTCATTACTATCACTGATAAGGATATAGCAAACATCAAATTCCCTTGATGAGGAACTAAGTGATAAAAACCTCCAGAAAGATTTGTCATGTCCTAAAATACAATTCTTGCTATTAAGCAGGAAACACTTAAAGCAGGAAAACCTACACTTAAGTAGGAAAACCATTGTAATTCAACTGATCAGGCAGTCATTATGTAAGCACAGAAAGGGACACAATGCCAAAGCATGTACTATTGCAAGTTCAGAAATTCTCCTTGTAAAATATTCTATCACACTTAAAATATCAAATCTCTGCATCTCTAAAGAGGAAGCCAAAACTAATGTCGTAACTGCTTATGTTTGTTTTTAAACATTTTTACTTTTTTCTTCACAAAAGGCAGGAAAAAGACAAACCACAGAAAAAAAAATCATGGGTAGCTTTTTTACCTATCATTTCTTTTCCTTCTATCACATCCTTTCTTCAGCCTCTGGTTATCATCCAGAAGAGAAATGTGTAACAAGTTATTACCTGGTTTTGATCCCCTTAAAAACAAATCTGCAATCAAGATGAATCAACGGTGATTTAGCACATTACAAAATATGCAAACAAGTAGGATGAATGCATGTGACATCAGCAACAACCAGTGTTAGTCAAGAATTGTGCCAGTGTGCTCCAAAGCTGAGCCACATTAGCTCTATATGATACTGCATGAAGCTCAGAATAAAAAGAAAATCATGGGTTTCAGCTTTCCTTCATTTATATTGATGTCTGTTTTATACCACAATGTTACTCCAGTGAGGAGAGAATCAGCCAGTGCTTCCCCAAAGAAGTTTTGGGAACAAAATTGCAAGCATCACAGGCATTAAGTTACACCAAATAAGTATTCACCCAGCAAAAGAAAGGTCTGTCACCCACACTCTTTCAAAACTATCAGAACTTAACAGATATTCCAGGCTTCCTTTTAAACTTCACTCCAAATGTGTGAGCAGTTTATAAAATTTGCAATATTAGCAGATTGATAGAAAAGTTGGTCTTCTCTGTACCACTCTGCTATAAAAAAAAAGTAAGTAATGATTAGGTTGACCAAAGCTGACATGCCATTTCAGAGGCAACTACACTCTGATAAGCCACGGCTCCAGCTTCTTGCCTGAAATGATTCTGAGCAAATAGCTCAACGTGGTGGACAAAAGAGCAGCAGGCATACTCTTATTATTAACTTACTCCTCTTTAAATAGCCTCCATCTTTGCTGCTCCTTACTTACATCTAATTAATCTCACTGAGTATTGATGTCATAACCAAAGCTACATGTCGCTGGTGGGGAAGTGAATCAGATCCAGAACAGCAAAGCAAACTCATCAGTGCATTAAAAGTTTAAAGTATGAGAGGGGGGGAGAAAGACCTCTCAAGCTATACCTACTGGGAAAAGATGCTTCTCTCTGGGAACAAGATAAAAAAGGTCTCAAGGAGCAACCAGACAGACATAAAAAGAGAAAGCTTTTTTTTTTTTTT
>VZRS01001086.1:560779-585620 GCA_013398055.1 Ifrita kowaldi
TTGCTTTCAGTGCCATAAGGTTCTAAGCACAAAAGGAATTAGGCATGTGTGACATTTATTTTTTATGGCAAATACACACGTTCAGCTGCTTAACTCAACTTTTACAGAAGTGAAGTCTTCAATCAAGCATCACTAAATACAACCTCTTTTCACAAGCTGTATTTCTCCACGGCAGAAGGCATAAAGGAGTCTGGCTTTCCATAATCAACACACAGATATGCTAACCAATACTTTGCTTCTTAATTTCAGTCAGTTCACTATTTAGAGAGGAAAAACTTCATAGCATATCAGAAAATGTTATGGACATTACACTTTAAAATTTGCTTGGATGCCAACTAGTGTTGGCCCAGTGTGTATGAAGTGGAAGGAAACACCCTTCCTCTTGGGATACTGGTCCCATGTTGGGTTTTACTACAACCACGAACTTTTCCCCAGTAGTGTGAACAGCTTTTTCCCCAGCAGGAAATAAACCAAGAACTTCAACTAAATTTTAACCCTTCTTCCTTTCCATGCATTGCTGCCTTTCTTTCATGAAGGCCAGTCCTCATGGGGAGAGCTGCATCAAGTTAATACCCACATTCACCCTGGTGTAGCCAGTATGGGTACCCTTATTCCTGAATGAAAGGACCTTTTCCTGGTTTAGCTTATGGTAGTCCAAGAAGGACTTCATCTAAACTAATGAAAACTTTAGGCCAGGCACATGCCAAGAATAGTTTGCCACTTTAATTGCCTTGGCAAAACACAGCACTTAAGCATTTATAGAACACATGTATAACACAGAGCAAAAACTGGTACTGGCTGCAACTCATTGCATCCCTCTCCCTCCTCTGCCAAGGGAGGGATGAGCATTGCTGTCCATCCAATAGCTTCCACCCTATCAGTTTTGACCAGACCTCTAAACTCTAAACAAAGAGGTTAGACCAGAAAAACAGCAGTGCAATTACACAACATCCATGCCAGGCTTCATAGCTGTACACTGGCATGTTACACCTGTGCAGCTAGGCTAGTATTCCTGATAAAACTCAGCCTGATAAAGCTGGAATATACTACACCACTTTGTGCATCTCATGAAGATACCTGCCATGCTTCCTTTTCCTTTGCAACAGAACACTGATGACACCTGAAGCCATATGTCCCACCAGAAATATGAATCCATGATGTGAATTTCTTACAGAAAGAGATGAAAGAAATTATTTTTCCTTATTCTGAAGATGGATCATTTAAATTCCCCTGCATGGCTTGCCAGTCCTTTAAAGCTTTTGTTACCCAGACAGTTTCTTCTTCTTCCCTGTAACCCTGATTCCTTGATTGTCAACAGCTGGAACTGATGGAGAAAAGTCAGACGTGTAAAATGGTTCTTGTGGAGCAAATTAGAGAAATGCAGTTTAGTTGGATTTTTTTTTTGTTAACAACAAAGGATCGTAAAAAAATTTTAATGAAAAGTGGCAACATAATAATATACTCTGGTAAATTAGGACAGGGTAGTAAGCGGTAATACAAAAGTCCATTTGTGACAGACACAGCAGGAGGTAGAACTCTCCCTTGTCCAATATTTCAAAAGCACTAGTTTTGTACACGCTCACTGATACTGTGAGCTCCCTAACAGGGATTCTTTGATCTTCTCCATTAAATACTTTTGTGGACACATTCTAAACTTGGTGAGAGAGGAAAATACTATTGTATGGAATAAAAGGAAAAAAAAACCATACCGAACTGTACACTCATACCTTTAAAATAGGGAAACATTTGTGACAGCTTGGTCTCAAAGTGGTACTTCAAAAAGCTTTTCTGTTGTTCACCTAAAGTATCTATTTCTTATTTTCATAAGGCATGGATCAAACCAAATCCAGACCCACTGAAGAGATGTTATGTAAGCCTGTTGCAAAACAAATACATTCTACTTAGTGGTTCAGATTGTATCCATACCTGTACTAGCGGGTTTGGATGCTCTTCCTTTAGGGACTGGTAGTAACAGTAATTCCAAAGACTGTGGTGGAGTTGCTTTCTCTTGTTTCATCTCTGCAAGCTGCAGGGGATCCTCAGGAACCAGTGATTTCTTCTTCTCAGCCAGGAGGGTGCCTGCAGCCCTTGCAGCAACCTCCTTGAGAAGGGCAGCTGAGGAGGTCATGGAAGCCAGGGAAAGGAAAGAGCTGGCCGGAGGCGGGTGCTCCTGCCCAGGAGTCATGCTTCTTTCACTCACTTTCTTAGATAAAGCTGCTAACGTGGAGCTGGCAGACTGAGAGCTAAAAGGTGAGGAAAAGGATTCGAATCTTACCGTGTCCTCAGTCCTGGAAAAAGATTTGTCCTGCAGAACGGCATTGGCTGCCGCTTTCAGCTTCAGGATAGCTGAATCAGGGGACAAACCACAGGTGGTGGTTGAGTTTGGCAACCACTTCCCTTGATTCCATATAAAGTGACTGCCTGCATTGTATTGGTCACTTTGTTCCTGTTTCTCAGCAAGCTTTCTGGCAAGCACACTTAGCTGCTGGGCATGGTGAGCAGGTGGAGAGAAGGAGATGTTTGAGCCAAGATTTACGGGGGACTCAACTCTGCCATTGACTGTAACAGCAGCATCCAGCTTGAGGGAGCCAGCCTCCAGGAGCCGCCTCAGGTTACTGCTCAGTGGCTTGTTTGGACCAGGAGGTTCCTCTTCACCCAGAGAGGACACATCTGGAGAAAGGTGCTCCTTGCTCTGCAGCGTGTCTCTTAGTGCCTCATTTTCAATGGATCCCAGCTCCGCTGTGTTGCTGCTCGGCGTCGCGCTTCCCAAAGAGGTATCGGGGGAGGTGGACTGCTCTTGGATTCTGTCCTCAAGAGACAACTTAAAGTTCTCCTGGACTTCTCCATACGATGCTTCTGAAGGAGTTTCTGAAGAATTCCCAAACCAGCGTTCTTCTTCACTGAGCTCACCTTCCACTTCTTCCTGTCTGGTACCATCTGTGTGGAACCATGAACAACAGCATTATTCCCAAATCTGCGTAAAGCCATTTCTTAGCACAAAGCATGACTGACCTCTGCATGACCCTCCTGAACAGTCCCCCAACACACCCCCCTAAAGTGCATGGGCTTGCAATCAGCCTGGATTCAGTGACCAGAAAAAAGAGCTTTTCAAAATGAGAAAATCTTTCTTACAAGACAAAATGATGACAAACCTGTCATCTTTCAGTCTGCCTAACTACAGCAGATAGAACTGCAACAATACATATAAACATAATATATATTCATATATTGCACACAATTCTTTATTGGCATAGTCTGTACATCCTGCAAAATATTATGAACTCTCTGGTATAAAGCAGGGATTTAACAGACCAGAAATTACTGGATACTTGTGTATTTCTACAGCCAGCACAGGTGTGCCTTCAAAGGCAGATCAGGTGTGCAGCTACTCAAATCTCAGACCAATCCTGCAGTGACCCCTATCTAAAATAAAATAAAATAAAATTTGTACCGATACTTCACAATTCTTTCCTGAATAGCTGTAATGACTAATACATGAATGCAGGCTAAAGCTCTCATCTCTCCAACAACTTGGGAAAGGAGTATCATCTACACAGAGTTGTCTTATACAGACACTAGTTGTTCTTATTTATTTGTCACTGTTTAATAAAGTCTTAAAGATCATCCTCAACTGAACTTAGCTTAGCTGAAGAGAAAAAAAAAAGAAGTGTGTTGGTCTCACTACAGTTAAGCTACATTTTCTCCTCTCTGGTAACTGCAACACACCTGAGTCTCTCCTGAGACCTAACTGCCAGTGTTTAAAGCACTGTGACCCTGGATTGCTCTTCTTCCTTACAGGGATTCAAAGTCATACAGATGTGACCAAGACTATTTTTTATTTTTTTTTGCAGATCTTCCTGCCCAATCAGAACACAGAAAATAACAACAGCAATGCTAGAATTAAACTCATTATCTTCTCTTGCCAGATACCTCTCACATTTCTTGCTTTTAGACTCAATGTCCCAAGCTGCACAAGCATCTTTGTAATCACACTACAGCAAGACAAAAGTATTTAATATAACCCTCCACTGACATTCTGGAAATAAGCCTGCATGATATGCATTGTGTCTATGATCGTGTATTATTCCCAGATTCCCAATTTAATTCCAGCAAATTACAAAACTTGGAGAGAAGTTAATGAATAAAAACTTAGATTTCTATTATTGCTTTGATCCAAAGAATTTAAGGAGGAAAGCCCCAGACAAATGTATCATGACTATAGAGATATAAACCTACACATTGAAAGCAAGGAATTTTTTTTTTTCTTTCATGTTATACAGAATATGAGGAACAGTCTCTCACAGGAAGTTTCTTTCACTCAAAACCCTTTGGAAAAAAAGACACTAATATTTTAGAAGTCTGCAATAAACACATTCAGTTACCTTAGATTAGTAATTCAAGCAGAAGGGGGCTAGCATATTCCCTTTTCAAAACAAACACAAGCCAAACAAGCTCTTAGCTAGAATTATTTTGGTATTGTCCAAGTTAACATCACAGGCTCAGCAATCACATGTGCATAAAGGCCAGTACCATGCACATGCAAATACAGGAGATAGATGCTAATCAGTTGAACCAGCACTTATGCAGGTTAAAGGAGAACTGAATGAATTCCCTTTTCACCCTGTGAACATTAAAAAAGTAACTTGAGCGTGTCTGTACAGCTGGGTGCACTCAGATGAGAGATCCATTCACTCATCCCAGATGCAAACAAGTTCTAGATTAGAAGCCAAAAAAGCATCTTACTGGCACTTTTTCTGAAGTAATACACCACGTGCAGGGCACATCCTCTGGGACACAGCCTGGAGCTGACACCACTACACAGCTCTGCAGCCAGAGCTAGCCTACTTCCTACCTCTTACACTTGGCTGTTTAAACAATCTCTCCTCTCCCATGCAAACTCCACTCTCTCTGTCTTTGTACTCCCCATCCATTCATAGGGAGGGAGAACTGCCTTTCCCTTCACCCAGAAAGCCATTCAAACATTACAGTCTGAGGGATACTTAAGTGTAAATGGATCCAAGAGGGAGTGGATTTCTGTGTTAGAGAAATATACAGCTTACTAAACCCCCAAACTTCTCTGTTCCTTGCCACATACCTCAATTTCTTTCTTGTTCCAGACATGCACATTCCACATTGGTCTTGCCTGTACAAAAGGGCAGCCACCACCATGTTATTGACAGGGAGCAGCAGGACTCTTCATTTAAAGGCTTGCTCCCAAGCCCAGGATTTCCCTCCTCTTTAGGTAACGCACTGAGAGCTCCCTCTCCTGTTGCTAATCTACCTGTGACCACTCAAGCCCTCTCAAAGCTCCATGCAGTCTCTATAATAAAGGACAAATTTCCTCTGCAGCCTCACTATCCCAAAAGCCAGCAGGGTACCTTTTTTTCCACCAGTGCAGTTTCTTTCTGTAGCCCGAAATCAGACCTCTAACTGCTGACACTGTTCTAATTTTCCTCTTCTCAGTAATTCCCAGCTGCTGCAGCACCAAGCCCACTGTATTTGAAGGCTGTGAGGTTAATGCTGAAAAAGCCAGCATCAGTGTCTTATCATGAGCTCAGTCAAGCCTCCCTTTAAACACCAGTGAATTGGTTTAGAAGCAGAACAGTGAAGCCTGGCAATTTCATTTCTAAGCAAAGTTGCCTTTCGAGGCCTTCAGGGCAGAATTTTAATTCACATTGACTTGTGAGCCTGAGAATTTGAACAAGCTTGAGAACTCCAGGAGAAATCAACCCAATTCAACAACTTCTTTATGATTTCAAATTATATAAAACCTTCCCTCAGAACTCAGGGGGTCCACGGGTCACCCAGACCAGGTTTGTCTGAAACAGGAGCCAACCTCCATGTGTCTGTCAAGAAATTTCAGCTGTATTTCACATCTGTGGCAGAAATCTGCATGACATGTTTTTCCCTCCTCTCACAACACTATGGAGCTCTTCTCACCACAATTCAACAGTCAAGACCTGTCAATACTGCTTCTTCCTGACTTCCAGAGCAATTCTGAAATGAGAACTGCTTCCCAAACCTTTTGCCACCGGCAGAGGCTAGTGGAAATTACAGACATCCTGCATGTTTCAGGACTATCACATCACAGCACCCCGGAGCCTCAAAGAAATATTTTCCATTCCTGTCAGCAGTGACAAAAGGCACCAAAGTACTGCTGGGTGACTGCTGCCACTGATGTAGCCCATGTATCCATCTCTGGCAAAGCCACAAATGTGTGCAGAAAGCACTGTTTGAAGAAGCGCCAGTTTTCCCCGCTCGCCAACTCATCTGCTTGTTTTCAAATACAGAGAAGTTCATTTTCCTCTTCAAGAGATCAGTTTGACAGACAAATCTTATTGATCCCAAAGTATGTTATTTCACTTTGTGACCATCTGCCCTTTTATTTAGAGTTGCTGATTAGAATCTGACCCTGGTGCCAATAGAAATGTAAATATTAACTTGCTCAAACTACTTATATCTGAAAACTGAAGAAGACAAACATGTTTGTTGATTTATACTCTGAGCCACTTGGTTCAAATGCTGGAAACTTTCACTGTACCCAGTGCAATGTACACATGCCATTCCTGAAAGTGGCAAGTGTGAGATGATCCACAGCTCCACTTTGTAGGACTTGGAGGGGAGAAATAGCAGTGATATTTCAGTTAGACCTACAGGAAAGGGAAGAGTCTCCAAGGTGCGTTACTGAGCAACAGACATGGGCAGTGAGAACACGATGGAAAGAACACCATTTGAAACACTAGAAATTATCTGAGAAGAGGCTACAGCTAAGGAACCCACCCCAGAGACTGATTTTTCATGCTAAGCAGGACAAAATTCCACTTTGATCATTCACTGTAATGAGTAAATTACAGAACTTCCATACAGAAATCCATATGCTACAGTGATATGAAACATATGGAAATTGTAATGATGGGATTACAGAATGAAAATTAAAGCAAATACAAAAGGAGATAGAAGTCAAATAATTTCAAAGAAATGCATACAGGAAATTTGTTGATGAGATAAATTAATCAAAATTGCCCTTTTTTCAGCACTTACATTTCAAGGAAAAACTGGGAACCTACAGAACCAGGATTTAAAGTTATAGGAGAGCCAAACCTCATCTTTATTATCTTGATATCAATTATCCTGATCTGTACAAGGATTTCAGACATGATCACTCAAGTTTGTGTCAATCTAAATAAAGTTACAATTGCATTTGTTGGCCATTTGACACCCAGATCATATTCCTAATTTTCTGCCCCAGCAACTCTATCATTTCATCTCTAGCACCTACCATAAACCATCCTTTGGAATATTTTACACTGAACACTGTACCTAGGCCTACTGAAAGAGCTGGGATTAAGTGATAGCTTTACACTAGGGAACTGAGGAGCTCTGCAAAGATACCTAAAGAATTTAAAAGAACGCATTAAACTTAAATGAAGCAGGAAGCCATCCAAAAGGAGTTCTGCGGAAACACTGACTGGCTCGGTTGAGCAATCAGTTTAAGGCCAAGTAAACAGGCAGATGCATCAAAAATAAGGCAGAGACAATACCTGAGCAAGCTAGGACTTAGCCTTGGGTGACTTTCATCAGCAACAGCTGGAAAAGTGGAATGAATGAAAAGAAGCAACCGTCGACAACCAAGAAGGCAAGGACAAGTGTAAAGGCCTTTAACCAGTCATGAACAAGGAGAGGTGAGACAGACAGTGAACTGGTATGCTCATATCTAGCCTCCAGGATGGGTTGTCTTGTTCTATTCCTTCCTGAATGCTTTCTTAGAACCCTCAAATAAGGACTAGGGAATCAGGCCACAGGCCAGAATTCACTGTCCTGGCAGTCGAGTTCAGGACACCCTCTCCTGCTGTAACCCAGGTTCCATCTTGATTGTTACCATCACCATCATATCCAAATAAGACAAGTTTTCCTATCACACGGTGGCTGTTAATTTAAGATCAGCACAGGCTCCCCATGTCTCCATCCTACCTCTGCAGACCAGATACTATGGAGGAGAAAAGAATGAAGGAGCTAAGCACCAAATACAACAGATACCTTTAGGTAAACTGTGTAAGTGCATCACTTTAGCAACAGTAAAGAATAATTACAAGAGACCACTTGCTAATATCACATCGCTTTCTAATTCACATTTTCTCTGGGTGTCAGCTGCACATAAGCCCTTGCTGATTTCACAATCAGGTACTATAGAAACCAGAAGGCACAGACCTAAAAATGACAGTCATATCTGGAAAGTCTATTCTGTGGTATCCTACATAAATTGCTCAGTCTAGCTGCCTGCCTACAAACTACCCTTTTGGTATTCAGGTTGATTTTTAAGCATTTCAAATTTAAAAAAACAAAATAGGGTGAGTGTAATGTCTTTGGGCTGAACAACTTTTATGGGTTCTCACACCCACCAAACCATGCACGTGTGTGTGCTCTAAGACTACCTCCAAGAAGCTGAGCACACGGTGCACCAACACCCCACAGTCTCCACCTCTATAAAGCACTTACAGCCCCATCTGATGAGGCTGCATACCCAGAGCAGCAGCTGTGTTGATTTTCCCATAGGGATGCTTGCTAGAAAATCATGATTTTAATAAAAACGCAAAGGCCTGCCTTAACTCCTTTTAATATATCTACAGCAGCAAATAAGACTTAAAAGCCACAGTTACATAAATAGTCATGTGCTAGAGTGCCCTTGGTCTCCCATTTTCCCTTCACGATTTCTGTGACCTATAATAGGTAAGCAGCACAGGAAGTCACCGTCCTCTTTGAATGGGATTTCTGGCTCGCTCCTTATCAACAGGATGATTATTCAACTCTTGACCTCCTCACAAAATGGTTTAGTAGTGTTGCTGGTGCTTGAACCAAATTTCTCTACTGCAGGCTGACCTAGAGAGAGCAGCACAGCTGCAAGAAGGATCTGCCAAAAAGCCACAGCTCTTCTGTTCTGTACTTCTCCCCTGTGTTTAGGTTATGTGAAAATACTCACACAATTAGACAGGGAAAGAAGCCCTAGGTAGGACTCTGTATTTCATCTCCACATCTTCCAAGATAATGATTTTCCTAACTGGAGGGAAGGAGAAGAGGGGAAAAGGAAGGCACAGCTTTTAAAGACAGGGCATATATTCCCTACTTTTATCCCTAACTTAAAGTGACTTTGAAAAAATCCACATACAAGAAAACCCCAGAATATTCACCTAACAATTTCTCTAGTACTGCTTTTTAGAAAAAGGACTCAAAGGCAAAGAAGATTAGAGAATGTTAATTATTTTGCAGTAACTAGAACTCTTCAAGATGCTTTGCCTATACACACAAACAACAGAATGTGCCCAAGTATTAAATATTCAGGTTTGCAAACTGCCAGACAGCCACAGAATACCAAAATGCATGTACAACACCTCAGTTTCCTCTCAAGGGAAGAATCCAAGTGTGATGGACTCTTCCAAGGAGAAACAGAATCAGGACAGATTACTGAAAAAGCTTGTCACAGACAACATAAAACTGCCTTTATTCCCTGTCCCTCAAAGGAGAGGAAAGTTGTGGTAGATGGGAAAGAGAGGCAGTGGCCTTCTACCTTCAGCCACAAGCCCCAGAATAAGTGTGCCGAGGGGTTTCATTACCTGCCAAAAAGATCCATCTTTTACTAGCAAGCATCCATGGAAGGGGACAGAAATACATGGTTTCTCCTGAGGAGAGCTGTCACTACTTGTTGAAGATTCTCAGGGCTGGCTGACAGACCACAAGATAGGACTTTACAAAGACAAGTCTGATCTCCCCCAAAAGCAAGTTCAAAAGAGAACTAGAATGATAGATGTTTGACATCTTGCCTCCAAGAAAGATTAGCTATTCTTCTGTTCTAGGCAGGAGGTTATAGTTAGTGGCTGTGGGATTAGTGTTTGAGGAGGGTTGCTTCCACTAGGTGTCAGGTATTTTAAGCAACAAAGGAACAGGCAGTGCAGTGAGGTGACAAAAGCTCAAGACCAACAGAAGTGGTGGTCCTGTGCCCTCCCTTAGATTTGCTCTGTTGTTTGACTGCTTCGTAAGCCAATTTCAACTCACTAATCTGGCAGAAAACTACTCACTCTGTCAAGAAAACAGGAAAAAAATTGATGCAAAGGAGACAGGAATGAGAAAACAGGCAGAGTCAACAATCTGAGCCACCTATCTCCTCTGGTCTTGTAGGGTGCAAAGTACATCACATCTTGCCAGTGAAAAACCAACAGAGGATTCTCTCTCTCATCCCAAACCTCAACAACATTGTACACCCCTCAGGGAAGAGCTGGCCTGTGCAGTCAAGATGGCCATAGCAGACCATATCATGCAGACTGCTTCAGAAGCCTCATCTGGGACATCTGTAGCTGGGCTGGCTACCACTCTGACCCTAATTTAAAAAAAAAAAACCCTCTTCTCTAGAACTGGTAGGCAGCATCTTCCTGAGAGAAGAAAAGTTCTAAAGACCCAGAAATAATATCTTAACAGTGAGGCACAGTAATCAGCAACCATGAAAGGAGGAGGGCAGAGCAGTATGTCTTATAAAGTAATAAATAACAATGTCACATATAAATAGTACACATGTATAATAATACATGTATTATATTTGCTTACTATAATTTAGAATTAGCTGATTCTAGCTGCATTTTGCCAGTATTTCAGGCTCAGTGAGTTTGAGGTGTGCACGTCAAACAGAACGGAACACACACGGCCTTAGAGAAGGGAAATGTTTTTGAAGACCACCTCTCAAGAGGTGGGCCACAAAAGAACAGCCTACACAGAAAGCTTCCATCAGCTGACTGCACCCAACTTGATCACCAGGGAGGTGATCCTGGCTTCTCTGCTCAGGCCTGGTGAGGCAAATCTGGAGTGCTGTGTTTGCTTCTGGGCTCCTCAGTACAAGAGAGACGTGGGGCTACGGCCCAGCAGAGAGCTACAAAGAACATTTAAGGGACTGGAGCATCTTTCTTACAAGAACAGGCTGAGAAAGTTGGACCCATTCAGCCTTGAGCAGAGACAACTGAGAAGGGACCATCAATGTATAAAAGTATCTAAAGGAGGGGTGCCAAGAGGATGGATCCAGGCTCTGCTCAGTGGTGCTGAGCGACAGGAGAAGAGGCAATGGCAGAAACTGATGCACAGGAAGTTGTACCTGAACGTGAGGAAGAACTTCCTCACTGTGCAGTGACCACACACTGGAACTGATTGTCCAGAGAGGAGTCTCCCCTGCTGGATATATTCAAGAACCATCTGGGCACAATCCAGTGCCAGGTGCTCTGGGATGACCCTGCTTGAGCAGGGAGGTTGGACCAGATGACCCACTGTGGTCCCCTCCAACCTGACCCATTCTGTGGTTCTGTGATCAACACACAGAAAAACTGGAGGCAAGGCATACAAAGACAGATGAATTTTATGATGGAGGTTTTCAGAAGAAGCAAATATTTCTGAGGTCAGTTTATACTGCAAAGGCTGCCTAGTAGCCCCAAGACAGGTTCATAAAACACATGAAGTGTCAGTAAAACAATAGAGAATCATGTTCCTTACAAAAGCTATTTTATGTTACCGATGTTCTTGCAACAGTTTTATGGAGACTGAGCAAAATACCACAGCCAGACTTACTGAAAGTTTCTTCCACAGGCCCTTACAGGCATCCTGTAATAACGTATAGTTGAGGCTGGGCACACATCTCATAAAGCACAAGATGATGACCAGACTGACTTACACACTTAAGGAATGTGGCCAACAGAAAACATGGAGTTGGTACATCAACATATCAAAAGAATTCACCTCTTCTTCCCAGTGTAAACAGAGAAGATGATGAACCATTTTCTATACAACCAAACAATTTTTTAGGCAGCAACTCCTGAGCCACATTAAAGTCCCTTATCAGGAATTTCAGACTTCCCTGTGTCTTTCAAAACCAGCTATGATATCAGTTTATGGCTCTGATAGATTATTATGAAGTTGAAGGAAAACTGTATGTGCAGGAGTTCCACTGCTATTCCCACAGCTCTGTTGGAAATGGGAAACAGCATTAACAATCAGGTGGTTCAAATGGCTCATGTGCAAGTCTATCCAGAGACATTCCCTGCACCTGGAATGGCTCTGTATCACTGACATCAGTGCACATTTGCCACTCACATGTAAAGTTCAGCACAGCAATTAAAAATTCTACCTTTTGTTAGTTATAAAGAAGCTTAAAAACTCCTTAAAATTGTTCCTAGTTAGCCAAAATTTACTTTGCTTGTTCATTTGTTTTGCTCTAGATAGATGTCTAAGGCAATAGGCTGCTGCAGTGAGAAAATACCAAATACCAAATGATAAAAGGGATGCTGGCACCTCCAAAATAAGAAGAGCTAAAGATTATTTTCAAGACTTCTCTTATCCTTAGTCCAAAGACAAGGCCTATCATGTCAGCCTACCTCATAAAGTAGGGAAAATATTCTACAATTTCATAACATGGGAAATGAAACCTCTACAAATTCTAGCAAACAATTTGGAAAAGCTGGCTACAACTAGAAAAGTCCGTAAAGGAGGAATTTTAGTTTCCACCCTAGATCAAATTATTGTGGGAGAATCACATGAATGCCAAATATTCAGTAAAGAAATCCATAATACTTTAAAGCCATCCTCCAATAACATCTAACTCCATGAATAAGATTTTATATCCTTTGGCAGGTCATTAATGAAACCTTCTTTAAGAAGTGGCTTGTGGAACACAGAACTAGTGTCTCTATTAGGAAATTCTAAGCAGAAACACAAAACTACCTTATCTTAAACATAGTCTAGCTGCAAACCAGAGGCTCAATTACTCATTTCCAAATGGCTACGTGCTTTGTGGTAGTTCAGTTCTCAGTCACAGAAGCCTCCCCACCAAAACTGAAGTAATTGTGAATACTACAGTTTCTTGGGTCACATTTTGTATCCTCTAGGTGCCAAAAAAAACCCCCCAAAACCCCCCCAGGAAAGCTTGCTTTCTAATCTTCATCTAACCTGGTAACAAATAAAATTGGTGGTCTGGTCTATTTTGCATACCCATGTACTCTGGTCTTGAGCTACAGCAACAAACTGCCTGCTCTTACTGAGTGCCTTCACCAGCCAACAATTCATCTTAATTAAGGCCTGCCCCTGACCTGCCACCTCCCCAGAACTGGCTGCAGTGATAGCTGTCTCAACTCTTTACTGCGACAAAATGCATCTTCATTGCCTGAAATGCACTGCAAACCTCAGCAGCCACAACCCCAACAGTAAAAAAAAGGAGGCACGGGAATTCTCAAATATTCCTCTCAATTTACAGCAGCCAAGAACAAAGTGATCCATTTGTGGCACAGATTATTGCACTACTGATTAACCCTCAATAGGTGTGACTCATTTTAGTGGGGCTTGTCATTTAAAATTGACAGGGTCACCACAGCAACGTGATTTTAGTAGCCCTTATAGGTGGAAAGGAAGCAGAGGAGAAGTTGCAAGCATCAATGCAGCTGGCAAAAAAAGTGAGAAAGGAGTTCAAACATACCACTTTGTTGCATACAGACAATTTGCAATGAAAATTAGTAATTTCCTGATCACAACTGCAATGTAGCATTATGGCCTAGGAATGGCCACAAGTTTACAAAAGTTCTCACACTACCTTAAAGACTAAAATCGATTTAAAAGCTCCACGAAAAAGCTGTGAATCACCTATGTTCTGAGCTGTGCTGTGCATAGCAATCCCCAACTTTTTCCTAAGAGACCAGCCATTGACCAAAGGCCTAAGTGAGGCACTGCAACCACGCTGGCTGATTACCTGCTCCTTCACCCATTCATTCTGAGAAGCTACCCTCATGTGTTGTACACACCATATAGGATCGTGCCCTTAAGCAATCCAGAGTAAATTTACCATAGCCACCACGATGTATCAGAAAAAATTGTCTGCTAAGGTTGATAAATCAGTCAATTACCTGCTTCCTTGACTTTTATTCTTGTGTAAATGTTTTCAACCTGACATTAGCAATACCTATAAGAAGACGACCTGCCCATTGCCAAAACCAACTATTAAAATTACTAGCAAATCCTTAACTACTATAAACAAGATTACAACTTATTTCACAAGCTTATTTTAAAAAGGTTTCTAAATACCAAAATGATAGCTCCAGAAAATAAAGCTCCCTTGCTGTCATTATTTGAGGCTGCTGTTTCCACATTAACTCCGGCTCTGTGTAGGACCCTCAGAGTTCCCTCAGCCCACCTGAACACCACAGCAAGAGCAGCTGCTGGCTCCCCATCACTACTCCTTGCCTGGCTGAGTACAAACACAGGGCAGGAGGCTCCCAGTCTCTTCTCAACTCCTCCTATGAGGTCTAAACCACCTTCCTCGCCAAGCCATGCACTGCACTCACATCTATAAAACAGGGAGAAATCATTAACATACAGAGGAAGGTAAAGACAAGCAAATACTACTGAAGCACTGCAGTCACTGATTTCATCTTCAAGGCAGGGCTGCTTCAATGCCCCTGGTGGGAATCTAAAGAACAGTTCAATTCTCACAGGTGGCATAAGAGCGTCGAAAACCCACAGACCATCGTCCTTGCCAGTGAGCTGATTTGGGCTAAAAATGGAGTATTAAACCTATGGCAAGGTAGATGCACATGATCTCAGGTAAGATTTCCCTTTCCATACCTCCTCTCTCACTAGTTATAACAAGAGATTCCCAGAACAGCAGAACAGAAAATAGCTAATGCACAGATGCTGAAACCAAAAAAATAATTACCTATTTCATCCTTCCTCCTCTACACACATAAGTTATTAAATACAATGGACTGTGCAACAGAACTGGTTTCCTGTATCTCTTCAAAGGCATAGCAAAGTTTTGAAATCGAGAGGTGACAAACTCTGACCAGGGTTTCTACAGGGACAGACTGATATAAGTCTAGCACAGCTCCAATACTTGAGGAAAGCTCTGTTAGAAGTTTTCAGCAGCACTGCAGAACATACAGCAGCATCCAAAACACATCTAGTCATTTAAAGGAGAATGTTTTCCAACTTTTTCCCCCACTGACCTCTGAGGGACAACTGCTCTACAGATGCACGACCTCAATGACTTAGCACAGCTTCCCCAAGAAACTACTAAGTCTATCTTTCCTACGGGACATAAATAGAACACAGGCTTTCTTTCAGGCTGAAACTATTTTTTTGTTTGGTCCTATGTGCCTAGGACAGGAGGTCAACTTCCTGGCTTGTACTCCTATGCACTATATGTAACCAACAAAGGTGGAGGAAACAGTACTTCCTTGTCTCTCATGCACAAGGTAATCTTGGAGGGCACTTCTGATGTCTTACTGCTCCGACAGAAAACAGAAATTCAGGAGACAGTCAGCTGAAAGAGCAATCAGAAGTCCTACAGAAGAACGTGGTATTTCTGATCTGCCTTCTCCACAACTACTGTCTCTAATTTCCTAAGCCAGGACAAAAATGTCAGGGATAATACAAATGGCAACCTTTGCTTTTCTCTCCAAGGCTTAAAGGCATATTGTAGCTTCTCTTGAACCAGTTCCAAATAAATTCTCTTTCTATTAACTTCTGATACCACCAGTAGCATTCAGGGTGTGACACTGATAAAGTACTGCTATGGCCAAAATGAAAAATGGCTATTTCTCTCTCTACTTTCCTACCTTTTCCTGACCAATCTTCTCCATCTGGCATAGAAAACTTGCCATAAATACTGACTGGCAAAGGGTAAAAAAGAGAAGAAGCATCAGTGATAAAAGCAGCGATTACACCGCAAGTGGTTTTGAAGAAAAAGAAGAAGAAAAATAGATCTCATTGGTATAGTATTACTACACAAGGATTAAAGCTGAAAAAAGCTGTGTGTGAAGCTCTGCCAATAGGTGTGAAGATTCTCTAAAGAAAACTTCCTGTTGAGCCACAAGGAAAAAAACCCCAACCAAACAAGCACTCAAAAAGAGAGAGATCTAATGTCTGTATACTATTCTGCTGAGCCTCCAACATCCCCACAATCATCATATACCCCAACAACTCTGTCATTGCAATCTAGAACTCTTGGACCCAAAAACTGTTTAAGGAACAGTTACGGCTTGCAGCACCAGTAAAATAGCAAGAGAAAAATTCTTGCTTGCCAAAAGGAGGTTTTCATCTCCCAGGCACAAGGTTAACCCAGGTAGCTTCTGGGGAAGGAAGAAGAACATATTCTCTCTGTCTCTTTATTGCTGTAGGTGTCTGGCTGGCTGCTCTTCACAGAAAGGACATATTGGAGTTTGAAGAATTGTCAAAGAACTGGTTGTGTTTGCCTACCTTGATGAGATGATGTGCTGTTGAACATCCTGACCTAGGCCTACTTTGACTTTTTGGTTAGCTCATTATTTCCTTCTCTGAGCATGAACAAGACATCACAGCTTCCCAACAATCCCAGTGGCATCCTGGCAAAAGCAGTTCATTCCACTTGATCCGGAAGAATCGCTACCGCTACACATTCAATAGTCCCAACACTTCTGTCTGATTTACGTGCAGGGCCAGGTTCTCTCCTGTGAGATACCTGGGTATTTCACAAAGGAAAAACACAACAAGAGCTCTGATTGTCCCTTGTGTTTTCTAACCCAGCCTCAGCCTGGAGACCAGCTTAGCAGCAGCAGCAGCTGGAAATGGCTCTTAAGTAGCAGTAAGTAGATCAGAATGCATTCCAGCTGTGGCTTCATCTCTAACCCTTCCCATCTCTGATTCAAAGCCTATTCCAAGCTGCAGTGATATGAAGATGTATGAAATAACAGGATTATTTCTCTCCTTGAAACATCCCCATGCAATGAGAATCCCCAACTGGGGACCAAGGCAACTTCCATAACATTTGCATCACCCTAGCACTACAAGGGAGATCAAAGGAAGGCCGCAAAGATGGCCCATTCCTGATAATAAAGTTCAATTTAAAGAATAATGTTAAGAGAACTCACTGAAGTCAAATTATTCTAAATATTGAAGTCAGAAAGGTAGTGGCAGCAAATACTGTGAACTCTCTTTCCCTTTTATTAACATACAGACAGAGAAAAACACACTTTAAGCACTCAAAGCACTGACTCTTAAAAAAGAACTTTTAAAATATATGAAATTGTTGCTTTAGAACACATTTATTAAAGATGTTCCAGGGATCAATAAAGTAAGAGAAACAACAAAGTCAACTAGAAATCCCTGTCATCTTAATATGCAGGTGGCAATAAACAGAACACGGGAAGCCTCAGATCAAGGTGCTACAGTGCCTGTAATTATCCCTACTGTGCTCACAATCCCTACCAAGGGGTCACAAAGCAAAGGGAGGAGCTCACAAACTGTGTGGATGGCAATATTCAACCACAGCAGGTGACAACAACCAGAGTACCTGCTTTAACAAAGATCTCTTTTGGTTTTGACTAGTTTCTGTTTATTTTTGCTATAAGCAACTTCTCTTGCTCTATTTCTGATAAATAATGGGCTCCTCAGCATTTTCCTCTGCCCCATTACTCACCTGAGGTGTTTTGCTCTCATTAGCTTTCCAACTGGTTCAGAAACAAAAGGTTTAGGTTTCAGATACTGAAATTATTCCCTCCTGTACGTGTCACAGGAATCTAGTTGCCTATAATTTAATCTTTTCCTCTCTCCCATTGTCAGATTAAAACATGGCAGATTATATTCCCTGTGTTTCTAATTCCTCCTGCGAGGATGATATTATGGTAACATATCTAAGAGAAGCTTCAAGAAGTGTTTATTTTGTCTTGCTGTGCCTGCTACCAAAGACAGCTGCTTTCTCTGTCCCTGAGAGGATTGCTTGGGGTTAACAAGCAAAGCCAAATAAGAGAGGATTAGGAAGCTACTCATAGTGGTAGGAGAGCACACAGCAGCAGACCATGTGGAATAGGCACTGCTCACTCCCAGACACGTGGTTTTAGGCACTACACCTCAGCTTTCACCCGTAAGAAGTCAAAGGTCACATAATTAATGTGCAAGCACTCAATGAGAAGTGGACATTCCTCAAACCTTATCTTATTTTAAAGAAATTTAGGATTCAGTGCCAAGCTCCCAGTACAAGAAACTATGGCTATGGCTACTTAGGGTACAGACACCACAGAAATGACAACAACCTGTTTCGACATTCTGCCTAAAAATCCAACTAAAATTTAGATGTAGAGGAATAGCTAGAAGTGAACAAGTTTCACGTTCATGTCCAATCCATTCCTGCTAAACAAACAAACAAACAGGTGTGACAATGATCGTGGAATTTGATTTTATTTTTCCAAAGTGCATTTCTCAGCTGAGAACTCCGTGGGCTTTACCAAGAACTTTTATGCAGGCCAGTAAATGCCTTCAAAGACAACAAATCTGATTCTCCTGAGAGTGTGTCCATACTAAATAACGCAGTGCTATGTGGCGATATCTGAGGCAGCTGGAGCATACCCACAAGTAGTAGAGCTGAATTAACCTGGGCACACTGCTGTGATAACAGCCTCCTGTACACAAGGCAGCTTATTTAGAGCTTGCTTTGTTATCTCAGCATGGCACAGCACTGTGCAGGAAGACAATATAAACAATTATGATGAAGCCTATTTAGGCCTTATGGGCAATGTTCAAGTACCTCAAGGTGGGCAGAAGAGCCCCCTTCAGAGTTATTCGCTGTGCAAAGAACTCCCTTTGGCAACGCAGAATTGACAAAAGGATTATGTCAGCCTTTCCTTCCCAGAACGAGGAGCAGGGTGAGAGCCTGGGGGCAGCAGAAATTAGAGCAACTCTAGGCTGTTATGCTTACTCTGGTGCCTGAGAAGGGCTCCTCGTGGGCTTGAAGTGCCAGAAACACAGAGGTAGGTAAGAGGAAGTTCTGCTCCAAACACATAGAGAAATGGGTCCTCAGTCATTAGTTGCCAGGTCTAGATTTGGCACAGGGGTTTATAAAGGGAGAGACTCTGGCTGTGCTTCAGGAAAGCATGCAAACACAGCTACAGCACCAACTGCTATCTAAATACACTTGTCTGCCACCCTCTCTGTTCCTTACTTATCACTCCAGATAATGATCAGCGAGTTGGGGAAGATCTGTTCGTATTTTAATTTTTGAGATGAGCAATTATTTGTCCTACTACACAAATCAAAGTGAAGTCTAGAAGCTTGCAAAGAATTTGTGTTCATTAAAGTCACACATGGGGATTATTCATTAAGTTAAATACATACTTAGTAAAACCAGCAGTTCTTTTAATCCATTTTTCTAGAAGTTACTTGCCCTGATACAGCATCTTACAAAAATCTAGCAGGCACCAAGATTCAGGACATGTCCAAAACATTCATTCAAAAGAAGAAGTTGTAATTTTAAAGCAAGCTTGTGCCAAATCTTCTCCCTTTCAGAAACTTTCAAATAAAACTTGAGACCATGAAGGAAAGAATTCTTTGTACCTGCACAGAAAACCCCTGCAACAGAGGAAAACCACATCCAAGCTGCAAACCCCAGATGTGGGCCAGCAGAGCTACAAACTGTTCTTGAGGAAGGGAATCCTTAGAGTAGGGCCATGCAGAATTCAAAGGGATGATGCAGTAGCTTGGCTTTGAGTTGCTTCAAAAATGTTATTTCTACCCTAGTGAGAGCACCCCAATTAAAAGAAACAAAACAGTGCAGATTGTTTGGAACCTAATTTCATCTGCTGAAACTGCTGATTATACCACTCATTACAAGACTGCTACCACTTGGTAACCCTTTAATTTTTAATGGGATTTATTCTAAACAGCAACTAAATCATCAGTCTTGCATGCAACCTTCTCTCTCTCTTGGTCTGCTGTGCTATCAGCACTAGTCACTCTTTCCCCTCTGCTTCCAGTCCTGTTACCTAAGTACTGAAATGAATGAGGGAAAGGACTATTCATGCAGACCAGTTTTTCTCTCTTTACTGCATGTTTCTCAGAGAAAAAAACCTCCAAACACGAATTTTGTGTCATTCCAAATTACCCAAATTCAGACTGTGGATTCTTAAACCTACAAAGTGGAACAGGCTTATCCTAGTGTTAGGCTTAACTTGGAACTCCACTACTCAGTATAATTACACCACAACCAAGGAAATCCCTGAAAGGCAGGAGAAATTTTAAGGAACAGAGCTAACTTCTAAAGTGCTGGGTTTAGACAGGACAGTCAAAATATTTGGTGCCTAGACCAAAAAAGCATTCCAGGCAAGGGAAAGAGAAACCGTCTTTGGGAGCATAACACTACCATAAAGGTGACTTGTAAGTTAGTCTGCAAAAAAGAAAACCTGAAAGACAAGCTTTCATGTGAGCTTATGGGTACAAGTTGCTGAATCCTTCACTACAGTAGCCACAATACAGTGTATAACTGCAGCATTGATGCTGTCTGTACCCTAGAGCATGCATCCCTTCAAATGAAGTATGGGTCAAGTCTCAGTTTTATTACTTAACTACATTTAAAAAAAGAAAATCCCTGGAGAAAGGGATATTATCCACCTTTTTGAAAGCTTGTTTTTCCTTCAGCCCAATTTACTATTCTTCTTGCCCATATCAACACTTAGCATGTATTGTTCAGAGAATACATTTGAAGTAGAACAAAAGTTTTACTTTGGGGGAGCAGAGAGAGAGGAAGAAAACTGCCCCCATTCCCATGAAAACTGGATTCTGTTACATACCACTGGCTACTTTGCAGTCCAGGTATTTAGCATGTTATTTTTGAAAGGCATATGATACTTTAGCCTCCAAACATCCTGGAGGGATTTGTATGCGCAAACCCAAATGATACAAATCATGTACCATGAACAGCAAACTAGGCAACAAAAAATGCTATACTAGGAAACAAAACAAAATGTTATTTAGAAGATATACTCTTAAAGAACGCCAGAGTCATGCTTGAAAAGCTGCAATAGTAAAGAGATTCCACACACAATCCATATCAGCTCTCCCTAACCATCCGAACTCATGCCCATATTATGATTTCTTTGCAATGTGAAAGGGAAAAAAGAAAGTCCTCTATACAGTGCTTCATGACAAATCACATGCCTTGTGAAGCTTCATGTTAGAAACCCTTTTAACTTCCAAAAAGTCCTCTTTTGTAGGTCATGCTCTCATTATCTTGCTCTGGGATCTGGTCTGATTAAATTATAGGAAATTACTAATACTTCACTTTGAACAGCCAGCTCCTCCTGGCTCCTCTTCTTCCTTCTTTTTTTTCTAAACTTAATTCCTCCTACTCCTGCCTTCTTACATATGAAAAAGACAACAATCACTCTGCTACAAAGATTAAGTCATACTCATTCTTCATCCATTTTAAAAGTAGAAATGCATTCTGTCTGCATGCTCCTACATTTCCCATTCCACTGCTCTCCCTGCCGGTTTTCCTGTTTGGTGAACTATAAAGTTTGCAGTTTTGTTCTAAACATTTGGCACCCCTACCCCCCCTAAAATCTCACTCATAAGATCCTAAAGACTTCACTAACTTAATGAGCACAACACTGACTCTTCAGCAGCCCCATCTATACCCCAGTGTGATTTATCTATATTGTGTACCATCAGACAACACTAAGAAAACACCTGCCATTGATGTGCTTTAGACACTTAGCACTGAATCATCTTGTAAAACTGACTTAGTTCACATAAAAAAAAAAAAATCAGCATACAAATCTAAAGAGAGAGACTTTACATGTCAGAAGGGATCCCTATAAAGGGAGAAGGTATTTTTGAAAAGTCTGTGAGGTCTTCACTTGCACAAGAGGGACAAAATGAGAAAAGTGTTTTCGGATAGAGTAATGGGGTTGTTACTCAATCCACCAAAAGGCTGCTGTTCATTTTAGAGGTTCATTAGAGTACCACCAAGACAACCCTAATGAGAGCACTGAAATTATTAACCTAATCATACCAAGAATAATAATTTTCCCTATGTGGATCCTCTTGTGGACTATGTGCTATATCAAGATCCCCGCAGTGGTAAGAGGTCAAAAATAGTAAACACGTTAGAAGAATAAATAAAACATGCTAGAAGAATAAATAAGAGCTTCCCCTCATACATGCCATGTTTGCTAGTAAAGTAATAAACTCATTTGAAAGATAAAGATTCCTTTTCCAGGCAAAAGTGTTTTGTCTTGGAGGAAACCCTTAAATACTAAATGACAATAAAGGTGTTCCTGACATTGGGAAGCCTTTTGAAAAACCTACGTAACGCATCCTTTCTTGCTATCAGAAAGTACCAGATGAAGTGAGCTGCAGAAATAAAAAAATCAAGGAAGCTCTAAATCACTGTTAATTTACTTGTTTGACACCATTTCTTTGTCCTCTGATGATATAATTGAGCAATAAAAACACAATATAATAAAAAGCTTCACAGAGTTCAAGTGTTTTTTTACTGTATAGAAACAGCTGAACACTTCAACAGAGTATCTGGAACATCCAACACTGTATCTGACCATGAAAGCCAGAAGAGTTACACCCCCTCATAATCAGATATCCAGCTTTTGATATTGAAGCTAATATTGTATCAATTCTGTATCTCCTCCTTTAACAAAAAAAATCTAACAGAAACTGCCACTACAGTTTGTCCTGCATTGAAAACATTCCTCAGAAGCTAGCAGCAGCTCAGACTCCTCAATGCAACATTTAATTCTGCCTGAGACTCCGTAATAAATGCAAGCTTTGAATAAATGGAATTGTGGCATTCATTCGCAAATTGCATTGCTGACAAGCCTCCGAGACAGAATCAAACCCCAAGGAGTATCGATTGCTGCACTTAAGGCAACGTAGTGCTCTGGATCTTAAACATTTACTCGAGTGCCTGAAGACTTCCCAAAACTTTTACTTTTCAGGCTGAGCTCTTCTGAGTCACATCAAGCAGTTCAGAGGTAGCAGACTTCCAGGAAGCCTCAGTAAAGAAAATAACAGCCTGAGGTAGAATGGAAAGCGAGGCAAAAAGGAGAAGAAAGACAGGGTTGTGTTTATGCATATATTTTTAAAGATTCTTATGCTGAGTAAATGAGAAACAAATATCTAACTGCTAAAGTAGCTGAAAGGGAAAACAAACTTTAACGCACACACACACACACACACCGGAATGAGCAAAACTCCTTAAAACATTCCAGTGAAAATGAATTGACTCGTCCAAGTTAGCCACATCCAAATGTAATCATAGGACACACATGTACTGGGCAAAATTTTAAGTTATAGGCTTAATTCTGCCATTGTAAACTGAGTCTACACTGCAATAGCATTTAGTTTGGGTATGAACGAGCCATTGTCTATCCAGGAACTCCTAAAGCCCTTTCTTCATTCATTTGTATCTTAAATTAAGAAGGATGCACTTTCTTTGTGTTTCACAGAGTATGATTGAAGACATTCTGCTGGCATCTGTGACTAACCAGTTCCCTGAACCTGACTTCTTTGGACACAAAAACTCCACTTTACAATACATGTAAATACTGGAGTCTCAAAGGGCCCATCCATCTGACTGAACCCTGAGGTTCATCCTGCTTTGAGCAGCAGGCTAGGCCACATGACCTCCAAAGAACCCTTCCAAACTAAATTATGTTGTAAACAACTCCAGTGACTGAAAGCTCAACCTTAACTATGCCCTTTTAAGCAGATGTCACCAAAACACACTATTATTGCATCTAATAATATCAATCCTTCTCTTCCTTCAAACACTGAGGCGTCAGTAGCTAGCAACTCCCTTGGAACTGAATTAAACTCTTGCAGCAGCCTCGTACATCTCCAGCAAACTCTTGTACAGAGAACTTCTTCACCACGGCATGTTTCTTGGCAGTGCAGTCTTCTCAAGTGAAACTACCTCTAAACGTAGGTGAGGGCTGTCCAGTGGAGTCAGTGGGCAGAAGTATAAAATCAGAGTACTAGTCAGCAGTGACAGCAATCCTCAGGTGCACTGCAGGGTACATAACAACTTATAAGGAATTAATTAAGGCCTAGAAACCCTGAGAACGCAGCTTCCTACCCAAACGGTATTACAGTCGACAAGCATTTGCCACACTAAGTTACATTTGCTCAGTTACAATGTAACACTCACAAATTATTCTGTGTATCAACATCTGACTATTTATTTCCCAAACAACTGCAACAGAATCCAAAATATCCCAGGGAGGTTCAGTAAGATGCTACATCACTTAGGCGTCCTGGAGAGCATTCACGCACCAGCAGCAACCTGTAACATGACTAGGGAGTGAATCACAGCGCCATGCCCTCGGTGGGGCAGAGACAAGGTTGAGCACAGCAGCTGACAGCTTCTTTTGGGATGAACGTGGGGCACTTCACATTCTTCGGCCACCACTAATATCTCAAAATGAAATACATTCTCTGTCCTGCTAAGAAATGTGTTGCTAAAACCAGCGAGAATCAGAGAATAAAAATGTCTTTTACACTGAGTACCCATTAAAGCAACATGTTGCTTAAGAAACACAAAACAAAAAAGCCACCCAAACCAAATCGCTATTTACAGCATCTGCACACTGAATTCCAAGGTATTTTCTGAATCTAAAACAGTATTATTCTGAGTTATCTACAGTATTATTACTATTGTCAATAATAGCTTTTGATCCATTGCAATCTAGTTGCAAAATAAATTAAAATAAATAAATCCCACTGAAAGGTAGCATTCGTGTGGGACATATGGCGGGTGTGCCTTTTGCACATCAGGAGGAAAAAAAACTCCTCCCATGAACTGAACTAAAAAATTAATCCGAAAGAAGTACAAATTAGGCCGTGTATTAAAAAAAAATAAATCTAAAAATATCAAAATAATAACACACGCCGAACTCTATCCACACAATGAAGGCAATTGTTCCCCAGCCCAGAAAAAGCCGTGACTTCCCCCGGCGCGGCGGTCAGGAGGTCGGGGCCGCGGGCGGCCTCAGCCGCAACCCGGAGG
>VZRS01001089.1:0-13382 GCA_013398055.1 Ifrita kowaldi
AAGGACACCAAATTAGTTAAACAAGTATTTCCCTTTGAGAGCCCATGGTGACTATAAATTCTTCTTTAGATGTCTTTCAATAGCACCCAGCATAATTTCCCCCATAGTTTTCCTGGGACTGAGGTTAGACTAACAGGTCTGTAGTTCTCTGAGTCTTCCCTCACATACTTTGTTGTAGGTGGGACTAACATCCAGTCAGCAGGGACATCCCCAGACTCCCAAGACCCTTGGTAGATGATCAGGAGGGGCCCTGCCATAAAATCTGCAGGCTCCTTCGGACCTCTAGTGTGAATCTCATCAGGCCCCATGGGCTTGTAAGCATTCACCTGGTAGAGCTGGTCCCTTGCAATTTCAGTGTCCACGAACGGAAGGTCACTGATGTCACACTCGCGGTCCTTCAACTCAGGGCACAGCGCAGCCCAAGGTCTATCGTTATTAAAGGCTGAGGACAAAAAAAAGCTTTGAATGGCTTAACTACCACAGAAGTCGCCATGCATATTGCCTTTCTCGCTTGGAAGGAGCGGGGATTTCTTCCAGGCTGTGAGGGACCTTTGCGGTTCCACCGCCCCGGNAGCCTGCTCCAGTGTTTGACCACCCACTTGGTGAAGAAATGCTTCTAAATGTCCAGTCTCAACCTGTTCTGGTGCAGCTTTGAACCATTCCCACACACCCTGCCACTGGGTAACAGGGAGAAGAGCTCAGCACCTCCCTCTCTACTTCTCCTCCTCTGGAAGCTGTGGACAGAGGTGAGGTTGCTGCTGAGCCTCCTTTTCTCCAAAGCAGACAAGCGCATTGAAGGACCTTCACATCCTTCTTAAATTGTGGTGCCCAGAACAGCAAATGATGCTCAAGATAAGGCTGCACCAGTCCTAAATACAGTGTAATAATCATCTTTAAGCCTAATGCTCCAATCTATCTAGGTCCCTCTGCAGGGTCTTCTCTCCCCCAAGAGAGTCAGCAGCACCTCCCAGTTTGGTATTATCAGCAAACTTCCTAATGGTGTATTCAGCTCCTGCACCCAGATCATTGGTAAATATATTGAACAGAACTGGCTTGAAAATTTAGCCCTGAGGAACAACACTGGTGACCACTGGCCAGCCAGACGTAGCCCCAGTCACTACAGCCCTTTGAGCTCTGCCCTTCAGCTGGTTCTTCACCCAGCACACCATGAACCACTCATCCCACAGCTGGACAACTTGGCCAGAAGGCTGCTGTGGGAGACAGTATCAAAAGCTGTGCTAAAATCCAGGAAAACTACATCCACTGCCTTCCCTTCATCCACTAGGCAGGTGACCTTATCATTGAAGGACACCAAATTAGTTAAACAAGTATTTCCCTTTGAGAGCCCATGGTGACTATAAATTCTTCTTTAGATGTCTTTCAATAGCACCCAGCATAATTTCCCCCATAGTTTTCCTGGGACTGAGGTTAGACTAACAGGTCTGTAGTTCTCTGAGTCTTCCCTCACATACTTTGTTGTAGGTGGGACTAACATCCAGTCAGCAGGGACATCCCCAGACTCCCAAGACCCTTGGTAGATGATCAGGAGGGGCCCTGCCATAAAATCTGCAGGCTCCTTCGGACCTCTAGTGTGAATCTCATCAGGCCCCATGGGCTTGTAAGCATTCACCTGGTAGAGCTGGTCCCTTGCAATTTCAGTGTCCACGAACGGAAGGTCACTGATGTCACACTCGCGGTCCTTCAACTCAGGGCACAGCGCAGCCCAAGGTCTATCGTTATTAAAGGCTGAGGACAAAAAAAAGCTTTGAATGGCTTAACTACCACAGAAGTCGCCATGCATATTGCCTTTCTCGCTTGGAAGGAGCGGGGATTTCTTCCAGGCTGTGAGGGACCTTTGCGGTTCCACCGCCCCGGCCTTGTTGTTACGGCGGCCTGTGTAGGCGCCACGTTACCGCGAGGGGGCGCCCTCCGCCCGCGGCGGAGTGGGAGCGCTCGGGCCCCGCCGGGAGCGCGGCCTGAAAATCTGGGAATGTTCCTCATGGAGCTCAGCGCAGGGCTTTGTAAACAAGCGCTTTCTGGGGCACAGGCGGCCAAGAAGGCCAGTGGCATCCTGGCCTGGATCAGCAATGGTGTGGCCAGCAGGACCAGGGCAGTGACCGTCCCCCTGTACGCGGCACTGCTGAGGCCACACCTCCAATCCTGTGCTCAGTTCTGGGCCCCGCACTGCAAGAAAGACACTGAGGGGCTGGAGCGTGTCCAGAGAAGGGCAGCGGAGCTGGGGGAGGGTCTGGAGCACAAGTCCTGTGAGGAGCAGCTGAGGGAGCTGGGGTTGTTTAGCCTGGAGAAAAGGAGGCTCAGGGGGGACCTTATCCCTCTCTACAGCTGCCTGAAAGGAGGGTGTAGCCAGGTGGGGTTCGGCCTCTTCTCCCAGGTAACAAGTGATAGAACAAGATGGCCTTAAGTTGTGTCAGGGGAGGTTTAGATTGGATATTATGGAGTTTTTCTTCCCTGAAAAGGTGGTCAGGCATTGGAACAGGCTGCCCAGAGAAGTGTGCAATCACCATCTCTGGAAGTGTTCAAAAACATGTGGCTGTAGCACTTGGGGACATGGTTTAGTGGTGAACACGGTGCTGTTAGGTTAACAGTTGTTCTCGATGATCTGATAAGCCTTTTCCATATATTCTGCAATCCTATTATTTTAACCCAAAACTACAGAAAAACGATATTTTACCTTCCAAATATACACCTTGTCTTAAAACACATTGCCTTTAGCCCATCATGTCTTATGGAACACACTAGTTTTATGTGGCTGCATTAGCAGTAATTAACCTTGGTAAGAAGTTGTAATGGCATGTTGTGCACATGATGTGCTATGCCAGAGATGGGTCTGCATGCACCAAGGGCATTTTAAGATGGGAAAAAGCTCAAATGATTTGACAAAGTATTTTTGGCTGAAGCAATAGAAAAAAACCCTTAGTGCTGCAGAGATTCTCACTGGTTTTCAGGATCAGACCCACAGACAGATTATTTTTATAAATGGATATTTTATAGATGGATCATTTTAATAAAAAACTTTTTCTGGGAATAAATTCCAATTTCTGTGGTTAAGATGTATTTCCTGTGCTCTCTTCTCTGATGTCTTCAGAAATTACACTATCATGTTCACTGCCCCAACAGAAACATCGTAATGAATGTTATTTACTACAAGCAGTTGTCCATACAAGGTTATCAAATAATCTAGAAGACAATTACCCAGCTGCTTTTAAGAGAGAACACAGGCTAAACATGTTCAGCCTGTTACTTTTTTGCTGGGAGGTGCTAAGCACACACAACTCTCTTGGCATTACAGATCAATCACCAGCTCTCTTCAAGCTGGACCTGAAGATAAAATCTGCTTACCTTGGTCAACATTTATTAAGCAACATTAGTCTTCTTAAACATTCAGGGTGTTGTATTTCATTCAAATAGATGCATTTATGTCAAACAGTTGTAGAGACAATTTTTGTTATTTTTTTTCCTTCATCTAGTAGTTACAGCTAGCCAAAGCCAGTTGGCAGGCTCAGCTACCTGGTCCTTTGATTTGGGTTATTTTTCTACACAAGGAAAATAGAGTGTGGCTAGATCAAAGCTGGAGTTCAGATGTATGTGTACAGTCTTGGCAGCCACCTTGAATATATTCCACTCTAACTCAAATCAAAATCTGACTTGTGATTTCCAAATAGCAGAATGCCTTGTTCTTTCTTTTGGTTAAGTTCTGACTGACTTTTAAGGAAACGGGAAAAGGTGTGACAGTTCCAGATGGGTCAAAACACAAGTAGGTACTTGTATATTGTATATTTGTATACTGTATATTTGACTACAGATTTAGGAAGTTCTTTTTCTTAAGTGTGCATTGTCTAAGATATTGTACTATTTACAGCTCTGGGAAACACAATGGCCTTTTCATAACGCAAAAATAATCAGAGCTATTTGAAAAAGCCTTGGCTCATTGTTAATGCAATGGGGATAACAGGAGTTCCCTCCTTAGCATGCTGAGAGAATTTAACAACCATTGATTTGTACATACTGGTTGGAGAATCAGGTGGTGTCTTGGAAGTGGTCCCTGTAACCTGAGACATTTGACGTGACTGCTGAAGTTATGGCTGATTTCACTGGTTTGGAGGGTTGGGCAGTGCTGACAAGGGGTTTTGTGGTCTAAGTGGTCTGAGTGGTAGGGGTGGACTAAGAGATATTGATGGATCAATGGTTGCTGGGGAGGGGGCGACATGAAAAATGTGTGTGGCAAACAGAGATCCCACAGAAAAGAAATGTAAACAAAAGAAACAGGGCACACAACAGAAATGACAGTTTTCATAAAATAGTGACTTAGTAATAAAATCGTGCAATTGATTCTGGTAAATCAGTCTAACCATTCTTTTTCTTCTTTCACAGATGTAATGCCAGTTTTCTGGCACGGGATATTACATTTATCTTACCCAAACAGCATGAAAAAGCAACAGTCGTAACACCCTGTCACACCATGGTTGTTCAGTCTTGGACACCAACTCTTTGCCTGTGTATTTCCCATGGAAAGACCTAGCTTGTAGCTTCTGGGACTGACATTCTAGACTAAATGTCAATGAATTGACATTCTGGTCAATGCTATGATTTGCAAACTTGTTACTACCTCACATTGTTATAAAGCATATAAGAATCTGAAACACAGAGCACACTTTATCATAAAACAGCTAAGCTTTCACATCAGTACATGTATTTTTAAACCTTCCCCTCCAAAGAATAATTCCCCTCTCATTAACTTATGTTTCAACATAACATTGAATTTACTAAGGTTGCATATATGTTAAGACTGTCAGATAAAGAAAATTCTGTGATCAATCTTAGTCTTGAAATAATCTAAGTCCTATGATGGAATTATAATAGGAATAGGAATGACTAAGATGATCTGGTTACATTTCTTAGTAAAAAATGTTTAGGAAAGCACTTCAACACATGAAGCTCAGTGGGTAGTTGGTATTTTCCTAACCTGGCAACTAAGCTCTGCAAGTGTCTCAAAGACCAATATTTTCTTACAGTCATATTGAAAACAAGCAAACAAACATGTGATTAGCACTGCTTATTTTGTGTTAATTTTTGAGAACAACTAAACCATTTCCCTTGGAATATATATTAAACCGTAGGTTCAACATGTCTTCCAACATCTTCCCACAAGGTGAAAGTTCAACTAAAGTAATGCTACAATCAAGGTGCAGCTTGCATCATTTACTCATTAGTGGAATGCCTTGCCAAGATTAAAACAGAGAGTGGAATGCAGTTCCACAGGTCTCGTTGACACCTAACCTCTTGAGCTTTTATGCTACTTTTGCAAAACCTTCTCCTCTCTCTCCTCGCTTGAAGAAAGTGTTTAGGAACTGTTCAGAATAAAAATACAAAGACCTAAACTCCTACATGGGTAAAAGAACAGTCATATTTAAAACCCCCCTGACTTTAAATACTTAATACTGAAAATAATGCTCTTGAGAAAAGTCAGTTATTTTTCTGAGAAGGAATTGATATGAGACATGAGCATATTATTTTACTAAAATTTCTTCAAGCTAGAAATTTCAATGAAATGGCTTTTGTATATGTAGGAATTTAAAAAAAAAGTAAAGCTGTTTACTCTGCATTATTTACATAGTATCTCTTTTCTACCGTATCTTTTTATACGTAGAATAGTTTTATTTTACACCTTTCAAGTGTCTGGTATTACTTGTGCTTTGTTTGATTGCCAAAAACTAAAAGGAAGAAAAAATAATTTGGTCTCAGTTCCGCACTGATACTCCTTTTCTGCTTTTTCTTGTGTAACACCTGATATGCTTCTACAGAATGCTTTTCCTCCAAGTATGATTTAAAATGTCAGAATGCATGTTTTTGTTTCAAGAATAAAGTCTATCCTAAGAAAAAGTAACACTTCTTTCAATGTAGATATGAACACAAAAATAATGAAGAATCAATAGATCAGTAAGAGAATGTAAGTCTTCAGAAAGGACCTGGCAGAATCCATGTTTCTGAGACAATAAATGTTAAAACTGCTGAAATCACCCTGCATGATCACCTTAATTCCTGTGTTGAGGTTTGGGATCTCCAGTACAAGAAGGAAAATGGCATTTAGGAGGTTGTCCAGCAATGGAGATGGTCAGGGGTCTGCAGCATATGACAGCCAAGGTGAAGCTGAGGGAACTTGGAGAAGAAAAGGGGGATCTTTTTGCAGTCTTCACCTTCCTGATGGCACACAGCATAAGGACAAAGGCTGACAATCACAAATTGCAACAAGGGAATTTCTGAGTTGGGAAAATGATTGATGGATTGATTGATTGATTGATTTATTGATTTATTGATTATCTATTGTATTGTGAGGATACTTAGACACTGGAGCAAGGACCCAAACAATTGTGAAATCTTCAGCCTTGGAGATATTCAAGCTTAACAGGACAGGACCCTAAACAACATGCTCAAGATGACCATGCTTTAAGCAGGGGTTTGGGCTAGATAGCCTCCAGGGATCCCTTTCAACTCAAGCTATTCTTCAATTCTATAAATATTTTTTGATATATCCTAGGGTCCTTGTCTTAAAAATATTGCATTGATGCAGCCCAAATCTGCAACAGTGTAAATCTCCTTGGATGAACTGCTATGTGTCTGGCTAAAGTCTTTTCAAGAAATTACACTAGTTGATTTAATTAAAGAATTTCTTCTGCCTGGAATCCAGGTTTTGTTTGTGGTGGATCATCACAATGCTGCCTTAGGTGTTGTTACCTACACCTTTTTCAACAGGGTGTGGCAGAAAAGTGCCAGTGTCAGTAAGGTCTAAAAACAATCATGGAAAGACTGTCCCAACTCTTCTGTTAGGTTGGGAGTGGAAACAGGGGTCTCACCAGCCTGTAAAATACTATCCTACCCTTAAACCTCTTTTAGTCAGGACCTGCTTAGTCTCTTCTCAGCCCTAGTCCGTATGTAAGTGGTAAGGTTTAAAGATGTACCACACAATGCAAAGTCTGGCATTCACACTCATGCTGGGAATTGTGGATTCTGGCCTTCACCACTGTAAGTTTAGTCTCTATTACTCTGACAATATCCCATCACAGACAAGCAAGTAAACTGAAATGAATACTACACGGCCTTAATCAAGAAAGATCTCAGACTGGCAAGTTTTGCAATTAAATTTACACAGTTTTTATTTTTTGTGTAATATCAAGGCTGAATGCAGTGTCACAGGGTATTCTGATTTTTAAAAAAATGGGGTCAATGTACTAAAAAACCTATTTTGTTTGTGATTTTCTTTTTAAGACTAAAATTCCTAATCTGGTCATATGAAAAATAGGGTGTGAGCACAGCTAAAATGTACTTTCTCAAGAAGAGCCCAATCCTGACAAAATGGGTCTACATCAGAGCTGCCCTTGTCACCCCAACCCATTATCCATAAAACCTCTATCTTTGCCCTGGAACTGGAGGTCCTCTCCATGACAGAAATTTGGTGCAGAGAGATGAGTCAATGTAACACTGATGTTATTTAATAAAAACACCCCAACCCCCTAAATCCCAAAATACTTTTTGATGGCTCAACAGCTGCATGGGTAATCTCTGCAGGGTTAGAGGAATACAAGAGAAGGGGCAGGACCACACAGCCAGAGGTGAAAGGCTCAGCTCAGCAATCCAGAAAAGGAAAGCCAGTTCTACCTGGAAGGTATGACCCCCAATGCTCCATACCAGCACAGGGCAGCTATCCCATGCCGAAGGCTTGAACTAAATGGTGGACACAATACACACACTGGATTATCAGGTCCCAGGCCAATAGTCCAGGCCAGAATAACCCTGTGTGCCTTTCCCACTCTGACAGAAATACTGCCAAGTATACACACATGATCCCCAAAAATTTGGATTGCCAGGAGTTGCTCGCTGCAAAACAAAACATGAAGTCTTCACAAACTTTGGGAATATTTGTTGGACTATAATTCCTAAATAATGTGGAAAGCTTTCATATGGGGTTGTACCCATCTGTATACAGGAAACTCTAGGCAATTTGCTGGGGTCTTTTCAAATATTATTTTCATAGTCATCACTGTGATCAACTAAAAAAACCCTGAACTATTCTGTATAGTCCACAGAGCAGAATATGCCTGTTGAAGAGGACTTATTGTACCCTGCAGATGCAGAGTCAGAGGTATTAGATGCTATTCCATCAAACCACTGTGAGAACACAATACTTTTAAGAGGAAGAAATCTGTCAGAGTGTTGAAGAACATTTTCTTTCATTTCAGGGACAGAGCGTTTTGGTTAAAAAAAAAAAGCCTTCAACATGTGCTAACGAGGTTTAAATTTTGATGGTCCTTGGGCGTTACTATATTTGCCTTTCTGAGACTGAGCTCATGGTTTGAAGCTCTAATCTCCAGTTGTCCCACTAGCTCTTTTAATATCATAATATGTTGTGTTAGTGCTGGAAGGTTAAAGATTTGAGGGAACTGTGTTTGGACTGGGTGCAAAACCAGAGTCCTTTGAGATTTTGCCAGTTATTACTGAAAGTAACACCCACGTTGGTTTATTTAGGCCTTGGAAACACTAAACTTGCAACAAACCCCCACTTTTTTTGTCCAGGTACAGTTCCAGGCAGGGGGTCACATTTCAGGTGAGCGGGAAGTGAGGATGGTGTGTGAGATCAGAATTACAGATGCACAGGCTTGTGTGACCTTGTACTGATTGCTCCCAATATGCATCTGTCTTACCACTTCTGTTGGCTCTGGTGATTTTCAATGACAATCAAGTACCTAAACTCCATTCTTGATATTTTCTCATAAATAAACCTCACCACATATTGAAATTCTCACCCCTCCTCATTCAGTTGCTTTTGCTTAGTAGGCACCTTTTTTGACATTACAATGTGAAAACTCATCTTCATATTTCCTTCTTGGTAGAGACAGCAGAACCACCCCTGCACCACAGCATATGGCAGTGCAGCCATAAGATGTGTTTTTCCACTGAGTATCTTACTGTGATGTTTCTCAGATTAAATTTTTTAGAGAATTTTAGAGAATATTAGAATATTTTAATTTTAAAATGGTGATTTCCTCCATCTGCAAATATTTTTTCTTTTTTTTTTTCTTTAAGATACAGGATGGCAAGGAATCTTTTGGCTATCAGGGCTAATGCCCTGCTTGTTTGTGCTATTCCTAAGGAAAATCTGTTCCAGGCCATGCTGGTCCTAATAGACACAGCTGTATTGTAAATATTAGTAAGGAACGCTCTTCTCATTTTCAGCCTAAACCTCGTAATATTTCATATATGCATGTTTGTTCTGGTGCTAATATTGTCTTTTATCTAAAGAAGTTTCTTTGTAGGGTTTGCTCAGTGCATTTTCCATTCCCTCCCAGTGTCCTTTGCTAGACCAATGAGCCCATGGTCTCCCACAGATCCTTTTGCATCTTTCTGCATATTTCTCTTAAATACGAGTAACCAGCACATACCCCATCTTTCATTAAAAGTTTCCCCAGGATCTTGTACAGTGTAACACATCTCTCTCCGGATTCCAGCATTCTGGAATCATGCATTCTGTGCATTCTGTGATTCCATTTGCCCTTTGTGCAGCTATTAGGCCTTTCCAGCTGCTCATGGCCATCCCAGGAACAGCAAGTATTTCTTTGCCTTAGTTCCTAATAATTTCCAAATAATGAGCTATGAATCTTTGTTACTAGTTTCCCAATAAATGACATCGTGTTCTGTAGTGATAAATCTAATGTCAGTCCCAAGGCTGCACAGTTCTTCCAAACAGTGTTCAGACATTTTAAACCAACTTCTAACTAGGAAAAATAAGAAAATAATGACACAGCAGAGAAAAATTACCTTACATCTTGTTTTATTGTTCCAGTTGTTTATCCTAATTTCACTCATTAGTTTGACATTTGTTTCATTCCTTTATTTTTCTAAGAGAAAAGTGATTATGCTGAAGACATGGTATAAGACAATGAAAAATTGGAAATGTGAAAACATGCGGTTATTGAATTAAAAAATAAATAGCCTTTATTATTTCCTAATAAAACAAGAGCTTTTACTTAAGAAATGCTATCTGAAAAATTGTATTGGTATTTTCCCAGAAAAGGCTTCATCAAGGAAAAACCACTCTATTATTCTAGGAATTTAATACATTAAACAAGATAAATATCTTTAGAAATGATAATTCTTCTATATAGCATGGATAAAAGAATAGAAAAAACCCTCCCAAAACACTGTGGAGGAAAACATAATCTGACCGTAAAGGACCTCTAGTGGCACATATACTCCCAATGAAAAAAACCCTGACATTATGCTTGCTCAGCATTTTAGAAGGAATCACTTCTGCAGTTTCAGATTTTGACTTCAATTCATGTCGTATTTTTTGTCCTTCCTTTGGTTGACGCTGATGCAAAAAATATAATTTTGTTATAGTAAGGTCCAACAAAGTGTCTAGCTGCACAATGGCTTTGCCCTTTACTTGTTATCATTGTTATTGACCTTTATCACCTACTCGAACTTATGATTTTCTCAGCAGGAGGAACAGCCTGATAGGACACACTGAAATGAAACTGTTTAGCAGAAAGGAGTTGAAAGCAGATGAGGATACCAGAGCTATGTCTGTGTCTTATTTGTTATGGCTGTTCTAATTATTTTATTTGTCCTCAGCTAACAGTATTTTTTTTAAAGCAGCAAAAAAAGCTGTGCTGGTACTTTTGAGTTATCCTTCACCCATTCTAGAAGATATCCAGCTACAAGAAATATTTGGATTCTTAGTTCCTTTCAGCCACACTTCAAAATAGTTTGATACTTTAGACACAACTTTTGAATACAAGTAATTAATTTTTAAAGAATTCTATAAATGTATTGCTAAAAATTCTTTGTCAAAAAGGAGGTATTTACCTACCGGTTAGTCTAGGGGCCCATTAAGCTTCCAAATACGTCCTGCAGATAAACTAAAGTAATTCCCAGGGATTTCACTCATCCTGGAAAAGACACAGTAAACTATGTTACAGTGAAACCAGTTACTTTTGTAGAGCAGCAGGAACAGAGTTTCTATCTCTGAAAGAGGATGCAGAGCCTTATATGCACAGACTCCCATGTTCCACTGGTGAGACGGCAGAGAGGAGGGGTCACACTGGTTCTGAGCTGAATGAAGGGGGTCTGCAGGGCCAGTCAGCCTGGCTGGCACACACTGCAGGCAGATAGATCTGAATCTGAATTTACTACAATTCAGGGTCCATCTCTTCACTGGCATGAGGATAACTCAGGGGCCAGCAAAGATCCAGAAACATACAGCCACAATCACACATGAGATGGACCCTGAATTGTAGTAAAACAGGTGCCTGAAGCAGGAGTAGCTGAACAGGAAGTCATGTTTAGACATCTCAGGTATCTCTGCATTCATGGCCATGTTGTCTACAAGCCATAAAAATTTCCTGAGATAGTGAAGTTTATTATACTTTGCAATGAACTTAGTCCCCGAAGTCTAACAAAGGACACTTTTAACAGTTGTTGCTGTTTGGGTTTTTTTTAAGTTGGTTTTTTTTTTGGTTTTTTTTTTTTGGTTTTTTTTTTTTGTTTTTTTTTGGTTTTTTTGTTTTGTTTTGTTTTGTTTTTTTGTTAAAATTTAAATTAAAAGGAGATCCCTGCCCATTTAAACTCTTTTTATTTTGTTTTATATTTTCAGTTCATAGATACTCCTCTGGCATTGCAATCTTTCTGCAGCTGAGCAGCTCCAGTGTAAAGCTCTGGCCTGGTAGCGCCTTTCTGGTGTGAGGCTGCTCCAGCCTACCTGTAGCAATGAATTCCAAGAGCTGAGCTTAAATGGACACAATCAGCACCAAAGCCATGATTCTCCATCTTTGAAAAACTGGCAGCAGATTGCAGACTTAGGATGAATAAAATTAAATGCAAAGATAATAGCACCACAGTTGTGTAACTCACATATGACTAAAGATACAGGATCTGATAGGTCTGCTTCTTTCAAACTTTTTTTTAGTTTAGATTGTGAAGAATCGTGACCAGCATGACTTGATTCATAACTATCATAACACTGAGACTAATCTTGACAGACTGATTTTTTGCAGGAGTCACAGCAGGATTTTTATTGGATTAGGAATTAAAAATTAAAATACCAATAAACTGTTCTGTTATACAAGTGAAGGAAAAATAAATAAAATTTCAATGTAATAAAGAAATGGGTATGTATGTTATAAATATAGAAGTATATTTATTAATACTTTAAAAACAATATTATTAAAACATACAGCTTTTCTTTCATTATGACCTTTAACATTACACCATCACAGAGTCAAAGAGGGTATTTGGGGTCCAATCCTCTCCCACGCAGCCAATACCTGGGTGGTTACTTGAGCCTGGGCCCTTGGGGAAAGGGGAGACGAAAATTCGCCTTCATTCATGACAGGTACATGAAATTGTAAAGATAACCTGAAAATGGCAGAGTAATTCCTATTTGACACTCCTAAATCTAATCCTATGAGGATGAATTTGAGTAGTAGCAAAGGGAGATAAACGCAATGAGAGAACTGTGACAGAGAAAAACACGTCTGAAAAAAAAGTTATGGTGTTGGGGGGAAGAAGATTAAATTGTGGTGCTCTGTGGGGAACAGGTGAAGGTAGAGACCAACAGTGTCTTGTGACAGAAAATCCTTTCTGCTAGCACAGCCGAGACAGTGACAAATATTTGTCCCAATAAGGGCAGAAGATTGCTCTCCTGGAGACACCTCTGGGGTTCAAATCCACCATCTGTGACACATACAGAGCATCATTAGAAGTGTTGTTAAAAAAGCCCACCAAGGTATGCAAAATGTCACCAGGTTCTGCAGGTAAGTTGCCCTGAGATGTGGGTAAAGACAAACAGGATGTGAAAAATCCAGAGGCGCGGGAAAGAAGCAGCAAAGAAGTGGGAGTTGAAACGTTGAGACTCGAGGCTGCGCAGAAAGCTGCGAGAAGTTAAACTTTAACGGTTTAGAGTAACTTTTACTTCTGTAACCGGCAGACGCTCCGGAACTGCCTGCGCACCAGGCCAGCTGCTGCCAGGCCCCCACATGCCCTGGGGCTCGATGCCTGCGGAGGGGCTGCGGGTAAAGTAGCCCTGCAGGGACCCACACCGGGGCACCAGGCTGGGCTGCAGCCGGGGAGCCCCACGGCAGGGCGGGAACACGAAGCTGGCGTTGGCGCTGCTGGAGCCGCCCTTGGCTTATCCCACCTGCACCCAGCGGCTGGAGGAAACTGCAGGGCCGGAGCGCGCCGAAGGGAAGCGACACCAGGAAAGCTCCGACCCCCCGCCCCAGCACGAGCCATGCCCCTCCCGGGGGCGGCCCCTCGGCGGGCACAAAGCCGGGCTCGGCCGCTGCCCGGGGAGTAGTGTACTGCTGTCC